>ONZH01008736.1:0-405743 GCA_900303285.1 Rhinella marina
AGATGAGCGAGCATGCTTGTCGAGCTTGGTGCTCGTTCGAGTATTAGGTACTCGTAAGTGCTCGCTGCTCGGACGAGTATCTCGCCATGCTCGAGGGAAATGGCAATCTCCATTTTAAAACTCAGCCAATCACAAGCCAGGAGACTCTGCGGTACACCCAGCATCACGTGGGGCCCTTACATGTCGATAGCAGGGGTTGGCTGGCCTGATCAGGTGACCCTGGAATATACTAGTGACTGGCCGCGGTGCTCGGCTCAGATGCTGTCTGGATGTCGTTAGGGATAGAGCTGCTGCGTTTCAGGGAGAGTGTTAGGGCCTGGATTTAGTTCTCTGTTAGGCAGGAGTGATATCAAAAGAACCCAACAGCCCTTCTAAGGGCTACAAGACACTTTTTTTGTCTCTGGGCTGGCTGGCACTAGTAGTGCAGCTATCGCCATATATAACAATTTTTTTTTTTATTGTTTTAATCTCAGTGATACAAATCCATTTCATGCAGCAGTGTGGAACCATTCTGTGTGTCACAGTTCAGCTGTCACCTCACCACAAAACCACAATCCGTATTTTCTGTCCAGGGTGACCCATACTGTACGTCACGTAATCAAATACGGTCTTTTGCTTTCACTGATACAGCTACATTAGAAAAATCTCTGTGCGACATTTGTCTGGGTTGCAAATAGCCACAGTCAGCAGGGGCTGAGTTTGCTCTCTGATATTTTCTGCACGTCACGTTAAAAAAAAAATATATAAAAAAAAATAAAAAAAAAATTAAAAAAAAATTGTTTTTTTGTTGTTTTATCTCAGTGATACAAATCCATTTCATACAGCTGTGTGGAACCATTCTGTGTGTCACAGTTCAGTTGTCCAGTCACCACAAACCACAATCTGTCCAGGTGACACATTCTGTACGTCACGTAATTAAAAAAGGTCTTTTGCTCTCACTGATACAGCTACATTACAAAAATCTCTGTGCGACATTTGTCTGGGTTGCACTTAAGCAGACCAAGTCTGCCTAATCTAATAGTTTCAGTGTAATTGCTCCATACTGCACGGTACGTAATAACATACGTAATTTAGCTCTAACTTATCCACTTATATACAAAGCACAATCCGTATTTTCTGTCCAGGTGACACATTCTGTACGTCACGTAATTAAAAAAGGTCTTTTGCTCTCACTGATACAGCTACATTACAAAAATCTCTGTGCGACATTTGTCTGGGTTGCACTTAAAGGGGTTGTCCGGGTTCAGAGCTGAACCCGGACATACCTTCAATTCACCCAGCAGCCCGCCTGAACAGGGCATCGGAGCATCCTATGCTCCGATGCCCTCCTTTGCCCTGTGCTAATTAGCGCAGGGCAAAGGATTTAGCCCGGTTCCGGTGACGTACCGGGCTCTGCCAGGCGGAGACTTCCGCCCGGCAGTGAGCCCGGGTGACGTCATCAGCGCTGTTGGGCGGGCTTTAGCGCTGCCCCTAGCCATTCAACGGCTAGGGGCAGCGCTAAAGCCGGCCCATTACGGCCGGTGACGTCACCGAACTCACTGCCGGCGGAAGCATCCGCCCGGCAGTGAATGTTTACAAACAAAAGAGCCCTTGCCCTGCGCGATCCAGTGCAGGGCAAGGGAGGGCATCGGAGCATGAGATGCTCCGATGCCCTGTTCAGGAGGGCTGCCGGAGTCAAAACCTGGGTATGTCCGGGTTCAGCTCTGAACCCGGACAACCCCTTTAAGCAGACCAAGTCTGCCTAATCTAATTGCTTCAGTGTAATTGTTCCATACTGCACGGTACGTAATAACATACGTAATTTTGATCTAACTTATCCACCTATATATTAACTTGTTCAGATTGAACAAGTTTGTGGGTTTCAGTACAGCAGGCCCATTTTTTTTTGTACATATAATACACTTATATACAGAAAATGTTGAACCCCTGGGCTAAGGGTCGAGGACGAGGGCGTGGGCATTCAATTACTGCAGGGGGCAGAGGCCGTGGTCCTGGGCAGGGTGAGACAGTACCTGCTGATGAGGGAGCAGGGGAACGCCGCAGAGCTACAATCCCTAGCTTCATGTCTCAACTTACAGGGACACGTGGTAGAAGACTGTTGAAACCACAACAATGCGAACAGGTGATGTTGTGGATTGCGGACAATGCTTCAAGTAATTTGTCCACCAGTCAGTCTTCCACGCAGTCCACCCACGTTACCCAAGGCAGCACTCCTCTGGCTCCTCCACCTCAACCTCCTTCCCCCCAGTCTGCCCCCTCCCAGGAAAATGCGAATGGAATGGAATGCGATCCGGCATACTCTCAGGAACTGTTTTCTGGACCCTTCCCACAGTCACAAAACACTTTTCAGGTTGCTGCTGACCTCTCTCCCGATGCCCAAGTTTTCCAACTGTCGCAGTCTGAGGGTGATGACATTGTTGACTTAGTGGAAGAAGTGTGTAAAGAGGTGTCGGACGATGAGGAGACACAGTTGTCAGACAGTGGTGAAGTTGTTGTCAGGGCAGGAAGTCCGAAGGGGGAGCAGACTGAGGAATCGGAGGATGACAAGGTGACTGGCCCAAGCTGGGTTGATAAGCCGAGTGAAGACAGTGCTTCTGAGGCGGAGGCGAGTGCTGCACCAGAACAGGTTGGAAGAGGTAGTGGTGTGGCCAGAAGGAGAAGCAGGGCCAGAGCTGGTGCATCAGCAGCAACTGTTTCACGTAGTGAAGCTCCCGTGGCAAGGCCTAGATGTTCGCAAGTCTGGAGGTTTTTTAAAGAAAGTGAGGATGACCGACGGACTGTGGTGTGCAACCTGTGCCACACCAGGATCAGCAGGGGTGCCACCACTACTAGCCTAACCACCACCAGCATGCGCAGGCATATGAGTGCTAAACCAAGGCCGTTCACCTCCTGCGGGTCACACCACTGCTCCTTCCCCTGTGCCACTCGCTGCCTCTGCTAGTAAACCCCCTGCCCAGGACCCCGGCATGAGCGCCTCCCGCCGGAAAAGCACACCTTTGCCTCCACGATCCTCCACAGTGTCCACCAATGTGTCCCAGCGCAGCGTTCAGTTGTCTTTACAGCAGACGCTGGAGCGCAAGAGGAAATACAGTTCCACCCACCCACATGCCCAAGCCCTCAACGTCCACATCTCCAAATTGCTGAGCCTGGAGATGCTGCCCTATAGGCTGGTAGAGACCGAGGCCTTTCACAATCTCATGGCGGTGGCTGCCCCTCGATATTCGGTCCCCAGCCGCCACTATTTTTTCCCGATGTGCCGTCCCATCCCTACACCAGCACGTGTCACAGAACATCATCCGTGCCCTGACCAACGCTGTTTCTGAGAAGGTCCACCTAACCACAGACACATGGACAAGTGCTGCCGGGCAGGGACACTATATATCACTGACGGCACATTGGGTTAACTTGGTGGAGGTTGGGACCGAGTCTGACCCTGGGGCCGCTCATGTACTGCCCACACCGAAGATTGCGGGGCCTACCTCGGTCACGGTCTCTCAGACGTACTATGCCTCCACCTCCGACCCTTCCTCCTCCTCCACCTCCTCCTCCGAATTACCATCCGTGGGCACTGTGCCTTCAGTCGGTAGCTCTAGGCGCAGCAGCAGTGCTGTGGGTAAGCGCCAGCAGGCGGTGCTCAAACTGCTGAGCTTAGGTGACAAAAGGCACACCGCCCAAGAGCTGTTACAGGGCATCACGGCGCAGACCGATCTGTGGCTGGACCGCTGAACCTCAAGCCAGGCATGGTTGTGTGTGTGACAACGGGCATAACCTGGTGGCGGCTCTGCAACTCGGCAGACTGACACATGTGCCATGCCTGGCCCACGTGTTCAATCTAATAGTTCAGCGGTTCCTCAAGACATACCCCAATCTGTCTGATTTGCTCACCAAGGTGCACCGCATCTGTGCGCATTTCCGCAAGTCCACCACAGATGCTGCCACTCTCAGGGCAGCGCAGCGCCGCCTACAACTGCCCGCTCACCGACTGTTGTGCGATGTGCCCACAAGATGGAATTCGACATTAAACATGTTATCCAGAGTTTACCAGCAGCGCAGAGCGATTGTAGACTGCCAGATGTCAACTTCCACCAGAACTGGTAGTCAGGTCAGTCAGATTTCTCAAGTCTACAATGAGGAGTGGACGTAGATGTCTGATATCTGCCAGGTGTTGAGCAACTTTGAGGAGTCAACACAGATGGTCAGCGGCGATGCCGCCATTATCAGCCTGAGGATGAGGAGGAAGAGGAGGAGAATGTCGGCGAGACAGAAGAGGGTACCAATGCTCAGTCCTTCTTAACTCTTGAGCGTGTATGGGCTGAAGAGGAGGAGTAGGAGGAGGAGGAGGAGGAGAAAATGGAGAGTCAGGCAGGTGAGGAGAGGGAATTCTTGTGTGTTGGGACTCTGGCGCACATGGCAGACTTCATGTTAGGCTGCCTATCCCGTGACCCTCGCGTTAGAAGCATTTTTTCAAACACCGATTACTAGGTGTTCACTCTCCTGGACCCACGGTACAAGCAGAACCTTTCCACTCTCATCCCTGTAGAGGAAAGGAGTATGAGAGTGAATCAATATCAACAGGCCCTGGTGCACAAGCTGAAACAATCCTTCCCATCTGACGCTGCTAGCGGCAGAGGGCATGGTTCTGCGGGCCAAGTAGCGGGGGAGAGGAGGCGAGCAGGCAGCTTGTCCAGCACTGGTAGGGGAACGCTCTCTAAGGCCTCTGCCAGTTTTATGTCACCCCAGCAAGACATTGTCACCTGTCCCCAGTCTAGGCAGAGTAGGGGTGAGCTTTACAGAAAGATGGTGAGGGAGTACCTAGCTGACCATACCAACGTCCGGACCGATCACTCTGCTCCATACAACTACTGGGTTTCAAAGCTGGACACGTGGCCTGAACTGGCGCTGTACGTCTTGGAGGTGCTGGCCTGCCCTGCCGCTAGCGTGTTGTCAGAGCGGGTATTCAGTGAAGCTGGTGGCATCATCACCGATAAGCGTACATGCCTGTCAACTGACATCGCTGACAGGCTGACGCTTATTAAAATGAAGAAAGCCTGGATTTCGCCGGAATTCAAATCTCCGGGGGAAAGTAGCTAAAGATTAACATTACTTATGTATTCGATTCCTCTTCTCTACTCCTCCTACTCCTCCTCCTTCTTGTCGTCTTTGCCTAACGCTGACCCAAAAAACGCAATTTTTTAGAGGTCCAACTGGCACTCTTTTACCACAATTTTTCTAGAGGGCCACCTACAGGCCCTCTCTCTAAACAATTTTTCTGGAGGTCCACCTACAGGCCCTCTCTCTAAACAATTTTTCTGGAGGGCCCCCTACAGGCCCTCTCTCCAAACAATTTTTCCGGAGGTCCACCTACAGGCCCTCTCTCTAAACAATTTTTCTGGAGGTCCACCTACAGGAACTCTCTCTAAACAATTTTTCCGGAGGGCCACCTACAGGCCCTCTGTCGAAACAATTTTTCCACAGTGTCAACTACAGACTGTCAAGACCGGCAGTCATTGCACCCGTTCTGCTGGTCCTGCCCCTGACTCTGGTGGCGAGGTGGTTGCCCATGGTCAGGCTTCGCCCGCTATTTCGGCAGGCTCCTCCTCCAGCCGGCGGTCTCTGGCTGTGGATGCGCGTCCCAGGCAGGGGACGCGCGCGACGGTCATAAGTGCCAGGGACGTGGCTGGTGCGCACTCTCGCTCGCGGCCTGTTACTGGTCGCCGGAAAACGCGAGCAATTTAGTGTCTGTTTATTTTCTGTTTATTTGGTATCTCAGGAGTTAAGTTTTGGTTCCTTGCTTTCTCCTCCCAGTCAGCTGGTTGGGTGGGGTCTGCTAGGTATTTAAGGGCCTCTAATGTTTTCCTAGATGCCAGTGTTTGGAGTTCCTTGCTACTACCTGGTTGTTATTTTTGCTCTGCAGTTTAGACTCTTGTTGTTCTTTGACCCTTGGCGTGTTTTTGACTTCTCTTTGCTTGCTGATTTTGTTCCTGACATACTCTCCTGGTTTTGACGTGGCTACCTGACTTCCCATTTGATTCTTGTTTGTCTGTCTTGTTTGTCTTCCCTTCCCCTGCACGTTTTCTAGTGTATTTCAAGTCTTCTGGTTGTCGACTCAGGGGTTAGCCTGAGTGGGCAATAGGCAGAGAAAGGGGTTGGGGTTAAGCTTAGGGATCACTTACCCCTATCTGTGTATCCCAGCCCTGACAGAAACACTGGCCAAAAGAGGCCTGCAACCTGCATACGTCCAGCGACGTTCACTCCACCTATGGAGCCTATGTCAGCTGTGGTTGCGCAGGTCCAGGCCTTGACCAAGTTGGTTCAAGATCTGGCTATCCGCTTTCAGGTTCAGGAAGACATGTATGCTATGGTCCCGGTGCCACCTCCGGCCGTTCAGTCCCCTTCCCGACCTTTTTTCCGGCGACTGTAAGAAATTATTTTCATTTCGGGAAGGGTGTAAACTTTATTTTTTTTTACGATCTCGGTCCTCTGGGACTGAAGCGCAAAAGGTGGGGCTGGTTATGTCTCTCCCGCAAAATTGGGCGCTTTCCTTACCTCCTGATTCACCTCTGCGCTCTTCTCTGGACAGTTTTTTGTCTGCACTGGGTCAGATTTATGATGAACCAGATCGACCTACGTTAGCGGTTTTCCACTTGTTATCCCTCCGTCAGGGTAGACAAATGGCGGAAGAATATTGTGCTACGTTCAGACAGTACGTGACGGATTTGGGGTGGAACAATCAGGCCTTGAAAGACCTATTCATGACCGGCCTCTCAGACCAGGTAAAAGACTTATTATTAACTCATGCAGAACCTAAAACGCTTGACGAAGCTATGACCCTCGCCATCCGGGCAGATCGACGCCTAAGGTCCAGACTACCACCTCGGGTGTCCCCCGCTCCTCGGCTGACCCTCAGTACGGTCTCATCTCTACCTGGGCCTGAACCAATGGAGCTCGACAGTATCACCCCAGAGCAGAGGAGGGAACATCGCCGGAAGAATCGACTATGTTTCTACTGTGGGAGTCCCGAACATCAGCTAAATGCCTGTCCCAAGAAGTCACAGCAGGAAAAACTTCCGCTCCTAGGCAGTTGTCGGGAGGACTGCCTAGGAGCTCAGGTACTCCCTAAAATTTCTAAAATGTTTTTGCCCCGCACTATTGAGGTCCAGTCAGCCTCATGTACAGGTCTGGCTTTTCTGGACTCGGGTGCAGCCGCTAATTTCATCGACTTGGATTTTGTGTCCCAGGTTTTGTCTTCCATGATTCCGTTGTCCCCTCCTATCCTAGTATCAAGTGTGGATATGACCCCATTGCGTGCTGGTTTGGTCAAATTCCACACCCGCGAGATAAAATTGGTGGTGGGTGCACTACACATAGAATATTGTTCTTTTCTGGTTATGAAAAATTTGTTGGTGAACGTTATTCTGGGGATGCCTTGGCTCCAGGAACATAATCCGGTTATTGACTGGGGTACACTGGATCTTGTTCGCTGGGGTCCTCAGTGTAAGGCCCATATGTCTCAGGTCTCACTCTGTACCTCGATTGCATGTGATGCTGGGATCCCGGAGTTTATCTCTGATTTCGCAGATGTATTCTCCAAACCCCTGTCTCAAATCCTTCCTCCTCATAGGGATTTTGACTGTAAGATAGATCTCTTGCCCAAAGTCAAGCTGCCTAAGGGTCGTATTTATAATCTGTCTGTACCTGAAAGAGAGTCGCTTAAGCAGTATATTGATGAAAGCTTGGCTATTGGGCATATTAGACCTTCTGAGTCCCCAACGGGGGCTGGGTTGTTTTTTGTGGAGAAAAAAGATCGTGGGTTAAGGCCGTGTATTGATTACCGCAAATTAAATAAAATCACGGTCAAGAACTCTGGACCCCTTCCTCTTATTCCGGACCTTCTGAATCAGGTTTCTGGGGCTAATTGGTTCTCCAAATTAGATCTAAGGGGAGCGTATAATCTGATTCGGATTCGGGAAGGAGATGAATGGAAGACTGCTTTTAACACACCACTGGGGCACTTTGAATATCTTGTTATGCCTTTTGGTCTGAGTAATGCCCCAGCAGTCTTCCAAGGTTTTATGAATACTATTTTTCATGATGTTATTGGGGTCTTTATGGTGGTCTATCTGGATGACATCCTGATTTTTTTCTCCATATCTGCCCACCCATCATGAACATCTTCGCCTTGTGTTGTCCCGATTGCGAAAAAACTCTTTGTTCGCTAAGTTGGAAAAATGTATTTTTTGTGTGCAAAAGGTTTCATTTCTGGGTTATGTGGTCACTCCTTCTGATGTACAGATGGATCCGTGTAAGGTTCAGGCGATAGCAGAGTGGGTCCGCCCCACTGACTTAAAATCCCTTCAACGGTTTCTAGGTTTTGCCAATTACTACAGAAACTTTATAAAAAACTTTTCTGTAATCGCCAAACCACTCACGGATCTTACCCGCAAGGGGGCTGATCCTAGTAACTGGTCTCCTGCAGCATACTCTGCGTTTCAGGAGCTCAAGAAAGCTTTTTCTACAGCCCCTGTGTTGATTCAGCCTGATCTCTCTCAACCCTTCATTGTAGAGGTAGATGCTTCTGAGGTCGGTGTAGGGGCAGTATTATCTCAAGGGTCTTCTGCTCTCACAAACCTCAGGCCATGTGCATTTTTCTCTAAAAAATTCTCTTCATGTGAAAGAAATTATGATATTGGGAATCGCGAGCTCCTTGCCATCAAATGGGCTTTTGAAGTGTGGCGCCATTTTTTGGAGGGAGCTCTTCACCCAGTGACAGTGATCACAGACCATAAAAACCTGGTGTATCTTGATAATGCAAAACGTCTCAATGCTCGTCAGGCCAGATGGGCCTTGTTTTTCTCACGTTTTAATTTTGTTGTTACCTACCGACCGGGTACGAAAAATGTTAAAGCTGATGCTTTATCCCGGAGTTTCGGTATTCCTGAGGGACCTCTTCTCCCGCTCCCAGTGCCAGACAAACCCTGGTCTAACATTTCCATGGACTTTGTTACCGATTTGCCACCATCCCAGGGGTGCACTGTCATTTGAGTGGTGGTGGATCGGTTCTCTAAAATGGGTCATTTCATTCCGTTGAGAAAACTGCCATCAGCGGAAGAATTGGCTGATCTGTTTATCCAGCATGTGGTTCTGTCACGAGTAGGCTTGCGTCTGGAATCAGACGTTCTGCGCGGCTTTCTAAGTGACATATTTGACAGGCTATTCCCTTTGTTTGGGTGCTGTTCACCACACCCCTTCCCCTCAGCTGTTGCCGCTTGGCAATTAGCTTTCTCCTATTTACCCCTTCCTCTCCCAGTATCCCTTGTGGTTTATATCTTCTGCTTACCTGGTTGAGAGTGGTGTGGATCTCGGCTGAGATCCAGTTGCTGAGTTATCTGCTTAAGTTAAATTTCTTCTGTTCCTTTTGTTGTTTTCCTTTTGGAGTCTCCTATTCCTCCTTACGCTTGGAGGAACGGGTTTACACTCTTGTGTCACTAGACTGCAGGGTTTTCTAGGGTGCATTTAGATTAGGTTCCTGTGTATGAACTTTCCTACAACCCAGGCTTGTTCATACTGGTAGTCAGCCAGGGCCTAGTCTCAGGGCCCCCTGCAGGAGGTGACCGGTTCCCTGGTTTTGTCTGTTCCCATCCCTCATACACTCGGTGTGGCTTTTCCCCCCACACCAGAGTGTGACAGGTTTGTCTCCATGGTATTCCTGATGAGGTGGTATCCGACGGGGGGGGGGGGGGGGGTACAATTTGTGGCTAAGCGAGCTTTCTGTTCGAAATTAGAAGTTAAATTGTCCTTTTCTTCTGCCTTTCACCCTGAAACCAAAGGGCAGACGGAGAGGATGAATCAGGAGCTGATCCAGTACCTTCGTCTCTTTATCTCTGACTGTCAGCATCAGTGGGCCTCATATCTCCCGCTAGCTGAATTTGCTATCAACAATCACACTAGTTCATCCACACTCACATCACCCTTTTACTGTAATTATGGTTTTCACCCCAGGTTTTCTTTCTCATCGTGTTCTGTTTCTGATACTCCTCGGGCAGAATCCATAACTAACCAACTGTGCACAGTGTGGTCACGAGTTCAGCAGAACTTGAAAAAATCACAAAGCCAAATGGTCCACCATTCCAGGAATAAACATACTGTCTCTGAAACTTTTGTTGTGGGAGATAAAGTCTTGTTGTCTACTAAAAACCTCAAATTGAAAGTCCCGTCTCTGAAATTTGCTTCTAGGTTCATCGGTCCTTTTGTCATAACTCATGTTTTTAATCCGGTATCTTTCAAGGTTGCGTTGCCCCCTGAATGGCGGGTCCACAATACTTTTCATAAAAATCTGCTAAAGCGCTATGTTGACCCTGTTGTACCCCTCCCTGACCCTCCCTCTCCGTCTGTTGTGGATGGAGATCTTGAGTATGAGGTGGAGAGGGTTCTGGACTCTAGGTTGGTGAGGAATTCCCTTCAGTACCTCATCCATTGGAAGGGATTCGGTCCAGAAGATAGATCTTGGGTCCCTGCTAGGGATGTGCATGCACCCCGGTTAGTGAGATTGTTTCACCAGAGTCATCCTTCTAAACCATCTGAGTTCTAAGGGTCTGGAGGCCCCTCCTGGAGGGGGGGTACTGTCAGGACCGGCAGTCATTGCACCCGTTCTGCTGGTCCTGCCCCTGACTCTGGTGGCGAGGTGGTTGCCCGTGGTCAGGCTTCGCCCGCTATTTCGGCAGGCTCCTCCTCCAGCCGGCGGTCTCTGGCTGTGGATGCGCGTCCCAGGCAGGGGACGCGCGCGACGGTCATAAATGCCAGGGACGTGGCTGGTGCGCACTCTCGCTCGCGGCCTGTTACTGGTCGCCGGAAAACGCGAGCAATATAGTGTCTGTTTATTTTCTGTTTATTTGGTATCTCAGGAGTTAAAGGGGTTGTCCGGGTTCAGAGCTGAACCCGGACATACCTTTCAATTCACCCAGGCAGCCCGCCTGCTAATTAGCGCAGGGCAAAGGAATTTAGCCCGGTTCCGGTGACGTACCAGGCTCTGCCAGGCGGAGGCTTCTGCCTGGCAGTGAGCCCGGTGACGTCATCGGCGCTGATGGGCGGGCTTTAGCGCTGCCCTAGCCATTCAAACGGCTAGGGCAGCGCTAAAGCCGGCCCATTACGGCTGGTGACGTCACCGAACTCACTGCCGGGTGGAAGCCTCCGCCCGGCAGTGAATGTTTACAAATAAAAGAGCCCTTGCCCTGCGCGATCCAGCTCAGGGCAAGGGAGGGCATTGGAGCATGAGATGCTCCGATGCCCTGTTCAGGAGGGCTGCCGGAGTCAGAACCTGGGTATGTCCGGGTTCAACTCTGAACCCGGACAACCCCTTTAAGTTTTGGTTCCTTGCTTTCTCCTCCCAGTCAGCTGGTTGGGTGGGGTCTGCTAGGTATTTAAGGCCCTCTAATGTTTCCCTAGCTGCCAGTGTTTGGAGTTCCTTGCTACTACCTGGTTGTTATTTTTGCTCTGCAGTTTAGACTCTTGTTGTTCTTTGACCCTTGGCGTGTTTTTGACTTCTCTTTGCTTGCTGATTTTGTTCCTGACATACTCTCCTGGTTTTAACGTGGCTACCTGACTTCCCATTTGATTCTTGTTTGTCTGTCTTGTTTGTCTTCCCTTCCCCTGCACGTTTTCTAGTGTATTTCAAGTCTTCTGGTTGTCGACTCAGGGGTTAGCCTGAGTGGGCAATAGGCAGGGAAAGGGGTTGGGGTCAGGGGCGTACATAGGAATCATGGGGCCCCATAGCAAAACTCAGAATTGGGCCCCCCCTCCCCAAAAAAAGTACAATTATTAAAGCTGATTAGTGAGGGTGCGGGGTGCTGCAGTGATATTGATGAAGAAAATCTGAATAAAGGCTCAAGCACATGACCATATGTATTCTGCGGTCCGCCAAATGCAAATTTGCAAAAAATATGGATGACGTCTGTGTAACATTCATGTTTTTTGAGGGGGAACCATTGTAACAATGTATATTCTTGTCCGCAAAACTAGTGTGGGACTATGGAACAAACATTAGACATATGGATGCAGAGAGCACACGGTGTGCAGTCCACATTTTTTGCAGACCCATTGAGATGAATAGGTCCGCATTGTATCCGCAAAAAAAAGGAACAGACACGGAAACAAAATACATATGTTTGCATGAGCCCTAATTGAGAATTGTTTATTTAGTGGATATTTTTGCTTTTTTAAAAAAACATTTTTTAAAATTTTGTGTGTATTATTTATTATGTTTGCATTGTTCAAACATAGCATCGTAAGGGTTAAAATGGTGTAATTGGAACTAGCTCCAGTCCTGACATTTCAAGCAGTGTGTTACACCAACAGCTGATGGCGCAGGCTCAGGTTCTGATGGGGGATCCAGCCCATTTTTAAAATAGGGTATTTCTAATAGGGGAATGGATCGTCCCTCAGAACTTGAAGCATACATGGGTCGGGTGGGTTGTGTTTCTATGGGGGTGCTGGGTCTATTAGGGAAGGGTTGTATGTCTATGGAGATGTGTGTCCTGTACTTATAGTAAGCTATTACTACTAGTGCAAGCCACATAGACCTCCCCATATTCGTACCTCCAAAATGCAGGACAGTGTATGAGTGTCTCTATACCCTAACAGTCACTCACACAGATGCTGACTGCTGCACTGTCGTCTGTTGGTTGAAACTGTCCATGCTCTCCAGTCTCTCCTGCAGGTCACCAGGGTTTAGGACGTCAGCCACAGGCTGCATGGAAGATGGATGGGCTGAGGGCTCTCACATAGCTCTCATTCCAAAGGCGCTGGACTGTAACACTTCATGCGGCAGAGCACAGAGCAGAGGTCAGGTGTCACATGGCCAATAGGCAGCGCAGGCAGCAAAGTATCTCCCTGATTATTGGCCAGCTGTACTTGACTTGATCTGACAGACAGGGGGCAGTGGCCAATACCATTCGTCAGAGACAAGGAGGAGGGAAGGAATCAGGAGGAGGACACAGGACCTGGGCCGATATTTATTTCTCTACTGTTACTGGAATGCAGTGCGTATTCAGGTCTGAAAGGGGGCGGAGCCATGCATCCTGGCCGGGCCCCCTAACCTCACGGGCCCCATAGCCAGTGCGTGGTCTGCCTATATTGACGGTACGCCACTGGTTGGGGTTAAGCTTAGGGATCACTTACCCCTATCTGTGTATCCCAGCCCTGACACAGACACTGTAAAACAATGTTTCAGGAGTGTCAAACAGACAGTCCAAAACAATTTTTCAGGAGGCGCAAGTACCGACATTTAAAAATAAATTTTTTTGCTGAGGGTCGACTTTATGTACTCCGAAAAGAAAAAAATTTTTGGAGGCTCAACAAAAGCCATTTCACTGCATTCTCAGTCGGACAAAGTCATTGGTGGTGTAACCGCCATGCTGTGTCAGGCTAAATTTTTGGGTGCTTCACCAGCTACCTCATCTAACTTGGTCACTTGTTGGTGTCACCACCATGCTGTGTCAGGCTTAAGCCTGCATCGTGTGGCTGGGGATAGGAGAGCAGTGCCAGCATGGGCATGGGTGATGGACCTTTGTTGCACCTAGTTGGGTGCTTCCCTAACATGTGTTGGGCATGTGCCCCGCCTTTATTGGTCTGGGTGAGCACAATTGCCATGAGGGTAACCACCAGGCTGTTGCAGGAGAATTTGGGGTAATGGTGGGATTAGGCAGCCTCAGAGGCATCCATGCATGCTGCCCCTGCTGTTTCCTGTCCATTTCCGTGGTGTTTCCATCATTTTCTGATGTTTCCAGGTTTTCACCCAGCCTTCCCTAGGCAGAGCCTTAGTCCCCTGCAAAAATGCTCGAGTCTTCCATTGACTTCAATGGGGTTCGTTACTCGAAATGAGCACCCGAGCATCGGTAAAAGTTCGTCTCGAATAACGAGCACCCGAGCATTTTAGTGCTCGCTCATCTCTAGTATTGACATAATTGAGCATGTTATTTAGTGTGAAATGTAAATAGTATAAAAAATAAAATTATGACAAAATAATTGCTTCTTGCTATAGTAATTTATATGTACTCCCAACCAAAGAAGTGTAATTTTTTTTTGCATTCATTAATGAAAAAAAATGTTTAAGTTATTCATTGCTGCAATGTAGAGAGGCAACAATGTAAAAATATAACTATTCTTTGAGGCAGACAGAGTATGAAATGCAGTAAGCAGTCTGAGGTCAGGGCAGGCAACTCAGGATCAGTACAGGGAACAGGCAGAATTTAGGACAGACAGAGAAGGGTCAATTCCAGGGAAGGGATCACCATTTTATTTTTTTCGCCTCAGGCAGCAGAAAAGCTAGAATTGGTCCTGATGGGGAGAGACAGTCAAAACCTAAAGCTAACACTATAGTGAAGCTGTTAACAGCTGCTCGTAAAATGAATGTATTTATTGACAGGTACTGAAGAAGGACAGATGACTGATTTTTCTTGATCCTACAGTCATACTCCATAACACTACAGTACCTGGATCTGCTTTCTCGGCATCTCTACACCACCTCCTTGGACTGATCTGGCTCAAGGTTCTTTGATGACTTGATGTCCTGGAGAAAAGTCAAGCACTCTTCCTGGTGTAAACCCTTAGGTAAGCCGTAATGGCCCTAAAACTGTAGTTAAATGTCTGTACCACAGTGCCCTGTACTCTCTTCCCCACTGGGCCTATGTATGTCTACTTAAAGGGGTTGGTGACCTATCCTCAGGATAGGTCATCACTAGCTAATCTGCAGGGATCTGACACACCTAGTATAGGTTATCAGTATCTGATTGGGGGGGGGTCTGACACCCAGGATCCCTGCCAATCAGGCTTACAAAACACAGCGCCATATTATATATATATATATATATATATATATATATATATATATATTGGCTGTACTTGATATCCTGTGAGCACCGCAGCCTCCTCTAACAGCTGATAAGTGAGGAGTCCTGGGTATTGGATCGCCACCGATCAGATACTACTGGCCTATCACTGTGATTGCTAACTTCCGGCACTCCATCTGTGGTAAAACTACAACTACCAAGATGTACACTTACTTGGCTGTTCTCAGAACTCTATAGAAATGAATGGAGCATGCTGGGAGTCGTAGTTTCACCACAGCTGGAGTTCCGGAGGTTAGCCATCACTGGCCTATCAGTATAAAACTATAAAAATCACCCACTTCCACAATTCTAAATGTAAAAACAAACAAGAACATATTAACATAACTGATTTTACTGTGTCTCAAAATGAAATGTCTGAACTATTAAAATATAAAAGTATTAGTCCTGTGCGGTGAATACCATAACGGGAAAAAATCAACATGACTGAATCACTGTTTTTTTTTGTCATTTTGCCCTCTGATAAAAATTGAATAAAAAGTGATTAGAAAGTCATGAAAAGGATTGGCCATCCGGATCTAAGATCTGCACCCCACAGCCTGTGAATTGCAGAAAGAGTTAAAATGGAATTGCTTGCCAGTGGTTATTTGGGAAGATTGCAAAGTGAACATAGTGTGAGACTCACGGAGGATTATTACCATCATTACTGCTGTGTATACATATCTATTGGCAAAAGCCTTCTCTATAATATACCTTGAAACTGTGCCTATTGCTGCTATATCTACTACAACTCCTATCATCTATTCAGTAAAGAGAGACTTCATTAATTGTAACCAAAGAGGCTTGGTCGTTGACTCCAATATTATCTACCCTCCTGCCTTGCACCCATCTACCTAACATTGATGGCACCCCAGCCATCATCTGACAGGGGCACTAGAAAGTCCAGGGTGTGCCCCAAGGGTGCATCATGCATTCACTGTACAGCCCCAGGGAGCGTTGGAGTGAGGACAACCACCACCACTTGCCTCATAAGTGCCACAACTGCCACTCCCTTTCACCAGGCTCTCCCCCTGAAGGTGTCTGCACGTGTGCTCAGTTCCATCCTTCAAGTATCTTCAGGCAGTTGCATCTTGGCTTACAGTGATGCACAAGAATCATACTGCCCCATTTAACAGCAGCTTATACTCAAACTGCTCAAACCAGTCTGCTAATGGCTGGACAGTGGTACACAAGAAACCTGAACTGGAACTGCTGTCTGACACAGGTTATCTCCGCAACCATACGCATGCGCCCAACACTCTTCTAGTGGGAACTGACATTTTTATGGGGTCAATAACTTCTCTTCCTGAAGGCTGTGATGCATGTACAGTGCCACCTACATGCTGCGTCATACAGGACTCCTCAGTACTGATGACCATGCATTAAGGCTTCCAGGAACATGGTACCCAGGGTGACTCCTCCCAGACACCAGTTGCATGAATAATAGATGCCAACATCTGCTGTTTTCCTAGTAACTGCTGCTGGACCTAATGTAAGAAGGTGAACAGCATAAACAGTTATTTACATGGGAAATGAAATAAATAAGTTATGAGATCTTCGTATAACATATACAGTTCTGCATCACCACTGTATAGTCCAGCAGTGACAGTAGGGATGTTGCTTTAGACTCCATTTAACAGGCATTGCAATGATATGTTGAGGCCGCGTCATAGGCCCAAAAGTGCTCCGGGTTGCCCTCTGTGGCAGTCCTTTAACATAGAAAATATGGAATTTTTAAAGAAACAGTGTCCACATATACGTATTTATGGGTAGGCCTTAGTATACCTCATACTGAGCTCACGTTACAATTAAAAGGGAGGAGGAGCGCTGTGACGATGCCCTATTGTCAATGGTGGATAGATACTGTGTTATCTAACTCAAAATATGACACTGACAGCAGCTTATCTCAGACAGGAGCAACAATCTGTATATAACATTTAAAGGGGGTTGTCCATCAACAAATATAACCTCACCTTTTAAAATGCCCTCCATTTCAGCACCATAGTTTCTAACAGTCTGCGCTGGACGATGGAGTACTGTTGTTGGTCACGAGTCCTCTATTAGAGTGGTTAGAGTCATGGACACAGGAAAAAAGTCACCTATTTTTACAGACTCTCCAGAAATTTCTGGAAGTTGGGAACCCTGCCCTGCGGTTTGTGTCCAGACGATTTCTGGCATTCTATGCTGGATCAGGCATCCCGATCTCAGTGCCGCAGATGTGAAACTAGCCTTATTTCATGTTTTTTTTGCACAGGACCCCTGTCTGTCCATGTCCACCATTGTATTCATCTATTGAAGTTAAAGAGAACATGTCACTAAAAAATGTATTGCAATCTCACAGAACTATGTTATAGAGCAGGAGGAGCAGATCAGATTGATATATAGTTTTGTAGGAAAAGTTTCAGTAAAACTTGTAATTTATACATTTATATCTGCAGCCCAACGGTACAGGGAGGAGGTGATATCAGTGACTGACAGCTATCTCTCTATGCACATTATACACACAATACTGTCAGTCACTGATAACCCCTCCCTCAGTACCGATACCGGTATTCACAGGGCTGCAGATATAAATGAATAAACTGTAACTTTTACTGAATCTTTTCCTACAAAACTATACATCAGTCTGCTCAGCTCCTCCTGCTCTATAGTATGGTGCTGTCAGATTGCATTGCATTTTTTAGTGACTTTTTACCCCGGAGGTTTTTTCGGTTTTCCGTTTTCGTTCTGCGTTCCCTGCCTTGATACAGCCATAACTTTTTTATTTTTCTGTTCACAACACTGTATGAGAGCTTGTTTTTTTGCGGGACAAGTTGTATTTTTCAATGCCACCATTTAATATTGCATATGGTGTAGTTGGAAGCGGGGAAAAAATTCCAAATCGGGTGAAATTGCCAAAAAACGCAATTCCGCCACAGTTTTACGGGTTTTTTATTTACGGCGTTCGATTTGCGTTAAAACTGACCAGTTACTTTCATTCTACTGGTCAGTATGAATCCAGTGATACCTAATATGTATAGTTTTTCTTGCATTTTGATAGTGATAAAAAAATTATAAAGTTGGACATTTTTTTTTTCCAGTTCTTGACCCCTATAACTTTTTGGTATTTATGTGTACGGAGCTGTATGGGGGCTCATTTTTTGCGGGGCGATCTGAACTTTTTATTGATACCTTTCTGGGGTGTGTGTGACTTTTTGATCGCTTTTTATTTAATTAAAAAAAAAAAGTGACAAAAAATGGAGAATCGGCCATTTTGACGCTTTTTTCCGTTTCGCTCTTATAATTTTTTTTTATTTTTATAATATGGCCGTTTTCGCACACGGCGATACCCATGATGTGTATTTTTTAAAATTTTTTTATACTTTTATTTTTATTTTCGTGAAAGAGGGGTGATTTGAACTTTTACTTTTTTTTTTTTAAAAAAAACTTTATTTTTTTAAAACTTTTTTATAGTTCCCATAGGGAACTATAAGAAGCAATCATTTGATTGCTTATATCATAGACTCCAATGCACTTACATTGGAGTCTATGATGATTTTAGTGCTTTCCTATTACAGGCAAGGGCTCCATAGGAAAGCCTATGCAGCAGCCTCCTGTCATTTACTATGACAGGGGCTGCTGCAGGCACGCTCCGGCTTCTCCGTTCGCCAGAGCAACACCGGAAGCGTGTGCTTGACCGTGGCACCCGAGGGGTTAAATGTTTGCGATCGGCACGTTAGCCGTTCGCGGACGTTAGCCACGGGTGCCTGCTAGTTGGATATGCAGGTCACCCACGGCCATCATGCCCGCTCCGTGGAGGAGCGGGCGCCATCTTTAAAGTCCCGGCCAGCACCATACTAGTACGGCGCTGGTCGGGAAGGGGTTAAGAGCATAATGTTATATGTAAGGAGAACAGCTTTTAGCAATATCCTTTGCATACTGATCACCCCATTGTTCTGATCTGCTTTTTAAAGGTTAATATTACTCCTGCTATATAATTACTTGTTTCACTACTATATTTGGGTTGGTATGTGTGCAGCTTTGTATCGCTTCCTCAGCTGGTACTAATGACTCATCCAGGGTTTTAACAGATGGTTGTAAAACGTTCTCGAATCTCAACCAAAGTTAGATACTTTTACATTATTTATTATTGAACTCACACAAGCTAGGCCTTCATATTGCAGCTGCAACGTGTATACCCAGGCTTAGAAAGGCCAGTGAAAGGCCTCTTTTAGGTCACTTACACATCTGCATTTTTGATGGATCCGTTATGGATCAGCAAAAATGCTTCTGTCATAATAATACAACCGTTTGCATCTGTTCTGAATGGATCCCATTGTATTATCTCTAAAATAGCCATGACAGATCTGGCACTAAAACCATTGTAAGTCAATAGGGTACACTTTTTGTGTCCGAGAAAACGGATCTGGCACCTTTTGACTTACATTGTGTTTCATGCCGGATCCATCTTGCTCCGCATCCCATACCGAACAGAAAAATGCTTGCAAAGGTTTTCTGTCCATTCAGTTCAGTTTTGTCCCCATTGACAATGAATGGGGACAAAATGGAAGCGTTTTCATCCGGTTTTGAGATCCTATGACAGATCTCATTAGCAAAAAGGAAAACGATGATGTGAAAGTATCCTTAGGCCCCATTCACACGTCCGTATTTTGCATCCGCATCCTCTCCGCATCCGTTTCCGCATTTGCGGACAATTATGCGGATAGGATGCGGATCCATTCATTTCAATGGGGCCGCAAAAGATGCGGACGGCACAAAGTGTGTCGTCCGCATCCGCACTTCCGTTCCGCGGCTCCCGAAAAAAATAGAACATGTCCTATTCTTGTCAGAATACACGGACAAGAAAAGGCATTTCTATTATGTGCGTTCCGCAAATTGCAGAATGCACATTGCCGGTGCCCGTGGTTTGCGGATCCGCAATTTGCTTATTTGCTTATATCCTTATTCACAAGCTCCTAGAGAATCTGTCAGCTCCTGACTTGTCTGTTTAAGTAAATAAATGCATCTCCCATGAAATAACAACTCATCCTTTCTTAGAACTCTGTGCTGCATTGTTCCTCTGTTATTCCTCCTAGAAGGTTATGAATAAATTGACTAGGTGTTACCAGTTGGGGCTGTGTCCTTAGGCCTCATGCACACATCCTGGACCACGGTCCGTGAAAACTCGGCCTGCCGTCCTGCTGAGTGTACGAGCACATGCCGTCATTGGTTGCTATGACGCCGTGCGCTTCCTGCGGCCACTGCTGTACAGTAATACACTAGTATAGATCATATGCAGTGGTGAGCAGGTGTATTTACAAGTATGGCATCCCCATTCACGTCAATGGGACAGCTCTGTAGTATTCACTTGAACAGACAGAGACGTCCAAGAAGTGAACAGGGATGCCATATGGTATGACTGAAGGTAGGGACAGACAATGACAGTGAATCCTAAAGCTAGAACCCAGCCCGCTTTTCCTACCTACTTGCAGTACAAGCCCTAGATAGCAAGACCGCAACTGGTTGATGGTCCCTCTGCTAATTAAGTTTAGAGATGGATAAACAACAAAAGACAAACAAACATAATACCAGAGTTTTTACATAAATGGGTCCAGACAAGCTATGCAGTACCAAATGAGAGACAGAGAGTGAGTCAAAAGACAAGCCGGAGTCAGAGGAACAAGCAATCCAATAAGCACAGGAACAAGGAACCAGGAACTCAGCTAGTGAATCAGAGACTATCACTGGCACTGGTGTATGGCCAGGAAGGGGTTTAAATAGAGCACCGAGTCCCAGGATCAGAACCTGATAGGTCCATGACTCAGAAAAACTAGCACATAGGAATAGAGCAATTGAGCAATCAGCCCACTCCTAATCTCCCTCTGGACATGCCCTCTGCAGGGAGAAACAGAGTATTTCATCCTGTTGCTGAGGATATTGTCACGTCACCGGGGGTGTGTAGCTCAGCATTGCTTCTCTGCAGTTGCTACGACGAGCAGGTAAACGGAGCAGAGAAGGCAGCGATATATATGAGGATAGGTCATTATTAGTAAAAAACAAACAATCTCTTTAACTTCCCTTGGATTTCAAGAAATGTCTCCATATCCCAAAACATGGGGTATGGAATACATCTACTATATGTCTTGTAGCTGTATATCTGACCACTATAAAGATATAACAATATAAAAATGATAATATTGTGTTTGAGGCCATAAATGTAGATACTCTATAATTGTTAATACATGGGGTCCTCTTAAGGACTTATGGCTAGCTTCTTCACTTCACTGAACATCTATACAAACCAAACTTTTTTTCTACTACGTTTAACATACACACATTGATGTATATGTTAAACAGGTGCCTCCGACGCATGCCATAGGGTGGCATCCATCACCATAGGGTTTCATTATGAAAATAATTTAAAATACAGTATATGCCTTTCTGCTGGACTCTGCAGGATGGAAAAGCCTAGCATGAAAAAAAAATATGACAAAAACGTGATGTGAACAGCCCCTAAGATCTGTGGTGTTTCTCAAGAATAGAAGTCTCATAATAAACAGATGGTAGATTGTATCAATTTAGATTCTGATATTTTGGGCTATTGTTACTTTTTTCAATGACTTAGGCCTTATATCTCTGTGTGCACCGAGCCAATAGAGCAATGTACAGTAAGAAGGATTAATGGCTACTTGGTGTGGAGCTGCATAGCCCGCACTTGCTGTTGTACATGTTCAATCAGGGAGAATACCTCTATACATACGGCATTCAATGAATACGGAATTTGACAGAAAAAAATTACTAAAAGGGTATTAGGAAGTTTAATGCCTTTTATTCATAGGGCAAGTGACATAAGTTTTGGCCACCCTAGGTGCAGTGCCCAAAAAAAGAGTCACTGCAAAAGTTTGATTCTTCTAATGTTGAATTGTTACAGTGAGTGAAATGTTTACATTTATTTTATGTGTGTACTGAATAGTATTGTATGGATAAGTCAGGGTTAACCACCTTGACCCAACCCCTTGCTAGGTTAATAGGAGATGGACCTGGATCTGCCCCAAGTTAGGGGAGAGTCTGTGCTTAAGGGCCCTTGCACGTGACCATATGCGCTCTGAGACATACGGTCTGTGAGCGGGCCATATGTCCCGGAGCAGCATTGATCGTGCGCACGGGAGCACACAGCATTATTGATTACAATGATGCTGTGTACGTCAGGCTGCCCGAGGGACTATTGTCCTGTACTCATAAAATCATATGAGTACAGGACAATATTCCCTCGGCTGCCCAACGTGCACAGCATCATTGTAATCAATGATGCTGTGCGCTCCTGTGCGCACGATCAATGCCGCTCCGGGGACATATGGCCGCTCACGGACCGTATGTCTCGGAACGCATATGGTCGTGTGAAAGGGCCCTAACTTTGTAAGAGAGTGGACTTACATGTTCTTACTCCTCAGGGCTAGGACTGAGTCCCAGAGAACCATCATCTCTGAGAAAGCTATAGCTACTTATCCAATAGGTTGCCAGAAGAGAAAGGAAAATTAGAAGGTCCAGAATCAGCAAGGCTGTGAATTGGAGTCAGACAGCAAGGTAATGTGCTTGTTTATGGCCGATAGAGGCTTTGCTGCTGAGAGAGGGAACATTGCTAACACAATCTTCTACACTTTGAGATGGTTTGGCCACCTATATCCTAATTCTGTACATTTCAGTTGGGAATTACAGAGATATATACTAAGAACCCCAGTTGCATGCCCAAATTTCTGCAGCGAGACTTTAGAAAGAGAAGAAAAACCACAGGCCATATCTTTGCTGCTATTCATGATCCATACATTGCTGCTGGGAAATAATTGCTCTGCTGTTAAACTTGTGCCTTGTGTGGTAATATGTACAGTATAGTGCTGGAAGGTGTGCATATCCCACCCAGATACTTCAGATGGGTGAGATAACTGAAATCCAGAAAGTTGCAGTGGTTTCAGCAAAGTATAGTTTGCTGAGACAGTTGTGTCTAGATTTTGTTCTGGGCTGGATTTTATTTGGACTGGTGAATAGATTTGGTAGTGGGATCTGCCAGTCCACACCCTTCCAGTACACATATTGCCTTTAGCTGAGGAGATCACAGGCGAGGCCTGTTATTTTAATAACGGAGGGATAAAACAACCCTCTGTGTGTCAGTGATAGAGGACTTGGAAGGAAGCCTGCAAAGGATCTGTGTGGTCTCAGCCAGGAGGGCTGAGGGGCCATGAGGCTGTGTGAAAGCCTGAACAAGGTCAGAGTCGGAAGAACTTCTGGACCATATCCCCCCAAAGAAACTGGTGTGGTCACAGCCTGGAGGCTGCTGGACCGTATGGCTGAGGAAAGCCGGATCTAATCCCATGTGTGAACTGTGCTCTATAGGGGAGGTATAGACGACCTATGTTTTAGATAGTGCCTAGACAGGCAGGTGTTAATTTTGATGTTTATGTGTGTGTTGGTGCAGAAGTGCCAAAATAAAGCACTATTTGGATTTGAACCCCGTTGTTAGAGGAGAAGTGTGATTGCGACCCCCTGAGAGAAAGTGACCCCTTACACTTGATATTGTTGGATGTACTATTACTCCTATTCTGCATTTTAGTAAAAAGAGACCTATTTATTTATCATCATTCACCGGCCATTGCATCTGCTTCCACACGCCTGCCTTGCACCCTGCCAAATCACTAGGGGCACCCCAAATATCACCAGGCAGCAGCCTCAATGCCAAGTGTACCCAAAGGTAAGAAAGGGTGCGCCCTCCTATCACTGCATGTCTCTAGATTGCATTGGTGTGAGGATTGCTACTGTTTTCCGTGTGCACAACTATCATTGCCAGAGTCACTACCACTCCTATCCTCTGCTTGCTCCTCCTGCACTTGCTGCATAAGCCCTCCTGTGCCATTGCCACTGACCCCCCAAAACAGGGAGAAGTGGCATATTGCACAAAAGTTTTCCCTTTATGCGGCCTCGGAAGCTCGGTAAGTACCTGCAAAGGTGTAATAACAGTCCGCTCATGTGAGTCACCCTTTTTAACACAACCTTTGATTTTCAAAATTCTATGGTGACTGCTGAATAATTTCTTAATACATCTATGTCTATATCCTGGAGCTGTGTATCTGGAAAATCTAGCTCTGCCTCTGACCTCTGTAAAGATATAAAAAAGACAATATGTTGTTGAAGGGTCGAAATTCCTATGTAGAAGTGTGATATTGCTACATTTTGATTCTTTTTTTTATAGGCAGTTTAAGACAAAATCGCTAGCTTCTTCACTGAACATAGGGTGTCGAAAGTAAGAAGTGGCCATAACAATGTGCCTTGACTGTGTATATATGATATAGACGATGACCAAGGCCGGTATCTCCCAGTTCAGCCAAGTGTAAACCTTTATTTCAATGGAGAAAGAACTAAGCTGCCACTAGACTCCTCTGGCAGTGACTAATCAGCCACAGAAACAAGGATCAAGCCTGTTGATGCTGATCAGTCTGCCCCTGACAGCTACCATTGAGGGAGAGTCAAGATGTCCAAATATGAGAGTCTGCTGATCCTGCTAAAATTAGCAGGTTGACTGATTGTTATCTTATTTGTATGACCAGTGTACTAAACCTCTTTGATTGTAAAATGCCATTGAAATCAGTTGCCTGTTGTCATTCAGTGTTGAGGAGTATATGTACTTGGAGACAAGGCAGAGATCAATGACTACAGGTGGATTTGGCAGCATTTCAAGAGTGCATTAAGCTCTAAAATAATTAGCAATGGTGCAGTGATAAATAAGCACAGGCAGCTTTAATGCTTATGTGAAAAACATCTCGTCCCGAAAGGAATCATCTTGGCTATAAACAATCTTGGTATGTGTCATAGCATGAGCAAGAAAATGGATTAAAAAATCACTTGTTTCATCATTTTTTTCAAGATTTAATACATTTGGTGCACATAGGCTCTAGACACATACTACTGTGGTGGCAGAAGTCTAAATCCCCATCAAGCTGTCAAAAAGTTCTCCAGGATCAGAATGTGGATGGACCATCAATATCAGATTGGTGGTATTACTACTCTCAGCATCCCCTCTAATCAGCTGTTTGAAGGGGCTAAAGTGCCTGCGAGAGTGCTGTAGCCCCTTACATCAGTCCATCCATGTAGTAGCGGTGGTGTAAGATATTGTTCAAGTTGTTTACATGAGTCCATCTACTTCCTTGCCATCTACTTAGCAGAGTCTGTGAAAGGGTATTGTAGCTTCATCCCATTCAGTTGAGAGGTAATATCCTGCATCGCTGCAGCTAGTAGACAGACCAGTGAGCATTACACTTTCCTGAGCTAATGATGCTGGTTGTTTGCAAGACTGCAGAACTTGACTTCCAAAAAAGATTGAAGATACACGTATCAGATTGACAGGCAAAAAATACAGAATAGTAAAATCACCAATAGATGACAGAAAAGTGGATGAGGATGGCAACAAATGAGGAAGATGGAGTCTAGCTATGGAACAGATGGCAATGGTGTACTGGTAGAGAGAATGTAGGTAAGAAGAATAAAACCACACTAAACTGCTGAGTCCAACAACAAAGTAGAAAATGAAAATCCAAACAGCAAAGAGAAAGAGGAACCCACAACAAAGTCAACTACAATACAGACAACAATAAGACCAGGGGTGTAGCTATAAGGGGTGCAGAGGTAGCAGTCGCTATCAGGCCCAGAAGCCTGCATAAAAAGACACTGTTATTATAGAAAGTGCATGCTGGTCAAGTTACACCTCTGGCTGGAGGGAAGGGGCTGTTTCAATTTTTGCCTCAGGCAGCACGAAGGCTATGTGCGGGAACTGGGGCCCAAGCTGAACTCTTGCACCATGGCCCATAAGGCTTTAGCTATGCCCCTGAATAAGACTATGAAACTACAAATCCTAGGTGGCACTAAAACAAAATCAAATGACTAGGTGTCACGGCGCTACCTCGGTGCAGTAGCAGCATCCGGTTTCCAGGGGGACCAAATCACTGAGGTGGCCCACCCAGCCTTGGCAGGATCGGAGTGTCAGCACTCTAAGCTCCTAGCTCCGCCCGACACGCAAAGAATCTGGCAGCTAGTGATTGCCGACGCTCTACATAAGGCTGGCTCCTCTATGTGCAGGTGCCAGTGAATTTCTTGTCCTCTGGCTCCCCCTGCTGTTCCATTGTGGTTTTTCTGAAGACTCCTCTGGCTTGTGAATTTCTGGACTAGTTTTGTGACTACACTTTGGCTTCTGATGATTTGGTATTGTATTGATCTCCTTGTTCTTGACTTTTTGGCGTGTTGGTTGTCTCGTTTGCTTCTGGTGATTTTGATACTTATTCATTTGTCTGTTTTTTGTCTCTTTTCCATACGACTACTCTTTGCCTGTTTGTGTGTTGTTCCGTGCTTGTGTGTTGTTCATGCACGTATTTCAGCATAGGGACTGTCGCCCAGTTGTAAGGTAACTACCTATGGTGAGAGAAGTTTTAAGGCTGTACTATCATTGTTTCTCTGTGATGGTAGTCCCATTGTCCTGACATATTCACTAAACCTAACTCTGCCTTTTGTTTCACATCATGAATCCTGTACGTGGCTTAGTGGAACAGAGTCTATCCCTGACGGTCCAGAACTTAGCCCAGAGGGCCCATAAACAGGAGGCTACCCAGGGGTTACTGGGCAGTACCTCAGCTTCCCCATCTATAGAACCTAAAATTAAACTTTCTGAGAAAATTATTGGTGACAGAAAATGATTTTTGTCTTTAAGGAAGGCTGTACACTTCCCTTCAGACTCAGACCTCTTTCTTCTAGTTCTGAGCAGAAGTGGGTAGTAATTGTCATTTAATTGTTAAGGGGTTCCTCAAGATTGGGCATTCTCTTTTCCCTCCAGTTCACCTGTTTTGGCCTCCGTTGACAATTTCTTTTCTGTTCTGGTTCTACTGTATGATGAAGTGGACAAGGTGACATATACCAAAAGTACGTTGGTCAGTTTACAACAGGGTTTTCAGCCAGTGGAGGAATATTGTGCAGTTGAGTTTAGGAAGTGGTGTATTGCTTCTGGATGGAACGACCCTGCCTTAAGTTGTCATTTTTGTAGGGGTTTTCAGATGCCTTAAAGGATTTACTTGTCAGCTACCCTACCCCCGACTCGGTAGACGAGACTATGATGCTTGTGGTACATTTGGATCGTCGGGTGAGGGAGATAAATAGAGAATGCATGATTTCTTAAGGCCCCAGATACCTTCCAGATCCTGACTCCTGTTCCTCCTATACCAATTACTGACCCAGAAGAACCTATGCAGCTTGGTGCCACATCTCTCTCTGTAGAACAAACAACACTCTGAAGATGTCAGGGACTTTGTGGGTCATTTATCAATCTGAAATATGCCTAAATTAGGCATATTTCAGGAGCAGATTGCGGTGCAACGGTTAGTTGCAATTAGTTACGGTTATATACAGGCACCAAGGGGGGGGGGGAGCATTATATACTGGCACCAAGGGGGGGGGAGCATTATATACTGGCACCAAGAGACAGAAGAGCAAGCTACCTTGGCTGCAACACAATATGTAGAACTATTAGTAGCAGCACAGACACAGGTGAATGGTGAATACATGAAAGCGTAAATTGCATTACTGCTATACTTACTATATGAGAAGTAGAAGCTCTTTGCGCATATTTTTGATCAAGACTATGTCAGGCCATGTACCAGCGACAAGGTGGTTTCTAACAGACAGGACCTACTCTAACAGTCATGGCTCTCCTGGGCTTTTGGCCTACACGTTTCAGGGCAAAGTAGGATGCAGCTATGAGACACTCTGATTAAAAGCACCAGGTAGATGGAGGGGGTGCAAGGGTCACAGGGGACGCCTCTCCCTCACATAATTGTATGTGATCAAAAATATGCGCTTCTACTTCTCATATAGAAAGTATAACAATAATGCATTTTATGCTTTCATGTATTCATCATTTACTTATGTCTTACTTGTGCATTAAGCAGTGTGCTGCTACTTATAGGTCTGCGTATATATTATAATACAGGGGGCACTACAGGTGAGTTATAACTGCAAGTGAGCATTAAAGCTACAGGGGGCACTGCACGAGGGGCATTATAAACATTGGGGGCACTGGTGGCATTATTACTTCTGGGGGTACTATAGGCATTATTATTGGGCATAGTATGGAGGGCATTGCTATTAATCAGGTAACTCTTGGGGAGCATCATCACTATTGGGGGCACCATTTCTAATCAGGACAGTCTGGGAGCACTATTACTTTGGCGTTATCTGTATGGCACTATTATTTCTGACATTATAGTATTTGTTTGTATGGTCTGTATAAATTTGAAGGTTGATTTGAAAAACCTGTAACAATCCCTCATGTGCCATATAGTAACACTGGTGTCTTCTTACTCTCATGTGGCAGAGTGGGCTGCACACCCCTGACCAAAGACTCCTGCCTGTTATGGTCTGGACCAAATGGAGAAGAAAAGGAAAGTGAAGAACTCAAATCTGTGGTAATTTCACCTTCTTTTAAATAGGTGTTAATATATTTATTAGGAAGTAAAGTCACTTTTAATTGATTTTTTTTTTGGGGGGGGGGGGAATTGGCGCAATTTGCCTGCTCTGCCTAGAGCACCGAAATACCTTGCCCGGCCCTGCTCCTGTACCATAGTGCTTTGCCAGGCTTTAGCTGAGCAGAGCACAGGTAGGAGCAGGGATGAGAGCTCCCTGAAAAACTATTCCAACAGCACTGTGAAATCTGTACACCCATACACTGCATACATGTCAAGAGTGCACTTGATGTAGGATTTCAAAACGCTGTTTTGTCATTGAAACAGTAAAATCTATATTACAAAAAATGTATATTACAAAAATGAATTATAGGCCATTTAGAATCGTTTTAAATAAAGTCAGATAATAGGTTACCCTTTAAGTTGGAAATAGCCCCATATCAACCTGAAGGAGAATTAGTGACAACAGAAGAATGCCTAACATTCTGTATAACTATACCTCTTTCTTTGGACAGCTACAACTTTAAGACCAGTTGGAGTAGATTTAAAACTGTGATAATACTGGCACATAGTATACAGTGTATTTTGCATAAATTGGGCAAGACTTACTATTGTCCATGCACCTTGATTTTTTTCTAAAATTTTCAAAAACATTTTGGTGCATCTTGTGGTTTTTCTCCATGCTTGACAGGGTGTGTGGCTTGGTTGAAATGGAGGCAGGGGCGTAGCTATAGCCACAGCAGTCATAGCAACTGACTGTAGGGGGCCCAGCTAGGTGCAAAAATATTGTGCCTTTTTGTGGGGAATAACAATATGGTAGATTTCTGCTATAATCTGGCTTTTCTGATATATAGTGCTATTACATACCTGTAATTATTACTTATGATGCTGTTTTAATTTTCTTACACTAGGTGGTGAGGGCCCCATCTTATTTTTGCTATGGGGCTCTTGAATTATAGTTACGCCCCTGTATGGCTCACTGGGCATGGACGTGGCCTAAAATGTGCCAAAATTTCATAAAAATCTGAAAGAAGGTAAATCAATTAAAAGTTTTATTCCCATCTAGAACATTTATAGCATATCAATAAGACTTGCTCCTATAGGACTTGCTCCTATGTCAAGAATAGGGCCCCATCGTGAACAGACAGCACATTCACATTACACTTATGGCCGCCCTTCCATTCACCACTCAGCACTGGCTCAGCTATTTTTGGAAGTCCCTTAGCAGTTAACAGAGGGGTGGTCATGCATGTGCTATCTGTTCATGGCAGGGCCCCGATCTTGAGACAGGAGAAGGTTCCAAAGGTGGGACCCACACCTATTAGACATTTATGGCATATCCTACTGATATAAAAAAAGGGAGTCAGTCAGCACATCCCAGTGTGCAGGTGCACGCTGCCATGGTTAGAAACACAAAGGAAAAAAAAACACAATGCAGCAGCACTCTGCAAACACAAATAACGTACAACATTGCCATAGTCATAGAAAACATTCTGGTGCTAGTACTACACTTATTTAGCAAAATTGAGATTCTTGGCAAAAACATTTTGTACAAAATTATTTGGGCCTGTCTGCCAAACGTCAAGGTGATCTCTTTAAGACAGGAACCTAACACTAATTCCTACCTGTTATGTGCCATAATGGCCACCCATAAAATTCAGGGAGTGTTGGTTCCACTCTGCCTTTGCCATTTTTGGTGCCTTAAAGGCCCCCATTAAATCCAGGGATGCAGGTACCAACATGCATGCTGAGCCCACTCTATACCTCTCCCGGTTCCTCATGGCTTCCAATCCATATACAGTGGTCCCTCAAGATACAATAATAATTGGTTCCAGGAGGATCATTGTATGTTAAAACCATTGTAAGTTGAGTAATCAGTTCCAAAGCCCCAAAATGTCATCCAAGATAAGAGAAAATGAAGATTTAAGAAAAATTAGCAGATAACTAAGACAGATAAAACAAGTTCTTGCATATAACAGACAGGAATAGCTGATAACTAGCAACTAATCCAGCTGTTTTACCAGAGAAGTGACCTTGATTGATTGGATCTGAGTCTGAGACATTGTATGTTGAGTCTAGTTTCAACTTACGATGGGTCACAAATGACCCTTGTATGTTGAAAATATTGTATCCTGAGGCCATTGTATCTTGAGGGATCACTGTACTAAGAGCAGGCCACAGCTTTATACTTATTCCGATCAAAATCAGCCTATGGGGCAGACAGGCTTGTCAGGAGTGGAGTGGAGTCATGTGGGACCAACACTCCCTGAATTTAATGGTGGCCATTATGGCACACAACAGGTAGGAATTAGTGTTAGGTTCCAGTCTTAAAGAGATCGTCTTGACGTTTGGCAGACAGGCCCAAATAATTTTGTACAAAATGTATTTGCCAAGAATCTCAATTTTGCTAAATAAATGTAGCACTAGCACCAGAATGTTTTCTATGACTATGGCAATGCTGTACGTTATTTGTGTTTGCAGACTGCTACTGCGTTATGTTTTTTTTCCATCCTATTGATATGCCATAATTATCCCAGATGGGAATACCCCTTTAAATTTTTAGACATGCAGTCTATAAATGCACCAGATTTATCATAAAATCTGATCCTCTGTGATTGTTCTGGTCCATTTAAAGACTCATTGGAGGAGATTTATTAAAACTGGTGTAGAGGAAAACTGGCTTAATTGCCCATAGTAACCAATCAGATTCCACCTTTCATCTGATTGGTTGCTATGGGTAACTAAGTCGGTTTATCCTTTATAACTGTTTTGATAAATCCCCCCCCCACATGTCTAATAGTAAATCTAGGTCAAAGGGGCACATTTATTAAAACTGCCATTTTAGCCCTTATACCTGGCAGTGAATCTGCCGGAGTTTTGAAGAGGCTTCTAAATAAAAGTCAGCTTCCTTGCTGTCTTAAATTTAGACCATTTTCTATGCCTGAAAAAGGCCTAGAAAATGGTAAATGAGACGGGCCTGCTGATCTGTCCCCTTCCCCGAACCACACCACTTCCACTTTTTTAGACCTGACGCAGGGTTGCCAACCGTGCAGAAATTTCTGGACAGTCTGTAAAAACAGGTGACTTTTTTCCTGTGTCTGTGAAAAAAAGTAGATGTGTCCGTGATTTTTTTAAGGCTGGCGGTACTTGAATAGATTAATTTGGTGGTAATTTTCATCATTTTATAGCTCACAGTACATGCTGGTAACCAGTTTATATCATTATAATGAGCTGTAAACCTGTATAACCTATAATCTTTATAATTCATTATGGTTTTCTAATGTGTCCGTAAAAAATGTTGGCTGTCCATAATTTTGGAATAAGATGTCCAGAAAAAAGAAAAATTCTAGTTGGCAACCCTGACCTTACGTGAGAGGGGAAAAGTCGCAGATTGCGGCACAAAGGACCTTGGTGCCAGAAATACACCTAATTTAGCTGTATTTCTGTTTAAATAATAACCCCAAAGTGTCTAGAAAAAAGATGTCCCCTTTTTGGAAAAAAAACAAAACAAAAAAAAAAACAAAAACTTTTGGTGTGCCATTTTTCTTGACTCATAAATGACGTTACGTTGAGTGCCACATTTTTCATATATTTCAAAGTATTTACAACAGACAAAAAACATAAATTCTGTACATTGATAAATCCTCCTCTGTGATATAAATAATTACCCTTTATTCAACAGTGGATCTTAACATGAAGAGACATATAAGTTTGCAATATCATATCAATATTTGGGCTTAAAAAACTCATTAAAACTGCATTGTTTGAACACAGCCTTATTTAAGGATCATTCAGAATTTGGATATTTTAATAATCTGTGGAGCTCAGGGGATGCCTGCTATCAGACGCTACATCAGACAAACTTGTCCTCGTCTCGGGATGCAGAATGATTCATTTGTAACTGTACTGGGATGAAACGATCCAACCAAAAGGCAAGATGCAAATGAGGCCAGTGCGTTCTGTGCGTGTGCTTTACTGCTGCCTGGTTGTTATAGAGATAAACCCGGGGCCTGTGCATCACCGCCTCTACTTACAAGATTTAAACAACAATCTTCTCTTCCTCCCGGGAATAAGGCTGGAAGCTCGGAAAAATATCCACCGCACTGAATCCCCCAGAGAAGTTCCACATTGTGGAGGGAGCTGCGAAAAGCCTCTTCTGGCCATGCCAGTTCTCAGCCTTGATGCTGAGTCAGAAACAGGTATCCCAAAATCCCTTTGTGGTGATCTTCTCCTAGAAACCATGGAAGAACTGGAGCATACTTGTCCCCAGCCACGCTCGGTAAGTGAATTGAAATGCTACAGTACATGTTACAGCCTGACAAACAAAGGGATGAAGGCGTTATGGAAAGGACTTAGCTGCAGACTGATCCATCTGTGCGGTGTGTCTGCTACAGGATCTGCAGGAAGGGAAGTTGCATTACAAAGCATCATTTCTGTGCAGTGCTGAGACAGGATTCTTCTCTGCCCCTTGTTTCCTTCACTACTCCTAGCAAATAACTAGTTCTTATTGCATGCTTCAATGTAATCAAAAGGGAACCTACCCTGGAAATCTACTGTGGATAGAACACTCTTAAAGGGCCACTGCATCCTAAAGTATTTGAGCTTATAAAAGTAAAGCTGATAATAACAGTCCAAAATGTGAACCTGTCACATTGAAAATACAGCCCACTGTGATAGGGCAGGAGGAAACTGATATACAGTCTAATTAGGAAAATTCCAGTATAACTTGATCTTATTCATTTAAATCCCTGTTCTTTCCAAGCTTAGGAGTCCAGTGGGCAGACCTAGTCAGTGATTGACAGCCCTTACTGTATAAGTGAACATACAGAATTAGCTGTCATTTACTGGGCCGCCCGCTGGACCTCTAAGCACAAAAAATGCAAAGATTTAAATAAAAAAAAAAAATACAAGTTATAGTGGAACTGAAACTTTCCTAACAAAATATATTAATCTGCTCAGCTCCCCTACAGATGCATGATGCCTGTAGATTGCACAGCTTTTCAATTTAAGTGTTTTTGGAGTTTTTTTTAGAACTGGAGATATGTGGAAAGTAGTGATCATGAAGACAGATATTAAGTTGAAGCATAAAGAACACAGCTCTTTTTAGTTAACCCCTAGAGTCCCGGAGGATTTTTCTTGTTTTCATTTTACCTCCCTGCCATAACTTTTTTATTTTTCCATTCACATAGCCATATAAGGGCTTGCAATTTGCAGAACAGCTTGTACTTTCTAATTACAAATGGGGTGGAATTGGAAAAAAAATGCAATTCCACCATAGTTTGACCACAGCATCTCGTTAAATGTTGGGTTAAATGTCTGTGATTGATGTTAACACCGGTCACAGACATTAGCCTTGGGCTTCTGCTGTTTGAAACGGCAGAGACCTGATAGCTTTGGTGCTCGTGAGCAGGTGCCATATTTGATATTCAGAAAGTCATTTTTTCAGACAGTTTTCTGTCTTTTCTTACTTTGCAACTTTTTGTCCTAATTTTAGACAGGTTTTGGTGGGTCAACACCTAAACCAGATCCATAGTTGTATAAAAAGTGGTTTAAAAATGTTAGTAGCCCTGTGGTGCATTGGGGGTAATGTACCTGTATGCTACATTTATGATGTTTTTGCACCATTTTTAGGGTGGTTTGTACTATGTCTGTCAGTTTACATTTACAACATGTATACTAAGGGGCAGCCAGATGTCTTGTGAGCTACATTTTTATCCAGATTTATAATTGCATTGTTTTGACAAAAAGTCACAAGTCTATTCCAGTCCCTGGGTGGTATACAAATTTATGGAACTAGAGATGAGTGAACTTGAAATTTGTTTCATGTCTGATTCGTCGAATTTTTTATCATATATGCTCCAATTGGCCTGAAAATTGGCATGTGAAACTCTGAGGTCTCCTAGGACTGAAATTGTTTTTAATATCTTTTATATTGTTATCTCTTCTTTAAGTTTTTATGAATCTTTACTCCTCAAACCTCCCCCCACCTTTAAGCTCTTTAACGCAATTAATGCAATAGCACATAATATCAGAGTGACACTGACCTATATAGCTATGGGTAAATGCATAGTTGATGTTGTTAACAAGTAATGTGTTTAATAACACCCTGCACCGCTGCATCTGTTATGCTTTTTCATATTAGAAACTTTCCAAAAATTGTCCCTTATTGGTGGCAGATGGTTTAGAAACACACACTCTGTTATCAGAAAAAAACAGTGGCTTGTTGGAATCAAGCTTCCAAAAATGGCTTAACAGGGACAGATCCCCGTCCCTGTTTATATACACACATTAATGGCTTGTTCTGCACAAAAACAGTGAAAGGCAGAATGCCTTCTTGTATTTATACACACAAGTGTTAGTTGTCAAAATAAATAGTGGCTTGTTCTGAAGTTGAACAAGCCTGTGAAAATTCTCCCTTTTATTTGGGAGCAGCAGCAGTACAGTGTGGATATGGAAAGAGTAAGGTGTGTAGGGGTAGGAGTGGCAGCCATAGTTGCATCAACCGAAGCAGCACAGCATGAAACAGACAAGGCACCAAGTAGATGTGCTCGCAGCTGTGTTGGGGTAGTAGTCAAAGTAATGTCGGCTGTGTAAGGCTAATGGTAGTGGCAGTAGGGGTAATGAAAGTGGCAGTAGGAGGATTAGCAGCTGGGAGTAGCAACTCAGGTGGTGGTGGCAGCAGCAAACATATGGTACAGAACTTGATGGTAGGCAGGCAGCTACAGTGGCGTGATGGGGCTGGCTATTCATGGGCCTTAGCCAGAGATGTGTGAAAATTGTCACGGATCCATGCCCAATTCTGTTTGACGACACCATCTGACACCTTGAAAACCCTCTCTGAGATGACACTGGAGGCTGGACAAGACAGCACAGTGAAAGCACACTGAGTCAGTTCCAGCCACTGTTCCAGTCTTCCTGCCTAGAAGTTCATGTGGTTTGGGAACACAGTATGTGCTGGGGAAAGACTGCAGTTATTTGGAAAACAAAAATTTAAAAAATGGAAAGCTGGACAGAAATACAAATATCATCAGGTTTTACAGACAGGTGGTCAGGAGTACCAATGCCGTACAGCAGAATTAAATTTGGGTGACAACGCCACCTGTCTCCCCGAATACCCTGGTTGTATACCCTAGAAGACTATGGGTTCAGGGAATAGTATGTGCTGGGAAAGTCCACAGTCATTCATAAAAGAGACACTTTTAAACAATTTTTAAAAATGGACATCTGGGCAAAAGTATGAATGAGATACAGCAGAATAACATTTTGGTGGAGGCATGGAACTGCGCCACTTTTTTATAATGACAAGACAGTTTTTATGGACGTCTGTCTGGCAAAAAGTCCAACTGACAGCAGGCAGAATAATTCTATTTTAGAGAAGAATTACATTTTGGGAAAGGTGTTAAAACTGCCACTATGGACACCTGGCCAAAAGTCTGACTGATGGGATAAAGTAAAAACTGGCTGATGGCATAGAGAATTTCATTTTAGAATTAAAATTTTGGGGAAGAAGCAGAACTGTGTCACATTTACTACAACTAAGTAGTAAGGCAGCAACTGCACCGCTAGCAACTTGGCTAGGTGGGAGTTCAGCTTGCACACAAGCTAATTGCTGGTCGCAAATAGTTTTCTCATGGCCACACATTCCGTTTTGGATGTCTTATGATGGAGCAGAGGACAAAGATGAAGAGGAGCCTGAGCAAGAGAAGAAGCAGCTGATGATGATGCCAAGGACACTGTATTGCTTGAGGATGTTGGCTGGCTGCTATGAAGAAGACCCAGAGAAGGATGCTTGTTGTGGCCATTTCTATTTTTCCACAGGATCCGGTGATGCTGCCTCATGTGCTCTATTAGAACCCTGGTATCTATGATTGTGTTTGAATGCCCATGGCTTATTTTAATTCTGCAAATCTTGCAAATGGATGTGATTTTGTGTCAACCTTGTGGAGACAGAACTAGCGACAGCCAAGCGCGGCCTAAATCTGGCACATTGTGAGCCTGCACACATAGTAGCAGTGGCATCATTAGTCCCTGAGCAAACCACAATAGATGCAGATCTGGCCCTGCCAGTTATTTTGGAGGTTTTGGCTGCACATTACCTCTGGTCTTTATTGCTGCCATTGCAGCGACCAGGCCGCAGGGGCAATATGTGACCTCCGATGGGCCGATGGGGGTAGTAGTTATAGTACTCACAGTTCTGCAGCTCCCTGGGCCAGTGTGCAGTGTGGGGAAGCACAGCACTAAATCCTTCTGGACAATCTCTGTTGTTCAAGGATCCCCAGCCAGATGGTAGTGGAGGTGTTCCTGGTGGAATGAGTGTTTAGAGTGTCTTGAAGGCCGGGTCCCCAGTTGCTCGTGACACCAGCACCGTTAGGTGCAAATAAAGGTGGTAGAAAGGCTGAGGAGTCAATGGTTGTAAACAACGGAACTTTTTACTTAATCAATTGCCTTGAGGTAGTTGTAGTGCAGTACATTAACATGGCAAGGGTGGCAACCCATATAACGCATACACAATTGGCTTATCTGCAATCCTAATAACAAGCTTGACAATAGGTGAATTGAGATTTTCCTTTGGCTGGTATGACAGAGTTCCTTTCTAACTGTCTTCACTATATCCACACTCTAGCCGCCATATATTGAATATAATAATGACTCTTACTTGTGTAAGTAACGGCAGGCGTGAATCCTCTGCTCCATTGTTTACATTGTTTGCTTTCAGATACACTGGTCCACACTGTCCATAGAGGTATGTGGTAATGGACAACCTTGCGTCTATTCAGCCAGCTGTGTCCAGGTGCTTTTAGGCTTCTCCCGGTCACTGGTGCTGTGGAGTCCATAAGCTAATGCTGCTCCTATCTCCACTAGACTTTATCAATATCCTGGTTACTCTGGTCTATGCTAGGTAGCTGTAAGGATGTTCTCCACACTCCCTCAGCTTGGCCAGGGCTAAGGGGCTAAAATGGCAGCTACATATTGGACTTTGCTTCTCCTGCTCCTCACACATCACTACCTCTCTCCTTACTCCTCAGAAAACTACCTTCCTTCTACACAGAACTAACATACCCTAAGGCAGGGGTACTCAAGTACGTTTAGTAAAGGTCCACCTACCTGAGTCTGCTGTAGGATGAAGGTCCGAGCTGCAAAACAAAAAAAATATATAAGGAGGGTATGTAGCCTTAATAGTAGTAATGCCCTCTGTGCACTGTGCCCCTTCAGAGGAATAATGCCCTCTGTGCACTGTGCCCCCTTCATAGTAGAAATGCCCATTGTGCCCCCTTCACATTATCAATGCCCATTGTGCCCCCTCCAGAATAGAAATGCCCATTGTGCCCCTTTCTTTTTTGCAATGCCCATTGTGCCCCCTCCAGAGTAAAAATGCCCATTGTGTCCCCTCCAGAATAAAAATGCCCATTGTGCCCCTTCACATAAGTAATGCCCTCTGTGCCCCCTCCATAGTAATGAAGACCCGTGTGCCCCCTCCATAGTAATGAAGCCCTCTGTGCTCCCTCCATAGTAATGAAGCCCTCTGTGCCCCCTCCATAGTGATAAGGTCCTCTGTGCCCCCTCCATAGCGATAAGGTCCTCTGTGCCCCCTCCATAGGCATAAAGCCCTGTGTGCCCCCTCCATAGTGATAAAGCCCTGTGTGCCCCCTACATAGCGATAAAGCCCTCTGTGCCCCCTCCATAGCGATAAAGCCCTCAGTGCCCCCTCCATAGCAATAAGGTCCTCTGTGCCCCCTCCATAGTAATAAAGCCCTCTGTGACCCCCTCCATAGTGAGAAGGTCCTCTGTGCTCCCTCCATAGCGATAAGGTCCTCTGTGCCCCCTCCATTGTAGTAATGCCCTCTGTGCCCCCTCCATAGTAATAAAGTCCTCTGTGCCCCCTCCATAGTGATAAAGTCCTCTGTGCCCCCTCCATAGTGATAAAGTTCTCTGTGCCCCCTCCATATTCATAAAGTCCTCTGTGCCCCCTCCATAGTGATGAGGTCCTCTGTGCCCCCTCCATAGTCATAATGCCCTCTGTGCCCTATCTGTATTAAAAAAAAAACACACACACAGCACCTACTCACCTTGTCCCGTTCCTGAAGCTCACAGTCCTGTCTTCACTGCAGGCCCAGATCGCTCTGCAGCACTGTGTGGGCGGAGCTTATGCATATTTCCAGTCTGCAGGCTCCGCCCACATCGGCCGGCAGCACGATCTGTGCAGCCTGAATGGTGGAGCAGGAGAAGTTTTCTGCTTCACCATTCACAGCGCAGCCGGCCTGAAGGAGGGGAGAAGCGCAGTGAGCTGAGCGGTGAGTGACATCAGCTCCATCAACTCCAGCAATGAGCGCTTCCATCTGTATTGATGGAAGGGCTCATTACTTCTGGACTCTGGCACCCGGTGAGAGCCGGCACCCGGGTGCTTGCAGGGGTCCGGACCGCTGGCAACCGCGGTCCGAATCCGCCACAGTCCGCCAGTTGAGTACCCCTGCCCTAAGGTATATATGTGTGGTGCCAGCACCACCTAGGGGTGAATGGATGTAATGACATGCACCTCTAAAGCATCCTGTTATAAGGAATTACAGGAATTAGGAATTACAGAAATACATTAATATGCATACTACAAATATCCAAAATTATACAGGGCCCCACGGTCATCACAGAGTTGGACACTGCACCATGGCCACTACCCGTCTCCTCTGATGTCACCTCCTTCTCCTCAGCAACCCGATCTGGCTCCCAGGTCCTGTCCAACATGCAATCATCATCATAGTCCTCACCCTTCCTGCCACTTTTATCAGACTGTGATATGTCTTTGTGGGCTGCTTGGCCCCCTCCTGATATTCTGCTCTTTATTTTCCCCAATTGCCAGTGTCGTTACCATTGCCCCTACTGCCACCACCATGGCTACAAGTGTCACTATTCCTACTACCACCAACTCAACTATGCATGGGGTCACCTTCCTGAACTTTCTCCTCAGGGCTATTCAAATACTGACACTTCTTACACAAGACATCAACAGGAAGACCATCTGAAGACAGAGGTGATGCCATTTGAAAGGCCTTTCTGGGGCCACAAGGAGGTGGACCAGGAGGAATACTGTGACCCCTGCTTCCAAAGTGGGTTGTCAGACTCAGAGGGGACATCCACATCATCCTTCTGTGACTGAGAGGAGGAATGATCCATCCAGTCCACAATCCCATCTTCTTTGTCCTCAATAATAATGTAGCTCCGAACAGAAGCCAGGGAGAACTGTGGATTATTACTTCTGGATGGCTGATGCTGCTACTGCTGCTTGCACTGCTACCCACATTCAGAATCTCGAATGATGAGGCCTGGGTCTCCCCCATCTTCTTCCTTCCTGTAATGTTTCCTGCCAATTCTCGCAATAAACACTTCAGATTTACTTGGCAATTAGTTTAGAATCAATTTGCCCATCTCTAGATGCAACCTTTGTATTAAATATGATTAGACTTTAGACTAAAATATTCAAAGATACTGTATCTCATTGGACAAATTTAACAAATAATGTGTGACATTCCATGACAGACACTTCAAAAAATGATAGCAAAAAGTCGCATTTTAATGCAGTAACACTAGTTTGTCTTAAATACGGATCTGTGCTGAATTGTGTCTGAAAAAAAATTATAGACTGCCACACACCAGGAAAAAAATCTTTTGACTCATAGGCACATTTAGCAATGTAAACCTTTTTCCGTTCATTTACAAATTTGTAACACATAACAAACTATTCATAAAAATAGGACAAAATAAAAATGGCAGAGGCAAAATATTCTGGTGCAAAATATAACACTATTGTGCCCCTTTCACACGAGTGAAATGCGATCCCTGTCAGTGCTGAGTCCAGCCCTGTAGATGCGTTGCGGGAGACATGCGAGTCTCCCGCTCGTGTGAAAGGGGCATTAGGCTTTGTTCACACGTCAGTTTTTTGATCAGTTATTTCCATCAGTTATTGTCAGCCAAAAGCAGGTGCGGGTCAAAAAAAACAGAACAGGTGCAAATCTTTTCATTATACCTGATGTCTGTGTAGCCTCCACTCCTGGTTTTGACTCACAAAAACTGATGGAAATAACTGATCAAATAACTGACATGTGAAGAAGGCCTTAATAAATCTCCCCCAGTGTTTGATACATTTGGTGAATGTTGAAACATAACACTTTTGTCTAGAGATGTTACTGCATTTTTTGTATGCCACCACCTACTGGATAATATTTCACCTTTTCTTTTGCTTCTTTTTAAAGTTGTAACTAATAAACATAACTAACCATGCCCAGTTTCCCACCCACATTTCAAAAGTGGCAATAGTGGCATGAAAATGCAAAAAAAAAAAGGAAGAACAGTTTCTCTCAAGCAGGCCATGCACAAAAAGTTGCAACTTTTTGACACCTGTTTTTTTATGCAAAAAGAACAATAGATTCCAACCTATCTATAAATTTCCCCCATGTCTAGGTTCAACTGCTATGTTTAACATTGGCACAAATCCTTTCATTTTGTGGTGTTGAGATCATATGTAGGTGTAACTACTAGGCTACCAAGTCTGGCAGCTGCTCAGGCCTCAGACCTAACAACATATTGGGCTCTTTTCCACTTGCCTGATGGATTGGGCGTCATCCCATTTTTTTCTATGGAGCCACATGGATGCCTATTACACATCTAGTTTAGGTACTCAGATGTCTATAATGTTGCCACATTGTCGTGTCCACTTCTTGTCTCCTCATGGTTCAAGGCATCAGTTTTATGCTGTTGTAATTGAGCAGCATAAACTGGTGACAGAGACCCTGGTAGAAAAGTTGTATTTTGCTAGTAGAGTGCATGAGCTTGGGTGTCCTCATATTCGTGATCTCCTCATTCTCCTTTCCTTCCCTGCCACTTTTGTTCTATATAGGAAGAGAGCTTTCAGTCTTCCACAGGAGGGTGGGCTGCTGCAGCTTATGAATATTGGGACTCTAGCACTTGGCTCGAGCTGGAGGTTCTTATCAGGGAGTTTAAGAAAACGACTGGGTCAGAAACAAAGCAAGTGACCTAACATTTAAATTAAGGTCTCTATCACCTCAGATAGGGCACGGTAAACTGACAGATACCTAACCTACAGTCATCTGGGTTTTGTGGCTGCAATATGAACACTTAAATATATTCTCATCACGGGTGAATGTGGCCTTAAAGTTGACACCTGCTTCTTTTTGGGATGAGTCTAAACTGAAAAGGTGATTTAAGTTTCCAGCGGTTTTTTCAAACTTCCACCCCAATGACCTTCATCGTGAAATTTCTTCTAAACAAAAATTACACAATTGTTGAAGTCTGAACCACATTGGCATCCATTTAGATTTCATGGAAATTAACAACAAAACAAAATGTACCTCCAAAAGACCAGCCACTAGCTGCTTAGTGGAAGTTAGCTGTCCAAGATCCATCAGCAGCCAACCATCTTGTTGAGGGTGCTGTATATAAATGGCTACAGAAAACAGAAGAAAATCACCACCTTTATGGTATCCTCTCTGAGGACAATAATGTAGTGACAGGCACACTGATACCATCGTTGCCTGTTATATGTGTATCTATAATGTAGTTTCTGTGAAATTGATTGTTTATTAGCTCCAGTGCTTGCATTGTGCTGTGAGAAAGGAGTCCTTCTATTCATGAGCATATGGGACAGTTCTGCCCAGCCCTGGTCTCCTGATGATTGACAGATCACTTCCTAATACTGTGCAGGTCATAAATATGAGAACTCCTTCTTCACAGCGCCATGCAGTACTGCAGCTAATAAATGGTAAATATAAAGGGGTTGTCTGGGTTCAAAGCTGAACCTGGAAATAACCCCATCTTCCCTCACTCAGCATGAATGAGTGGAGCATCAGAGCATTTCATGCATGAATGAGTGGAGCATTGGAGCATTTCATGTTCCAATTCTCCCCCTTGCCGTGTGCTGCATCTTGCAGGGCAAGGGCTGTTTTGTTTACATTTTACACTGCTAGGCAGAGGCTTCCACCTAGCAGTGTTCCCAGTGATGTCACCAGCACTAATGGGCAGTCTTTAGTGCTGTCTTAGGCTGTTATACAGGCTAGGGCTATGCTAAAGCCCACCCATTAGTACTGGTGATCACCGGGAACACTACTAGACAGAAACCTCCACCTAGCATAGCCCAGTAAGTCACTGGATCTGAACAAAAAGCCCTTGCCCTGCACTATGAAATGAAATGCTCCAATGCTCTACTCAGAGGGGCTGCCTGGGTAAAGAAGGGGTTATGTCCAGATATAGCTCTGCACCCAGACAACCCCTTTAACAGAAAATACATTATATACACTATATGAACAGAGACAGCCCTGGAATCATCATGCCTGTCACAACCTTATGCTGCCATCAGAAAGGTGGGCACATTCTCCCTTTAAATCTCCAAATGGACACATGCAGATGGGATCCAAATAGAAACAAAATAAAACAGCAAAAAGCTCACAAAATATATTGCAAATAATTTTTAAAAGTTTCCGTTCATTTTAAAGGGAAGCTTTTCAACACTAACCATAAACTCTTAGATTGAATAAGTAGGTGTAAATGGGTGTTTTTTTCCCAGATGACTACACCTAAATGATAGCTTGTGGTGTCTTCGATGCAGTGGTAATGTTTTTTCCTGTCTCATAAAGTAATCACATATCACTTTATGATGGGTGTGGGTCTGACTGATGAAGCCCCCAGCAATCTTGAACTGGCCACCCACTATGAAAGTGAAATGGGCCATGCTACCATGCTCTGAATAGCGGGTGGCTGGGAGCTAAAGCAGCATTGCAGTCCCTATATGTTTAGGACTGTTGGTGGACCCAGCAGTTGGCACCATCTCACTTTATGAGATAGGAAAACCTTTTTACGCTACGCCTCTTCTTGTTCCATTTAAGCAAGATTCCCACTTTAAATGAATCATTTAAAGAAAGGAAGAGATGGTAAGTCAAATCAGTGAAACGTGTGCCAGCATGACATCTGTCATAAGCTGAGACTGGTCACTGATGAAGCCAGTGAATAGCTGAGTGGCATTACCTGCCATTTCCTTTGTGTCCAGCCTGGACCACACAGAGGACAGCAGTAAGGACCATAATAGTAGAGGGGGTTCGGTACAGGTAAGTCATTATTCTTCTTAGAATTTTTGGCATATTTTTGACAAATTTAGTTTTAGACATATTTATGAACCATCACCTATTAGTAATGGTGGATCCTGTGTTATCTATATATGGTATATGTTTTATCTGTCATTGCAATCATGCCTATGATTAGAGATGAGCAAATCATCCAAAATTCGCTTTGCCGAATATTCGTCGAACTTTTCAAAAGATTCGTACCTCATACCAGTGGCGTAGCATGGGTTGCCAGCACCCAGGGCAAGCCATGTATTGCGCTTTCCCCCCACAACCTTTGGACATGCCCCTTTTTACAGATAATGTAGTAGATGTCACCTGCAGTCCTATGTAACACCACATATAACACAGTGATAACTCTCTGAGTACAGATAATGTGGTGAATGTCACCTGCAGTCCTATGTAACACTACAGATAACACAGTGATAACTCTCTGAGTACAGATAACGTGGTGGATGTCACCTGCAGTCCTATGTAACACTACAGATAACACAGTAATAGCTCTCTGAGTACAGATAATGTAGTAGATGTTACCTGCAGTCCTATGTAACACCACAGATAACACAGCGATAACTCTCTGAGTACAGATAATGTAGTAGATGTAACCTGCAGTCCTATGTAACACCACATATAACACAGTGATAACTCTCTGAGTACAGATAATGTGGTGGATGTCACCTGCAGTCCTATGTAACACCACAGATAACACAGCGATAACTCTCTGAGTACAGATAATGTAGTAGATGTAACCTGCAGTCCTATGTAACACCACATATAACACAGTGATAACTCTCTTAGTACAGATAATGAAGTAGATGTTACCTACAGTCCTATATAACACCACAGATAACATAGTGATAGCTCTCTGAGTACAGATAATGTAGTAGATGTCTCCTGCAGTCCTATGTCATACTACAGATATCACAGTGATATCTCTCTGAGTACAGATAATGTAGTAGATGAGTGTGAGGCCCCAGAATTCAGAACACGCACAGTGTGAACTGAAGTCTGGGGACAGGATACGGCAGGGTGGGCCATACCCCATACCTCATCCATCCAGTGACATCTCCTGTGATGTAGACTTTCCTCAACATCTTGATTCAGAGAGAAGACCACCATGACACCTTCTTTCAGCTGCGTCTTGTCTCTACAGAATTTTACAAAAAACATTTTAGATTCCTCACTTTACCATTATCCTCAACTCCTGGTGCCTCAACACTGTCATCCTGCTGCTACACCCAATACTGTGGTAGTGCCATACAGATAGGAGGAACGGAGTTGAGGCATACTAATATATACTAATAATACAGAGGAGCCATTATATATATACTAATAATACAGAGGGGCCATTATGTATTATAATAATACAGAGGAGCCATTATATATACTAATAATACAGAGGGGGCTATTATATATACTAATAATACAGAGGGGCCAATATATAATATAATAATACAGAGGGGCCATTATATATACTAATAATACAGAGGGGGCCATTATATATATACTAATAATACAGAGGGGCCATTATATATACTAATAATACATAGGGGCCATTATATATACTAATAATACAGAGGGGCCATTATATATACTAATAATACCGAGGGGCCATTATATATTATAATAATACAGAGGGGCCATTATATATTATAATAATACAGAGGGGCCATTATATATTATAATAATATAGAGGGTGCCATTATATATACTAATAATACAGAGGGGGCCATTATGTATAATAATAATAATACAGAGGGGCCATTATATATTATAATAATACAGAGGGGGCCATTATATATTATAACAATACAGAGGGGACCATTATAGATACTAATAATACAGAGGGGGCCATTATATATTATAATAATACAGAGGGGGCCATTATATATTATAATAATACAGAGGGGGCTATTATATATCCTAATCTGTGTGGAGGGGGCACAGAGGAGACAAAACCCACCGTGTGGAGAGGGCACAGAGGAGACAAAACCCACCGTGTGGAGGGGGCACAGAGGAGACAAAACCCACCATGTGGAGGGGGCACAGAGGAGACAAAACCCACCGTGTGGAGGGGACACTGAGGAGACAAAACCACCTCAAGGAGTTAAAATACCTTGTAGAGGGATGTACTGTATGGTGAGCAGTGTAACTGTAGGTGACTTTAAAAAAGCTTCTAGCAGCTCTCACACACCTCATATACTCCACTACAAACTACACAGAAATACAGCCCCCAGACCACTGACCAGAAATCACTGACCCCAGTAGTGCCTGCACTCTCCCTGCTCTGGACACTGCTCTGATTCTTCTTACTGCCCTTTTCCTGCATCTGGCACAGTCTGTTAGGGGCGGGAGGAAGCGGTCATATGATCTCATGACGTCATGCCCTCAAAGAAGCCAATACATTCTAGGCTTTACCTAGACTTATGAAGCAGAACGGAGGGGATGGGAGCCATAGGCTCCTATGTCCCTCCTTGAAATGCCTTCTACCTGGCGCCCCCTGCAATTTGGCGCCCGGGGCAACAGCCCCCCTGCGCCCCCCCCCCCCCCCGCTACGCCACTGCCTCATACCAATCTATTCGGCGAAGCTGCGTACAAATCATACGTCATTATGTGGTGTTTTGTGAACATTCGCGCACTAATAACGAACGTACAGTTGTTACAGGTACGCTACTTATGTGAACACGTAGGCATGATCGTACAAATTGCATACGAAAATGTCGGGCTTTGCTGGAGCGGAATGGTGGAGCAGGAGGAACGCTCTGAGTCTGACCCCTGGCTACATATGGATACTGTATCAGCAGATGACAGCAGATCATCCGGCTGTGACTGAGATGAGTGAGCCATCCACTCCACTACCTCATCCACTTTCTCCTCCACTACAATTTTGCACCTTGGTGGGTTAGCCTGGTGGAACAGTGGCCAACTATTGCGAATTCTACAAGTAGAAGCTCCGGCTACAGGTCCTTTGGCACTGCTGCCCTGTGCCACCTTCTCCTTTTTTTTGGATCTCGAGGTCTGGCTAGAACCCTTTTGCTTTTCCATGCCAGACATTTTTCACTTGACTGTGGCCCTGCAGCTGGTCTTTGTCTCTTTCCATGTCTCTCTCCCTATCTCTCCCCCTGTCTCTCTCCCTGCCTGATTAATTAATAGCCCTGTACTGGCCCTGCACTTGCCCTGCACTGGCCCTGCAGTATCCCTGATATGTGCACTATGGATTCCCAGAAAAATTACACCCCAATTTTAACAAAACAGTTCTCTGTCTCTCAACACTTCACAGACAGTGCTTCTGCTCGTCTCAGCAGTCGCAGCACAACTGATGCGTCACTGGCTTACTGAGCCTGAGCCAATCAGAGAAAGCCCTTCTCACTAGGTCAGGTGACCGCTTTCTTCCCGTGCTTTATGCTGCATGAATAACGAACAGTAAAAGTTCGCTAATTAACTGAATTTGTACGTATCAGCGTATAAAGTAACTTATACGTAACATTAGCGTACAATTTATCGGACAAGTATGTAGCAAATGCGTAGAAAGCTTTAAAGGGGTTCTCCGAGTTATATATATTGATGACCTATCCTCAGGATAGGTCATCAATATCAGATAGGCAGGGGTCCGACACCTGGCACCCCCGCCGAACAGCTGTTCGAAGAGGAGGTGCGTGCCGTATCAGCGCTGCCTCCCCTTCACTGTTTACATGCTGGCCGACACGGGGGTTGTGGTGAGTAGGTGTAATTACACCTAACTGCCCCATTCATTTCAACAGGAAGAATCGCTCCTATAAAAGTCTATGGAAGCGATTCTTCCCATAGAAATGAATGGGGCGGTGAGTTGTAATTACACCTACTCACCACTACCCCCCCAGCATGTAAACAATGAAGAAGAGGCAGCGCTGATACGGCGTGCGCCTTTTCTTCAAACAGCTGATCGGCGGGGGTGCCAGGTGTCGGACCCCCGCCGATCTAATATTGATGACCTATCCTGAGGATAGATCATCAATATATATAACTCGGAGAACCCCTTTAAGAACATTTTCGAATCTAACGAAGCGAATCTTAAAAAATCCGGATTCGCTTCACAGCGGAAAATTTCCAAGATTCATATCAAATCTACGAAGCGGCGAATAGATTCGCTCATCTCTACCTATGATGATAATGACATGACTGCTGAAAAGTGATCTCCACAGAACACTAAGGGGGTAATTTATTTTGGGAAGTAGGACACTTTCTGGCATACTTTTGTCATAGTTTGGTCACAAAGAGTTTTTGCGTCCGGATCTGCAACTTTTCCCCCCTCACGCCACTTTTCCGAGGTGGCGGAAAAAGGTGGTGTGGGTGGGGAAGAGGGCTGGCTATAGAAAATGACTTAAATCTATGCCAGCAAAGGAACTGGCGTAGATTTAAGCAAGTCAAATGGCTGCTGGTAAAGCACCTAAGTTATGTAGAGGCCGGCTCCTCTACACAACTTGCATCAAGCGGCAGTGGACAGGGACTAAGACCAGCGTCTAAATAGCCTGTCTTAGTAAATGTCCCCCTAAGTTTTGACATATAAAGGCTTAATGATCAATGTGAAAATTGCAGGATTTTATTTTTTTAATATAGTTATTGACATGAAAAAGGTAAAAAAAACAAAAATTCTAAATAATATGTTTAACATAAAAACATGATTTAAAGAGTAGGTCATTTTCTGATGACACATTCCCTTTAAAGGCTTTTGGGAGTTTGGACAGACCTATAGATGTAGGTCAATGTACTGCGATCTGCTCTACATTGGGGACTTATGCTCTATAGGTCTGTCCAAACTCCCAAAACCCTTATAGGGCATAAGTCTCCAATGTAGAGCACATCGCAGTCATTCTTGCTGCTGAAAGTTAGTGAAATAGCTTTGTAATGCATGGATAAGTAAGTATCAACATAAGCTCTCCACTGTGGATAACAGAGGAGTCCTGAACAAGAACATTCTCCTCTATTGCACCCATAGGCTTTAAAGGGAATAAGGATTGTCTAAGCCAGACAAACCCCTCCGATTAGTTCTTCTTGCACAGATTAAATATGCACCTAGGTTGCTTATTTTCATGTGCACTAATCCCTGAAGACTAATTTAACATGATCTTCATTTAACTACAGCTTTATTTTCTTCAAAAATATTTCAGTGCTTAGGTATTAGTCCTGATAATTATGGCAAAAATAGAAAGGCATATTAAAGTGATGAGCGTTCTCCAGGAATGATTTCTGGTTGCCACCACGTGCAGAGCTGCCTAGGAGGGTAAGGTGGCAGGACCTCACTACACACTACACTGCTCTATAATAGATGGGAATGATAAGATCCTGCCTATGATATGCCATCATGGCTGAGCAGCCTGACTGGACAACTCACCAACATGTAGTACATGAAAATGCCAGAGCCTAATATGTAGCGAGGGCACCGACCCCTAGGCAGCGCTGCACATGGTGGCAAACAGTCCTGCTCACATTCTAGAACAGGTTGCTGGCAGCCATTTTAAATAATTCCTGGAGAACTCCTCTAACCCCTTACAGACATCTGCCGTACATTTAAAGATGACGCCCACTCCGAAGCAGAGCAAACGCCATAGTCGCCAGGTGCCTGTTGTTTCATACTGTCATAATGTCTGTGATTGGCGGTAATGCCGATTGTGAAGATTTAACCCCTCAGATGCATCTGAGATGGCTAAAACCCGGAAGCGCACCCTTCTGGGTCAAGAACGCTTTCCTCCGGCGGAGATCAGGGAAAGCGTTCTATGCTGGTAATGATCCTAGCCTGTACTAGGCTGCTAAGCTCATTACCTATGTATTACAGTTCAAGCCAGCAGATGGCAGCATTGAATTATAATATACCTATTTCTTTTTAGAATAATGGAGCAAATTCTATTATTCTATACAAATATAATATACCCATTTCTTTATAATTTAATAGAGCAAATTCTATTATTCTATACAAATTGCAATCTGATCATTGCAATTTGGAGTCCACTTGGGGACATAAAAAAAGTAAAAAAAACAAAAAAGTAAAAAAAGAAGTTTTGAAAAATATAAAATGAAAATAAATAAACAATTTAAAAAACTTACTCACAGAAGGACTCCAGTCCACAAATTAGACAATAACAGAAATCATGGCACTACTTCTTTTTGAAAGTTGCAAAGTGAGTCAAATATACTTATAATCCGTATAACAAAACGTAATCCATGCAACAATGTTACATCGCTTCAAGACACTCCAGATACATTCAAGCAAGGTTTCAGTCCCAAAAAGCCATATCTGCATATGATGTGTGCAAGAAGTAGAGCAGATGGGGAACCGCCACCAGTGTGCTGAGCCTCTGGCTCCGGAACAAGCACTTTGATTGGAGCCGGAAGCATAGCTCCATTCAATGTGTAGAGACCATGCCAGGTTACTGCAGCTCAGCTCCCATTGACTTGAATACAGTGCCTTGAAAAAGTATTCATACCCCTTGAACATTTCCACATTTTTTACTTTACCCCCACGAACTTAAATGTATTTTATTGGGATTTTATGTGATAGACCAACACAAAGTAGCAAGGATGTGTGAAGTGAAAAGAACATGATACATGGTTTTCATTTTTAATTTAAAAAAAATCTGGAAAGTTTGGTGTGCATTTGTATTCAGCTCCCCTAAGTTAATACTTTGTAGGACCACCTTTCACTGCAATTACTGCTGCACATAGTTTGGGGTATGTTTCTACCAGCTTTGCATATCTAGCGGCTGAATTTTTGCCCATTCTTCTTTGCAAAATAGCTCAAGCTCAGTCAGATTGTGAACCGCAATTTTCAAGTTTTGCCACAGATTCTCAATGGGACGTTGACTGGGCCATTCTAACACATATATATGCTTTCATCTAAACCATTCCATTGTAGTTCTGGCTGTATGTTTAGGATTATTGTCCTGCTGGAAAGTAAACCTCCGCCCCAGTCTCAAGTCTTTTGCAGCCTCTACCATGTTTTCCTCCAAGATTGCCCTTGATTTAACTCCATCCATCTTCCCATCAACTCTGACCAGCTTCCCTGTCCCTTCTGAAAAAAAGCATCCCCACAGTATGATGCTGCCACCACCATGTTTCACGGTGGGGATGGTGTGTTCAGGGTGATGTGCAGTGTTAGTTTTCCATCACACATAGCATTTGCATTTAGGCCAAAAAGTTCAGCTTTATCTGACCAGAGCACCGTCTTCCTTTGCTGTGTCCCCTACATTGCTTATGGTAAACTTGAACTTCTTATGGCTCGCTTTCAAAAATGGCTTTCTTCTTGACACTCTTCCATAAAGGCTAATTTTGTGGAATACACAACTAATAGTTGTCCTCTGGACAGATTTTCTCACCTGAGCTGTGGATCTCGGAAGATCCTCCAGAGTGGCCATGGGCCTCTTGGCTTTATCTCTAAATACAACTCCTACAAAACCAATATGTATGCCCAAGAATCATACATGATCCCAAATAATCTTAAAATAATGTATTCTTTATTAAATTATCATATTAAACACATATAAGAAAGAGTCCACCCTGCATTGATGAAGCAAATAAGTGAGGGACCACTGGAAAGGCTAGCAACAATTACATACCACAAGGAAGGCTGGCATTAAACAGTATTAAAATCTACCTACTCCAGGTAAATCTACCTAGAATGTGAGCCAAAAAACTATATCTACCATACCAGTGTCCCTCACTCACCCAAGATGCTGTATGCTGCTTATCTATATGTAATGAAGTCAGTCTACTGTGCCATGTGCCACTTGTGCAGGGGGTGGGCAACTAGGGGCCCATCGTGCTCTGGAGCCCACTGGGGATTCACCTGTTCCCCTGTTGGCTAGTTCAAACCTGGTGACAACTGCTTTATATTAATGCTTATTTTGCCACATATTTTTTGCAATTTTATTAAGTATTCCCTTTTAAGCCTTGCCAGTTGATGTGCTGGAGCTACAGAAAATTTTGCCACCATCGATATACAGTAAGCGAAAGACAATAAAACATTTATTACATCAGCTATAAGTGATCAGACCATAATCTCTCTGCGGAGTCTGCAGTCCCACCTAGGAAATGTTACTGGGTGGACAGTTGTCAAATTATTTGTACTTAGCTCCACAGATGAATCTTCTTTTAGAATAGTAAAATGGTCTACAATAATGCTGCGACAATTTGCTCAGTTTGAAAACAAACGGTGGAACCCAGGCCTATTTTCTTTCAATAATCCCCTAGGGCGCATCCTCTGCCTGACTACAAACTGATTACCAGCTGCAGACCCCAAACCATACTTATTATTAGTTTAAGTTTCTAACCTTCTCCTTTATCCCAGCATGAACTGGAGGGGACTACATGATACATAGTGCAACTTGACCTTGCTTGGAGATAAAGACACGGTTTGAGGTCTATTCAAAAGGAATACAGTCATTATGTAATAAAACAATTGTACCTACAAAATCATGCGTTCCAGTAAAGACTCTAGATAACAGACCTAGAGTATAATTCAGGCTCTATGCCATCTATGGTTTTATTTGCCGCTTCCCTGTTACATTGTAGCTTATTGTAGTAGTAGTAGTAATATAAAAGACTTGTATTATCTAAAGCTACTGGAACATTACACTGTGGCCATATGCTAGTATGTGGTCTAAAATAACAAAATAATTGATACTGTGATATTTTCCACTTCCTGTACTGTGCTCTGGTCCTCTCTTTTGCTGGTGTCCTGGCTGTTATAGAGGTCACCGCTGCAGCCAATCACTGGCCTCAGCAATGATGTCCCATTTACTGCTGAGGCCAGTGATTAGCTATACGGTGACCTGTGTGCACGGAAATTCATGATGCATCTAGGATGATGATGTCAGCAGCAAGGTGGACAGTAGGAGCTCATCACTCGAAGCAGTGAGAAAAAAAGGAATAATTATCGCTTCTTTATATTAGCACATTTACAGGAGTTGCCCAAGTTTTAATTTAAATCGGATGACCCCTCTAAGGGTGCATTAGACGGAGCAATTATCATATGAATTTTCGTATAATTGAATTTGAATAATTATCCTTGCATGTAGTAGGATGCAGCAATCGAATGATAAACAATAAATTATTTACTTTCCAATGACTGAATTTTTAAAGCAAACTGAAAGATTATCATTAGTCACCGCCACATCTCCTATTCTAATCAGAATTCTGCCAGTAGTTAGCAGTGTAATTGAGAAATTATGGCAATAACAAGCTAACAGCAAAAATCTTCAGCAATTATTGCCTCGTTTAGGTGCGTGCCTTTGGAAAATGTCGCTTGCTGCTCATTAATGAAAAAATATCTGCCCATCTAAGGCTAGTTTCACACTACTGCGAAAATCATCAGTCAGCCTGTCAGAGTTTATCATATCCGGCATAGCCGGATACTACTTTTCCCCACTGGAGCCCATTGACTATAATAAACCTATTTCCATCATTAGTTCCGAGATTAAGCTGGACAAAAAACGTTGCTTGCAGCAGTATTTCTTCAACCGAACCTTGGCACTAATGCCGGTAACAGGCCAGATCCCTGCCGGGTCACCCATTATAGTCAAAGGGGCCTGGCAGTGTTCTGGCAGTTTCTGGCTATGCTGGACGTGTTGAACTCAGCAGGTTGCTCCTCTGCTAGAACAGCCTGCCAGACAATTTTAGTGCTAGTGTGAAACTGGCATGACAGAACCCTTACATATATCTTAGTCTACATCAATATTATAAAGTTCCCAAATTCTGCTCTAGAGAAATTTCTGTGATTGTGCCATAAGTGAGACTTTCGGAAATCATCGTGATCACTGCCAATACATGCCCAGGCATATGCCTGGGACAAAATTTCAGTTGCAGAAATTTCTGCAACAAATCTGTTGTGTGTGAATATCACCTTAGAGATTTACAGAGGGTTGTGCCACAAAAAATATTCTACATTTTTCAAAACAACTCTTGAATACTTTTGTAACTGCATGTAATGAAAACTTTAGTATAGCCACTGAGCTATTCGATAAAATGTATCTGTATAGCGCCATCTGCTTTTTGTTATTTTCCTTATTTCTGGTCCACATTACTGAGGTCATAGCACTCAGTTTAAATATTAAGCTCTATCATCTGTTAGAAGAGATTATCCTGTACTACATTGGGGAAAATAGGTATTTGATACATTGGCGATTTTGCAATTTTTCCCACCTAGAATGGAGAGGTCTGTAATTTTTATTGTAGATACACTTCAACTGTGAGAGACAGAATTTAAAAAAAGATCCAGAAAATCACATTGTATGATTTTTAAATAATTACTTTGCATTTTATTGCATGAAATAAGTATTTGATACAATAAAAAAACATAACCTAATATTTGGTACAGAAACCTTTGTTTGCAATTACAGAGGTCAGATGTTTCCTGTAGTTCGTGACCAAATGTATACACACTGCAACAGGGATCTTAGCCCACTCCTACATACAGATCTTCTCCAGATCTTTCAGGTTTTGGGGCTGTTGTTGGGCTACGTACATTGTGTTTCATCTCCCTCCAAAGATTTTTGATTGGGTTCAGGACTGAAGACTTGCTAGGCCACTCCAGGACCTTGAAATGCTTCTTACATAGCCACTCCTTAGTTGCCCTGGCTGTGTGTTTCAGGTCATTGTCATGCTGGAAGACCCAACCATGACCCATCTTCAATGCTCTTACTGAGGGAAGGAGATTATTGGCCTAAATCTCGCGATACATGGCTCCATCCCTCCTCCCTTCAATACAGTTCAGTCGACCTGTCCCCTTTGGAGAAAACCACACCCAAAGTATGATGTTTGCATTCCCAGAAGCACTTCATAACTTCATATCCCAGAAGCACTTCATATATGGATGCTGACTGGCTCATGCGGCTTTATATCTGCTCCCCTATTGTCCCAAGATGGCTAGACTATCGTACAAAACAAGCACTTCTACCTTTTGTGTCACCCCGATCTCCTAATAGATTGTAAGCTCTTGTGAGCAGGGCCCTCGTTCCTTTTGTTGTACCGTATTTTTCGCCCTATAAGACACATCGGCCCATAAGATGTAGGTTTTAGAGGAGAACAATAAGAAAAAAATATTTTTCATTAGACCTCAGGTCAGACCACCAATCAGACCCCCAATGGTAATCAGACCTTAGCTGACAGCCCCAATCAGACTCCCAATGTTAATAAGACCCCAACAAGATCAGACCCCCAATGTGAATGATCCCCAATCAGACCTCAGATAAGAGCCCCATGCCTCTCATCAGCCCCCATATGTCTCTCATCAGCCCCCATATGCCTCTCATCAGCCCCCATATGCCTCTCATCAGTCCCCATTGCCTCTCATATAACCCCCCTTCAGCCCCCATTGCCTCATATTAGCCCCCAGCAGCCCCAATTGCCTCATATTAGCTCCCAGAAGCCCCCATTACCTCATATCAGCCCATAGTAGCCCCTATTGCCTCTCATATTATCCCCCAGGAGCCCCCTTTGCCTCTGATCAGCCCCCTTGCTTCAGGTCAGCCCCCAGAAGCCCCCTTTGCCTCTGATCAGCCCCCCAACAGCCCCCTTTGTCTCAGGTCAGCCCCCCAGCCTCAGGTCAGCCTTCAGTACCTCATATTTAATAAATTAAAAAAGCCACTTACCTCTCCTGCTCCTGGACGCTGCCGCTCCTCACCGCCCACGCTCTTCTTCCTCCTGCTGCCGGCTGTGCTGTGAACTGGCGCGCACAGCGTGAGGTCACAGAGCGCCCTTAAGCTGTGTGCAGCACAGCCGACAGCCGAGGACCAGGAAGCGGTGAGTACAGAGCCTTCACCGCTTCCTGGTCCTCCGGTGCTAATGAGCGCTTCCATAATGGAAGCACTCATTAGCACTCGCCCCTAAGACGCAGAGGCATTTCCCCCTACTTTTGGGGGGGGGGGGAATGTGTCTTATGGGGCGAAAAATACGGTAATTATTGAATTGTCTGTTGCTATGTTATTTATGACTGTTTGTACATGAAACCCTGAACTGTAAAGCGCTGCAGAATATGTTGGCGCCATATAAATAAAGATTATTATTATTATTCATGGTTGGAACGGTGTTCCTGCGGTTTTACTCATCCGTCTTCTTCATTCAAACACGGCAGCGAGGGGAGTTGATACCAAAAAGTTCTATTTTGGTCTCATCTGACCACATGACCTTCTCCCATGCCTCCTCTGGATCATCCAGTTGGTCATTGGTGAACCTCAAATGGGCCTGAACATGTGCTGGCTTGAGCAAGAGGACCTTACGTGCCCTGCAGGATTTTAATCCATGACAGAGCAGTGTTTAACTAACGGTAATCTTTGAGCGTGTGATTCCAGCTATCTTCAAGTCATTGACCAGGTCCTCCTGTGTAGTTCTAGGCTGATTCCTGACCTTTCTCAGAATCATCCTTACCCCACAAGGTGAGATATTGCATGGAGCCCGAGACCAAGGAAAATTGACAGTCATCTCATTGCCTTCTCACCAAGCTGCTTGCCTATTGTCCTGTAGTCCATCCCAGCCTTGTGCAAGTCTACAATTTTGTCCCTAGTGTCCTTAGACAGCTCTTTGGTCTTGGCCACTGTGGAGAGATTGGAATGTGATTGAGTGTGTGGACAGGTGTCTTTTATACAGAGTTCAAACAGGTGCAATTAATACAGGTAATGAGTGCAGAGTAGGAGGCTTCTTAAAGTAAAACTAACAGGTCTGCTGATTGGTTGGTGATCAAATACTTATTTAATGCAATAAAATGCAAAATAATTATTTAAAAATCATACAATGTGATTTTCTGGATTTGAAGTTGAAGTGTACCTACAATAAAAATTACAGACCTCTCCATTTTTTGTAGGTTAGAAAATTGGCAAAATCGCCAGTGTATCAAGTACTTATTTTCCCCACTGTATATGATGTCTGATTTTTATTTTTATACATTAATCGTGAGATAACTCCCTAAATATGAATCAAGATTTGTGGTGGTCTATGATATTATGGCAAGGGGCAATATTAGGCAAAATAATAATGTCGGGGTTAGTTCACTTTACTGCCATTAGTTTTCATTGTTCTTATCAGTTCAAGGAGCTGAACAATGAATATAACAGAAATGTCAGATTCGGCACATAACTTACCCAAATGGAGGCAAACAGATCCTTTTGTCTATAATGGGGTCCATTTGGTTTCCATTCGGGTTAGTGGAGAAAAAAAAATCCTGCATGCAGAACCTTTTCCTTTGCAGTTTTTGATGAAGTCTGCAACAGAAACCTTAAACAGAGCTTTCATCCACCCCTTACAGTGAATAGGAGTTTAGAATTTCCAGTTCAAAATATACTGTATGTAATTTGGGACTTTTTAAAAGAATCTTTACTGTCTTCAGTGTAGTGAAACAAGGTTCAAACCTTCTCATCCTTGTGGTTCATGGTTCAATTCATAAGACTTATTTTGCTGTAATTTTCTGAATTTACATTAATGTAAATGTATTGTATCATCTGAACATTATTTTAATCACATTTTTACTATAAATCTATACGGGGCCACTTATTAAGACTGGCGTTTTAAACACTGGTCTTAATCTCCCGCTGCTGTCAGATGTGCAATGGTTGTTAAGAGGCGTCTCCTAATAAATGTGGTGCATCAGTTCTACGATAATCTATAGCACTTTCCTGGTGTAAATTAGAATAAATGTGTCGGGCTGGCTTTAGCCGTCCCTGTACCCCCAGTTCCACACACTTCTTGGAAAAGTGGTTAATGGGGCTCTAAACCCCAAAAATGTACACAATTTTGTGTGTGTCTGCAATATGGCCATCTTTAAAAAATAAATACTATAGCTACAACATAAAAAAAATTATAAACACATAATTAATCATCTTTACAGTTTTTCATAGACTAATGCATGAAAACGAAAATTAAACACACAAGACGTTCCCTTTAATAAATCTTTGAAGACTCTACCATTAACGTTCTAGTATATGATGCATCCAAAGGGATCTATGGTTAAATGGGTTGTCCCATTAAGACAACTTATCGCCTACCCACAGTAAGGGGATAAGTGTCTGATCAGCATACTTCGACTGGGAAGCCCATGATGATCATGTGAACAAGGGTCCGTGCTTCCCATTTGAATAGAGTGGCAGACATATGTGTGTGACACATGCATGTCCACTGCTCTATTCAACTCTATGGAATGCTAGAGTACACGCTCTCGGAATGCTAGAGTACAAGTTCTCGGATATTTCCCCCCGTGTTTGTTAGAATGATGATACTCTGTGTTGCTAATATATGTCACGACTTTTTCATCAGTATTGGGTTGACCTGATCCGAAGAATGAAAGGAGCACAGCACTGCTATGTAGGGAAAAAGTTTAAAGGGACTGCAGGGCCAAAGAAGCTTCGGCAGCCAGACTTTCCCCAGTAAGAAAGTGATGGCATAGCCTAGTGATGTCTGTGATGGGAATACCCCTTAGGGTGCATTCACACTACTGTATTTTTGGTCCGTATCCAATCCACATTTTTTGTGGATAGGATGCGGATCCATTCATTTCAATGGGTTCTACAGTTTTCAAGCACAACCACCGCTGCTGGATTGCAGGGTGGTCATAACCATGGAAACGATCAGTGTATAATATGATGGAAAAATGAATCCAGTAAAGGAAGCAATATGGATAATAACAATACATTAGTAAGTGGCTTGTATTAACTTCCTCTACATAGTTAATGCTATTTGCTGAAGTGAGACAACCCCTTTAAGTGCAGTATTTTTCTTATAGGGTCAGCTGCTCGCTCCAAACTTTTGTTGCTATAGTCTCTGACGCAAGTAATTACTTCCTATCAGCCATATAAGCTACCATGCTCTGTCTGCTGGCCAAGATCAGAGCCTACCACTCCTTCCCTTCACTGTGAGTCCATCCTTCCTCCATCCATCATATTGTGCAGAAATCTACATGACTGGATCTATACCGGCAGCTGATCTCATATGCATCTCAGATAATCACTAATGTTGTGAACAATATAAAGTGCCATAAACACATATGTATAATACATCTATGTATAACAAGATCCCATACACACACATATAGATATATATATCTTATAAATATAGATAACATAGATATATATATATCTTATAAATAACCTAGCATCATTAGATCATTAGATGAGATTACCCCTTTAAGCCTACATTACAGGGGTTAAACTAAACAAAAATCACAAAACAGAACAAAGATAAAAAACAAACATAAAAACATCCTGCACGATATGATAAATCAATACACGGATGTCCATGGCTACATTTATGGTAAAAAAAATCACAGAAAAAAAATAATGCACAAACCCCCCCCCAAATAGATGCATGCATTATACAGTATATAAACTAAGTCCTCACTCTGATATAATAAAATCTAAGACTCTTAGCCAATATATTTTGATCAAAACACATCTGTGCTCGCCTACCAGCGCCAAAGTAGTCTCAGGTCAGGCAGGTCCTATGCTAAACCTACCTATGGACATCTATATTCAGGAGCGCAGGCTCGTATGTACACATATAGTGTGTTGCTCCTAGTTATCTCTGTGTGCATCAGCAACCAATGAGAGTAGGAGCTCTCACACCTATATGTACCACCTAATCAAGGCGGTGATTAGGTGGTACATATAGGTGTGCATGTATCATAAAGTTTACCCCTTCTTTATGGAAACTGAGGCATCAATAATTTGATCATTGCGTGTCTACTTTTCTAACCCCTAGCAATCAGCTGTTATTGTGAAAACGTCTTTGTCAAGAATTGTACATTTATGCTTCTGGGTGACACTGCAAAATCTGAAAATGATCCCCAAACTATAAACTGTCATTATGCATTTTTATTAGTAAATTTGCATAATTTAAGCACTGCCTTTAGCCCCCCAAACTCGGTAGGTACCGCCCACTTACAAGCATAAGCCCCATTTTCAGGCTTCAAGATTCAAGATGAATTTGTCGGGATTGCCTCTCAAAAATTCAGGACAATCCTGGCAAATTTAGCACTGTTGGCAACTATGGGGTTCTCATGTGTGGCAGTAGAACTTTTTGAGCACCCTCAGGCTCCAGGGCCTGGGTGCAACTGCAACCTGTGTAGCACCTGTGGTTAAATAGTTACGCCCCTGCTTTTGGCCAAACACTATCATGCAGTGGCTCTCAATTCTCGCTGTAAGGGCACATTAACACATTGTCTGCCTGAGACATCCCCCTTAATGTATTATGCATCAACCATTCTAATATGAATTCTTGTTACTAGGGTTACTCTCTTCAAACACAAATGATACAATAATAAGCTCAATGAGCTGCCAGGAATTTTACAGTTCCCCTGAGATTCTATCAGCAGAATGTAGGCTGATATTTATAGCAGCTTTTATCCTTACTATGGTGCAGCAGCATTATTATTTTTATTATTTTTTTATTTATAGTGCCATTGACCATATGCTTATTATTTTTTATTTTATTTCTTTTTAATTTTTTTTTCTCTCTCTCTCTCCTCTTTCCTGGTGGTTACATGTGTCGCTTTAACTCATCCAAGCGATTCTGAGATTTTTTTTTCTTGTGACACATCATACTTCATGTTAGTGCTAAATTTGAATCAATATGGTTTAACTTTATTTCTCAAAAAACCAAAATTTGGAAAAAGTAGCTAATTTCTAAATTTGAATTTCTCTGTTTTTAACCACTTCCCATCCGGGCCATTTACCCCCTTCCTGACTAGGCCTAATTTTGCAAATCTGACGTGTGACCTCATGTGGTAATAACTTTGGAACGCTTTTACTTATCCAAGCGATTCTGAGTTTGTTTTCTCGTGACACGTTGTACTTCAAGTTAATGGTAAATTTGAGTCGATAAGTTTTAATTTTATTTATAAAAAAAATCCAAAATTTAACGAAAATTTGAAAAATTTGAATCTCTCTGCTTTTAACCCCTTCAGCCCCGGGCCTGTTTTCACCTTCATGCCCAGGCCATTTTTTGCAAATCTGACATGTGTCACTTTATGTGGTGATAACTTTGGAACGCTTTTACTTATCCAGGCCATTCTGAGATTGTTTTCTCGTCACATATTGTGCTTCACGACAGTAGTAAATTTTTGGCAAAATATTTCATTTTTATTTTTTTAAAAATACCAAATTTACCAAAAATTTGGAAAAATTTCCAAATTTCCAAATTTCAATTTCTCTACTTTCAAAATACATAGTAATACCTCCAAAAATAGTTATTATTTTACATTCCCCATATGTCTACTTTATGTTGGCATCATTTTATAAATGTCATTTTACTTTTTTAGGACGTTAGAGGGCTTAGAAGTTTAGAAGCCATTTTTCAAATTTTCACCAAATTTTCCAAAACCATTTTTTTAAGCACCAATTCAGATATAAAGTGATTTTGAGGGGCTTACATAATGAAACCCCCCCATAAATGACCCCATTTTAGAAACTACACCCCTCAAATTATAAAAAACTGCTGTTACAAACTTTGTTAACCCTTGAGGTGTTCCACAAGAATTAAAGGAAAATGGAGGTGAAATTTCAAAATTTCACTTTTTTGATAGATTATTCATGTTAATAATTTTTTTCTTGCAACACAGTAAGGGTTAACAGCAAACTAAACCTCAATATACATTGCTCTGATTCTGCAGTTTACAGAAATACCCTATATGTGGTGGTAAACGTCTCTATGGGTTTGTGGCAGTGGTCAGAAGGAAAGGAGCGCCATATGGATTTTGGAGGCAGATTTTGCTAGAATAGTTTTTAGGCACCATTTTGTAATTGAGAGACCCTGACGTACCCCTAGAGTGGAAACCCTCAAAAAGTGACCCCATTTTGGAAACTACACCCTTCAACAAATATATTAAGGGGGGTACTGGCCACTTTGACCCACTAAGTGTTTTACGGAATTTGGAAACACTTGGCTGTGAAAATGAAAAATTTCATTTCTTCCAATAAAATGTTGCTTTAGCCCCAAATGTTTTGTATTTTCATAAGGGGTAACAGGAGAAAAGCACCCCATAATTTGTTACCCATTTTCTCCTGAATACGGCAACACCCCATATGTTGTGGTAAACTGATGTGGGGGCACATGGCAGGACTCAAAACAGAAGGAGCGCCATATGGATTTTACAACACAGATTTTGATGGAATGGTTTGCGGGAGCCACTGATTTTTATTTTTTTGAGTTATTGTCTTATGTGGGGGCTCGTTTTTTGCGGGATGAGCTGATGTTTTCATTGGTACCATTTTGGGGTACATAAGACTTTTTGATCGCTTGGTATTACACTTTATGTGAGTCAAGGTGAAAAAAATAGCTGTTTTGGCATAGTTTTTTTAAAAAATTTTTTTACAGCATTCACCAGAGTGCGGCAAATCATGTGATATTTTTATAGAGCAGGTTGTTACGGACGCAGCGGTACCCAATATGTCTAAATTTTTTATTTTAGAAAGCTTTACACATTAGATACATTTTTGAACAGAATAAAATCTTTATTTTGTGTTGCCATTTTCAGAGAGCCATATTTTTTTCAGTTTTCAGGCGATTGTCTCAGGTAGGGTATCATTTTTGCAGGACAAGATGACGGTTTGATTGGTACCATTTTGGGTCAAATACGCCTTTTTGATCGCCTGCTATTACACTTTTTGTGAGGCAAGAGGGAAAAAAATGGCTATTTTGGCATCGTTTTTTTAACAATTTTTTTACAGCATTCATCTGGGGGGCCATCTCATGTAATATTTTTATAGAGCAGGTGGTTACGGACGTGTCAATACCAAATATGTCTAACTTTTTTATTTTTGGAAAGTTTTACACATTAGATGCATTTTTGAACAGAATAAAATCTTTATTTTGTGTTGCCATTTTCAGGGAGCCATATTTTTTTCAGTTTTTGGTCGATTGTCTCAGGTAGGGTATCATTTTTGCAGGACAAGATGACGGTTTGATTGGTACTATTTTGGGTCAAATACGCCTTTTTGATCGCCTGCTATTACACTTTTTGTGAGGCAAGAGGGAAAAAAATGGTTGTTTTGGCATAGTTTTTTTTTTTTTTTTTTGCAGCATTCACCTGGGGGGCCATCTCATGTGATATTTTTATAGAGCAGGTTGTTACGGACGTGGCGATACCAAATATGTCTAACTTTTTTATTTTTGGAAAGTTTTACACATTAGATGCATTTTTGAACAGAATAAAATCTTTATTTTGTGTTGCCATTTTCAGAGAGCCATATTTTTTTCAGTTTTTGGTCGATTGTCTCAGGTAGGGTATCATTTTTGCAGGACAAGATGACGGTTTGATTGGTACCATTTTGGGTCAAATACGCCTTTTTGATCGCCTGCTATTACACTTTTTGTGAGGCAAGAGGGAAAAAAATGGTTGTTTTGGCATAGTTTTTTTTTTGCAGCATTCAACTGGGGGGGCCATCTCATGTGATATTTTTATAGAGCAGGTTGTTACGGACGTGGCGATACCAAATATGTCTAACTTTTTTATTTTTGGAAAGTTTTACACATTAGATGCATTTTTGAACAGAATAAAATCTTTATTTTGTGTTGCCATTTTCAGAGAGCCATATTTTTTTCAGTTTTCGGGCGATTGTCTCAGGTAGGGTATCATGTTTGCATTACAAGATGACGGTTTGATTGGTACCATTTTGGGTCAAATGCGCCTTATTGATCGCCTGCTATTACACTTTTTGTGAGGCAAGAGGGAAAAAAATGGCTATTTTGGCATAGTTTTTTTAAAAAAATTTTACAGCATTCGTCTGGGGGGCCATCTCATGTAATATTTTTATAGAGCAGGTTGTTACGGACGTGGCAATACCAAATATGTCTAACTTTTTTATTTTTGGAAAGTTTTACACATTAGATGCATTTTTGAACAGAATAAAATCTTTATTTTGTGTTGCCATTTTCAGAGAGCCATGTTTTTTTCAGTTTTCGGGCGATTGTCTCAGGTAGGGTATCATTTTTGCAGGACAAGATGACGTTTGATTGGTACCATTTTGGGTCAAATACGCCTTTTTGATTGCCTGCTATTACACTTTTTGTGAGGCAAGAGGGAAAAAAATGGCTATTTTAGCATAGTTTTTTTAACAATTTTTTTACAGCATTCGTCTGGGGGGCCATCTCATGTAATATTTTTATAGAGAAGGTTGTTACGGACGCGGCGATACCCAATATGTCTAACTTTTTTATTTTTGGAAAGTTTTACACATTAGATTTATTTTTGAACAGAATAATTTTTTTTTTTGTGTTGCCATTTTCAGAGAGCCATATTTTTTTCAGTTTTCAGGCGATTGTCTCAGGTAGGGTATCATTTTTGCAGGACAAGATGACGGTTTGATTGGTACCATTTTGGGTCAAATACGCCTTTTTGATTGCCTGCTATTACACTTTTTGTGAGGCAAGAGGGAAAAAAATGGCTATTTTGGCATAGTTTTTTTAACAATTTTTTTACAGCATTCGTCTGGGGGGCCATCTCATGTAATATTTTTATAGAGAAGGTTGTTACGGACGCGGCGATACCCAATATGTCTAACTTTTTTATTTTTGGAAAGTTTTACACATTAGATTTATTTTTGAACAGAATAAACTTTTTTTTTGTGTTGCCATTTTCTAAGAGCCATATTTTTTTTATTTTTTGGGCGATTGTCTTAGGTAGGGTATCATTGTTTGCGGGACGAGATGACGATTTTATTAGTACCATTTTGGGATAAATACGCCTTTTTGATCGCATAGTATTACACTTTTTGTGGGGGAAGGTGACCAAAAAATGGATGTTTTGGCACTGTTTTTATTTTTTATTTTTTACTGTGTTCACCTGGCGGGATGGATTATGTGATATTTTTATAGAGCCGGTCGATACGGACGCGGCAATACCTAATATGCCTACTTTTTCTTTTTTTAACATTTTTTTTTACTTTATTGGGGGGAAAATGGCGTTTTTCTTTTTTTTACTTGAAACTTTTATTATTATTATTTTTTTAACTTTATTTTTTAACTTTTTTTTCACCTTTTTTTCAACTTTTGGGGGTCTGATCCCCTTTACAATGCATTACAATACTGTTGTATTGTAATGCATTGGCTGTAAGTATATTACTCACAGTAATACACTTACAGCCTGCTTCCTGTGCGATCCAGGGGGCTGGATCGCACAGGCTCGCAGGGATGGCAGCCACGATGCCTAAGGAAGGCATCGGGCTGCCATCCAAGCCATCGGGTCCCCGTCACAGCAGCGCGGGGACCCGATGGCCCCCCGCTCGCCATCCTGAATATGCGCACACCTCATGTGCCGCGGTCAGCGCTGACCGCGGCACATGAAGGGTTAATGCGCCAGCATCGGCACTGCCGGACCCCCGCCGCTGATCGGGCGGGCGCAGCTCCTGCACCCGCCCGATCAGCGCGCCGTACATGTACGGCGCTGGGCGGCAAGTCACGTCCCGCTGCGCCGTACATGTACGGCGCTGGGCGTTAAGGGGTTAAGACAGATAGTGATACCCCATAAAATCCTTTTCAATTTACATTCCCCATATATCTACTTTATGTTGGCATCATTTTGGTAGTGTCATTTTATTTTTTTAGGACAGTAGAAGTTTTAGAATTTTAGTCGCAATTTTTGGAAAATCAACTTTTTTAAGGACCAGCTCAGTTCTGAAGTCAGTTTGTGAGGCTTACATAATAAAAACCACCCATAAATTACCCCATTTTAGAAACTACACCCCTCAAACTATTCAAAACTGGTTTTAGAAATGTTGTTAACCCTTTAAGTATTCCACAGGAATTAAAGCAAAATAGATGTGAAATCTTCAAAATGGTGACTCGGATGAATTTATCCTCCGCAGCAGAGGTGACTCTTGGTCTTCCTTTCCTGGGGCGGTCCTCATATGAGCCTGTTTCTTTGAAGCGCTTGATGGTTTTTGCGACTGCACTTGGGGACACTTTCAAAGTTTTCCCAATTTTTCAGACTGACTGACCTTCATTTCTTAAAGTAATGATAGCCACTCGTTTTTCTTTACTTAGCTGTTTTTTTCTTGCCATAATACAAATTCTAACAGTCTATTCAGTAGGACTGAGTATCCACCTGACTTCTGCCCAACACAACTCATGGTCCCAACCCCATTTATAAGGAAAGAAATCCCACTTATTAAACCTGACAAGGCACACCTGTGAAGTGAAAACCATTTCAGGTGACTAGCTCTTGAAGCTCATCAATAGAATGCCAAGAGTGTGCAAAGCAGTAATCAAAGCAAAAGGTGGCTACTTTGAAGAACCTAGAATATAAGACATATTTTCAGTTGTTTCACACTTTTTTGTTAAGTATATAATTCCACATGTGTTAATTCATAGTTTTGATGCCTTCAGTGTGAAGCTACAATTTTCATAGTCATGAAAATACAGAAAACTCTTTGAATGAAAAGGTGTGTCCAAACTTTTGGACTGTACTATACTTCATGTCTCCTCATTAACTCCATTCCTATAGAGATTCAGAGGAAGATCTTAACTTAGGTTCATATTCCCTGACAAGTAGAACAGAGAGGAGGATGAGGCAGCTCTATAGCTCTGTGTTGTGAAGTAACTCATCTTGCTGTGTGATTAGGACAGGTTTTGTGTGTACTAATAGGGCAGCGACCATTTTATTGTTCCTGATGATTGCTCCCCAGACAAAATGAGCCATTATAACTACGGAAAGGTGTTTTGAGAATATATTTATAATAAAGTAATATTTAAGTATTTTCATTTTCTTAATTCCCGCAGAACTTCTTTAACTTTGCCACATTTCCTACTAGACCCTTGAACACGATTGTGTGGTGCTCATAGATTACTATGGCAGCCTGATGCCTCCCAATACCATGCTTGGAAGCCAACTAGACTCTGCCAACATAAATCGTTTTCACTTCAATGGTACTTAAATACAGTACCAGATATAACCCATGGACAAGTGTGGTGCTGTTTCTGGGGAAAAACAGTCATGCTTTTCTAGTCCTGGATACAAATTCAGGTTTTAATGTTTCTGGGGGGCACATTGGTATATAGGGCACACTTAATTTGTGCCCACTATTGTCTAGAACTTAAAAGGGCCATTTAGCATGTGCAGTTGCACTCACAGGTATAACTTGTAAGATTTAAAGTGGTTACTCTGGTGAAATGTTTCTAGTATGTAGAGTTCAGAAGTAGAAAAGCCTCAGCAGTTCCAGTATATCTACAGTAAGTTTTCTCTCTTTTCTTTTTACTTTCCTCCTGATTGCTAGTATGACCTTCAGGAGACAATCATTCCCTGCTGTGAGCCCGTTCCAGGAACTCGAGTTACTCTGGTGTTTTTTTTAGAATTCTGTTTTCAATTGATCGATTTTACCGTGGCCTTTGATTGAGATGTAGTGTGTCTGCTTTCAAGTTAAATGTCCTGAGTCATGGTGTAAAAAACACGCCAGCAATTTCTTTAGGTCATCAAAAGGAATATGACAAATCTATATATTGTAAGAATCAAAAGTGGAATAGTGGTAAAAATGGCTAAACAGAGATTCAAGTGATGGAGGCTATTTTTTTTGCCTGGCTGCAGTAGAGAATACGCCCTGTAAATGTATTGATTCACACTGAAACAAAAATAATCCAGGCTCAAAAATAACATTTTGAAAACCAAAAATTATTTGTACTGTGTTGTTCATGTAGCATTTGTACTATTTGTCCATGCTATTTCACAAGACCTTTATATTCTGAAAAAGTATATATTCTATCTTATACAGTGATAGGGACAAATGGTACTAGACAATAGAAATTAGCACTATTGCATGTCTGCACTGGCGTCTTCTGCCAATAATCTACACATAATATAATCCAGGTCTTTAATCCAGTATATGATAGTCCAGAAATTCGGAGAATCCATAAACTGAGAACACAGTGATAAGATTAGGATTTTATCTGGGTTTTCTTCCAAGGATTTCTACAAGGAGATGCCCTATGAGGACTTGAAGAGTTGTCCCATTTCAGCTTTTCATGGCTGAGTTGGGAATAACCGTAATTAGCGCCGTCCAGCGAGGCAGAGATAAGGAAATGACAGAACACCCGATGCTCCATCGTATCTGTAACCTCCATAGCAGTGAGTGGGAGCTGCACTGTGTCCATAACTCGGGGATCACAGTGCAGATACCTCTATGTGTGTTTCACCAGTACAGTAGCTTTGTCAGAAGGCATTCAATTTAAATTCCTGGGGTTTAAATAAACCCAGCGATATAGAGTGAAATCCACATGGGGGTCAAATCAGTGTCAATCAGTGTCATGATGAGTTCCTCCATCAAGTGCACACTTCTGCTCACCACCATAGGAAATAGGTGGTTGGTAATAGGAAGCTATCGGTGCCTCTAAATACAGGAGATTAAAGCATGCCCATGGCAAATGCCTCCTATACCAACAATAAAAATGGCATTGTTCAAAAAGAAATCCAGTTTAAAGCTAAATGATGGTGAATTCAATAAATATACAGTACTGTGCAAAAGTTTTAGACATGTGTGGAAAAATCCTAAAAAGTAAGAAAGCTTTTAAATATAAAAGTGTTGGTACCGTAGTTTATTTCTCTCAATTAACAAAATGTAAAGTAAATGAACAAAAAAGAAATCTAAACCAAATCAATATTTGGCATGACCAGCATTTGATCAAACAATCACTAGTAAAGGTGCACTGCAGCGGTAATGCAATTGACACTGATGTTAAAATGAGACTTTCGCCAATATATTCTTATATCAAGAACATACCGGAGCCCGAGCACCGCGTCAAGGAATCTCAGAGTGGCTCGGGACCTAACGCTAACCTACCTTGCCGTATGGACAATTGCGGAAGGAGCATATAGGCCGACACACAGCAACCTACTCCTAGTTACCTCCAGCGTGAAATCACACATACAGTGGGAGGAGGGAGGAGACTATGAGCCCCACCTACCAATGACTCATGTGACTTAGGCTACACAGGTGCACCAGAATGTTACCATAAGATGTAAGTAATGGGACATTCAGACCTGGAGTTGCCACACCTCCAGGTATAAATGTTCAAATACAATCACAGAAAAAAAACGTGGTCTGGAATGGCAAAAAATTGCTCAGACCCCATATGCTGTTGCGCATATCAAACCGGGGGAGCAATTCCTGCACATGTGGTCCGTTGCTAAAAGCAATCCCCAGCAAAAATGCATACAATGGAGGATGCCTGCAGCGGACCACATGTACCACAAAACCATCCTACACAAGGTAACAAATTGTGTGGATGTGGCGAACAATATAATCAAACAATCACTAGTAGAGGTGCACTGCGGCGGTAATGCAATTGATAATATATGGCTAAACCCTCACACTGATGTTAAAATGAGACTTTCGCCAATATATTCTTATATCAAGAACATACTGGAGCCCGAGCACCGTGTCAAGGTATCTCAGAGTGGCACGGGAGTGCTGTGTGTCGGACTCCATGCCCCTATCTGCAATTACCTATACCATAGTAGGGTGAGCGTTAGGTCCCGTGCCACTCCGGTATGTTCTTGATATAAGAATATATTGGCGAAAGTCTCATTTTAACATCAGTGTGAGGGTTTAGCCATATATTGTCAATTGCATTACCGCCGCAGTACACCTTTACTAGTAATTGTTTGATTATATAGTTCGCCACATCCACACAATTTGTTACCTTGTGTAGGATGTTTTTGTGGTACATGTGGTCCGCTGCAGGCATCCTCCATTGTATGCATTTTCGCTGGGGATTGCTGTTAGCAACGGACCACATGTGCAGGAATTGCTCCCCCGGTTTCATATGCGCAACAGCATATGGGGTCTGAACAATTTTTTGCCATTCTAGACCACGTTTTTTTCTGTGATTGTATATGACCAGCATTTGCCTTCAAAACAGCAGTTCTAGGTACACTTCACACAGTTTTTGAAGGAACTTCAAAGGGAGGTTATTCCAAACATATTGTAGAACTAACCACAGTTCTGTGGATGTAAGCTCTCAGATCCTTCTGCCTCTTCATGTGATCCGAGACAGACTTGATGATGTTGAAATCAGGGCTCTGTGGGGGCCATATCATCACTTCCAGGACTGCTTGTTCTTCTTTACACTGAAAATAGCTCTTAATGACATTGGTTGTATGTTTGGAGTCGTTGTCCTGCTTCACAATCAATTTAGAGCCAATCAGACACCTCCCTAATGGTACTACATGATGGATAAATATCTGCCTTTATTTGTTAGCATTGAGGACACCATTAATCATAACAAATCCCCAACTCAGTTTGCTGAAATGCAGCACCAAACTTGCAGGGATCCTCCACTACGCCTCACTGTTGCCTGCAGACACTCAGTATGGTACTGTCACCAGCCCTTCAGCCTTCTATTACAAACAAATTTTTCAAATTTTGACTTGTGCCATTTTTTTTGCAACCCAGTTACTTTCCACACTGAACATTAATTGAAATCCCTATCTCCACATAGATGCCCAATATAGAAACTATTTAAAATATATTCTGTAGCTCCTCCTGTGATGTATGTTTTTATAACTTCCCCCTTAATGTAGTAGGCATGTTGCAAATTTCTTGATTTTCAGAAATAATTATGATCACCCAGATTCTAAATCAAACACATACAAATTAGACACAAAATACATACACAATATAAAACCAAAACAGTCACCCATCAGGAACATCAAAATCATGAAGGATCTTATTACAAGAAAGACTTGAAACTAATGGCCCCAGTTTTTAGCACCAGTATCCATCTTGTTTCTCTTTGTAGCAAAGTCCTTTTGATATAACCGCCCTAGCACACAGACTCACCCTATCTATTCCACAAACTTTAAAGCCCATGGTATTGCACATATGCACTTGGCAAAAGTGTTTTGGGACCAGCTTGACATTTCTTGACATCCTCTTCTTTGACTTTGGCTGCTGCTCTTATTTTATTTACATGTTCTAATACTCTCATCTTCAGTTTCCTCGTGGTCATGCCTATATAAATTAACCCACAAGGGCATGTTGCAAAATATTTTATTTTTGTATTTTGACGAATTGTTCTCCTGTAGAGGTCCAAAATGTGGACCATACAATTTCCACATGTAAATAAGACCTGTCTTTGGCTACAAAACTGCCCAAATTCACTCAAGTAGAGGGATGTAGTGACATTAGACAAATATTCATCAATATCTTTTGGTTAGATAAGCATTTCACCAAATCCATGTCTGTCATCAAAAGAGGCCAATGTCTTTGTTGTATCTAACGTATCTATCCCCAACTAATATTAAATGTAGTAATAAACCTGCCCATTACATAATTTTTCTTATCAGATGTTTTACTCACAAAGAGGGACTCATGGCAAGATCTTTTTGCTCCTATATAACCTTTCTTTATATCCTTTTGGGTATAGCTTCTTTCTTGAATTCCCTTTATCAGGTCGCCTGCTTGTCTCTCAAACTTAACATCATTGGAGCAGATGTGGTGCATCTATAAAAATTGATCCACTAGAATTGCCTTTTTTGCCTGAGGATAGTCAGAGGAGGTAGTTGGTTACTGTACTTTTTTGTGTACACATGGAGATAAATCCACAGTCAAAATATCAAGGAATTCCACTCAGGATTGACTATTCTTCCAAGTGAGCTTGATGGTCAGTTTAATGGAAGTATGGGCAAATTGTGAAAGTGAAATGCCAAAATATAGTCTATAAATCTTGACCATAAGATCATAAAGTTATGTCCTGAAATATTCTGGACATCATCTTTTTCCCACAGACTCAGGAACAGATTTGTATGCAAGGGTGCACAATTAACCCCCATAGCAGTTCCCTGGAGCTGTATGAAAAAATGTAAACTACGTTGACTAAATTGTCACACGTTTATTATGAAATTTTGGATATTCTTCCTTCAAATTGTCTTTTAGTGTTTGCATATATGGCATTTGAGGTCTCTAGTTGGTATTTTTTTTAGGTCTACATAGTTTAATCTTGTGATTTTGCCTCTATATGTAGATATGTCCTGGTGTATATGGATTTTAGGAAAAGAGATAAAACTTGGATTATACAACTTGGGTGCATTTTTGGTGAGAGACCTGCTTATTCACAGAGAAACACGTAACAGTAAAAACTTGAAACAGAAAATTAGAGAGCTATTGAGGAAACATACAAAGCTCTGGTGGAATAAGGCAGCAATAGAAAATTAATTACAAAAGAACTCAGAGGGTTTTCCATTCCTTAGAGAAAGAAAATCACAATTTCATGTCGAAGTGAGAGGAAACTCTAACAAATTACTCGCATACACATGTGGAATTACTGATAGGAGCAGATTGAAAAAGAAATATAAAAGAACTTAAAGATAAAATATAACAAGTTTTGGTCAGGGAAAATATTTGATAAGGCACTAGAGGATGATCATAGAAAGTGGGAAAATGACAGATGATGATTCTTCCATGGCTGCGTCAATCAAGAAGGAGGCGAGGGGCTGGCAGAAGAAGCTAGAGGAGCAAGGGTGCACAGAGCAGCTTTGGCCCGCCCTTGCTGCACTTATTTCCTCATTTGCATATGGATTAAAAGTAGTTTTTCTCCAGAATAAAGCAAATTGCTAAGTGAGCTAGCCCTTCTTTGGCATGGTTTAACAATGAATTTCCAGATTCCATTTAGATTAATAGATGACACATGGAAGGTACATAAGTAACATTCATTATTCAAAGTAGCAAAAAAGTGTAGTCTGTAATAAATCAATATGGGTAGCTCGCTATCAATATTTCTCATAACAAATGCTTTAAACCATTAAAAGTTCACAGTGGGATTATATTTAAATTAACTCAAAGCAGGAACATTTGCCTTAAAATGGTTGTCGAAGCTTGATAAACCCTTCTTTAAATGAGCACCCTCCAGAAGTTATCTCTTGGGGAAGCTGTGGGTGGCTGCATGTAGTATTAAAGGAATAAGTGACCATGTATTACATAGTTGTTGTGTATCCTTCAGTGTGGCAGCCAATCTTTACAGTGGCTCTCCACTTAGTCTAATAGAGAGTATATATAGGACATGTGGACAAACTGAGGGCTGTATTTACATGCAGAAATCACCTCCACTGTACAAGGACAATCAATCGCTACAGCAATAGCTTGTCCCCATAAAAAATCTTTGTTTCTGGGCAGCAGATCCCTGTCTACATTACACAATTTGCTACACAGAAACTATTATTTTGGTTGCCGACTGAATGACACAATCACCCAAAGTTGCAAAAAAGTGTACTCTGTAATAAATTAATATCAGATAGCTTGCTGTCAATATTTCTCATGACCATTGTTTTAAAAATCACCTGATGAATGAACATTTACTCGTTCATCAGGTGATCGCTGGCATCTTTAACACAGGCCAATTATTGGGAATAAGTATTTCTACAAATACTCATCTCTGATGACTGTCCTGATTATCGGTTCTTGTGAAAGGACCATATGTCTATGTCGGCATTCAATGACTTGCTTCTGTATATGAACATTCATGCAGCTTGACACAATAGTTAGATTGCAGCTTAATACACAGTAGAAAATGTCTTCATTGATAAGCTCTAGGTTAACATCTTCCGTCATGTCACAGAATTTAGGAACTCTAGGCCTAAAGATCCTTCAATGATTACATCTGCTGGCATGTCTTTTATTGAACCTTACATTGCAAACTAAAATAATGCAAACGTCAACTCTTTCACAGACACACGTGGGGCCCAACATGGCAGAAAACCTGTCTGGCATGTGGATTTATTACAAAATGGATCTTTTGCAGTTAAAACCGCTTTTTACCTGTTACTACAATGCATGTCCGTACCCTGGAAATATCACACGTTATAAATGTTGAAGATTTTATTCTGCAGTTCATCAATGAGAGGGAGGTTTCTAGATCTAACAATGTATTTCAAGCAAAACAAATAAGGCAATCACGGATTTGTAATTAAAATGATTTCAGAAATATATTCTTATCAAACAAAACACAGCAGGGCAGAATGGTATAAAGCACACTCGTGAATAGTGATGTCATATTTATAGCTGCACACATAAGAAATAATAGCTTCTTTTTTCTTCTGGGTTATTTTCTAGACTCTTGCCACACCTGCTCCATTTGCTGTTGATACAAGCTGCCAATGCCAAGCTCCACATGAGAAATTAACCATTGCACAGGCCCATTTAGGAACACCAGGTGAGTCACAATGTTTTATGCTTTTAAAACAAGTTTTGTTTTTTTTTTAGAACATAAATGGTTTAGTCCTACATATTTCAGAGCAAATGTATGCATTGTAGATATTTGTTAATGCATTAAAGTGGTATTCCCATTTTAAGCAATTACGACATATCCACTGTATATAGAATAAATATCTGATAGGTGAGGGTCACAACCATTCTCCATTAAATTCTATGGGAGTTGCAGAAAGAGCCAACCCAACCTACACATGAAAGAGACACAGATGGGATCTGCACATATCACGCATTTAGGACCTGTCGTGACTTTTACTTGTGAAAACTGAGTACCTAACTGTTGGAAGCAGTATGTGAATGGGGTCGGTGATTACAGATTTCAAAGGATTCAACAGTTTAAAAGTCCAATACCATTTATTTTCCATCCAAGTTATGCAGCCACTTAAGTGAATCCAAAATAATAAACAACATAAAATAAGTTTTTGCATCTCTAGGCACAAACTAAATGGTAGATTTTTCTCTCACCTATAGTCCCAGCATAACATGGGAGATTAGGCTTTACACAGCGAACAAGTAAGGCAGCTTCCAGGCTTCCGACCCTGAATGACCATTTCAGGCCTGTATTTATCCCCATAGTAATGAGTCCAGCAGCTACACCTGGGTTTTCCTCAGGCTAGGGGAAAGTGTTGTACTGGAGTGGTGAGGGAATAGCATGCCCTACTACCAACACCTGCATGCCATTCCATAAAAATCCAGGCCCATAAAACACTTAAAGAAAAGTGCCTCAGCAAACTACACTTTGCTGAAACAACCCAGCTTTCCTGTATTCTTTTACCTCATTCATCTGACTGTACTGGGTGAGATATAGACCCCCTCCAGTACTTTACCAGCCACCATGCTAACTAACCTAATTCTATGCTGGCCCTATGATAGGCCGTCTTTTTGTATGTATTATGCAGTCCGCAAAAGACGGATCTGCAAAAATTACGAATTACGTTCGTTTGCATTCTGTCTTTTGCGGAATGGAACAGCTGGCCCTAATAGCACAGTAGTAACATTGTCCATAATGCGTAACTAACTAACTTTTTGCGGACCCATATGGTCAGGAAAAAAAAAACGGAACGGACACGGAAAGAAAATACGTTTGTGTGTATGAGCCCTTAATGTGACCATAATGCCTCTTCAAAGAAGAAGTAGCTGGAGAATGAAAAGTCCAAGAGGACATAGAAGAATAATATTGTTTAGGGTGCAATCAGGATGCGGTCCATCAGCAGGATTTGGATTATGGGCTGCACCTGTACATGTTATTTGAAGCTATAACATATTCAGTTGTACAGGTGCGTCCCGGCAAGAGGCAGTTGCTTTGTATTAGGGTATATTGCTGATTTTCCGGCATGGAATTGCGACAGAAAATCTGTAGCATATTACAGTACCAGCAAAGTGGATACGATTTTATAAAATCTCATTGACATGCTGTGGAAAATGCCTGCAGTGGAAATCAACCCGTGGTGCGTATTTTAAATCTGCCGCATGTTTATTTATACTGTGGATTTCCCTCATCTACAGCAATCTACTACAGATAAATTGTAATATAATTACTTTCAAGAAAGGCATCCAGACTTTTTTTCACTTCAGATACAGTATGTTTTTGGCTTGTGTACACTTGGGTTTATTTTTTTATGTACTTTTTTTGGCTCTGCAGCCAATCTGCACTAATTTAAAAAATGCTGAAAAAGTGATAGCCAATCTGTCACCCACTGAGGTTAACAACAACAAGAAAAATATCCAAATGAATACTGTAAAACGTCTTACAGCAATGACGCATTAACCCTTTCATGACTAAGGTTGTTTTGGGCCTTCATGACAATAGTAAAATTTGCCTTTTCTTGGAATACTGAATTTTAAATGTCACACTTTGGCCCTGATTTATCAAGGCCAGCATGTGCTACACCAGTCTTGATGGGGCTTGCACTGCCGGAGGAGGCATATAATTTATGAAGAAGTGCAGGCCTCATAAATCACATGCCTCCACTGGCATTCCCTGCAGCAGAATGAAAGCTCAGAGCTGCCCTAGATTTCAGTCATTATTTACGCCACTACAAAAATATACGCACTGATTTACCAAGACCGGCATGTCTTCATAGAGCCTTTAAGAAAAAAACACAAGTATAAGTATAAAACTATAGCCTCCTCTTAGTATATGCATTGGAAGCCGTGAGGCACCAGGAGATGTATAGAGTGGGCTCAGAATGCATGTTGGTACCTGCATCCCTGGATTTAATGGAGGCCTTTAAGGCACCAAAAATGATAAAAGGCAGAGTGGACCCAGCATGCATGTGGAACCAACACTCCCTGAATTTTATAGTGACCATTACGGCACATAACAGGTAGTAATTAGTGTTAGGTTCCCATCTTGTAGAGATCATCTTGACGTTTGGCAGACGGGCCCAAATAATTTTGTACAAAATGATTTGCCAGGAATCTCAATTTTGCAAACTAAGCATAGTACTAGCACCAGAATATTTTCTATGACTATGTCATTATTGTACTTTATTTGGTTTTCAGAGTGCTGCTGCATTGTGGTTTTTTTTCTTTGTGTTTCTAACCATGGCATCGTGCACCTGCACACTGGGATGTGCTGATTGACCCCCATTTTTTGCACTTTATAGGGCCTTTGCCACAGGAAGAGGCATTTCATTTATGACACGGTGCAGATCTCATCATACATTATATGTATCCTACGGCAGCCCATGCACCAGACCAAAATCTACTCCAGCTCATACAGTAGCTAGCGTAGATTTCAGTCATCATTTACAACAGTTTCTGCCTGAGGATGAAATCTGCCAGAGCCAATAGCTACGCTCGCACCCCAATCACAAAAGGGTGGTTTAAAAACATCAGTTGTGATGATTTTTAGTTACAATTGTGTTTAAAAAGTAAAACCCAAATCTGGGTTTTACGACTTATTAATGCCAAAAACACAGGTTAGTGGAATGATAAATATCCTCTATAATGTTTTTGGAAAAAAAGGAAGTTAGCATGCAACAACCCTATGGGTGTTGCCACACATAATTTTGATATGATTTTCTTTGGAAAAAAAAAAAACTTTTCAAAAACACCTGACATGTTGCATTTTAAGTGTTTTTTTTGTGCTTTTGACCTAATAGTATGTTTGAGCAAATGCCTTTTTAAAGGAATTTTAATACAATGCCTGCATTATTATATAGAAAATTATCCCTGTGATGTCAAATCATCTGTAGAGCAGTATTAAAAAAATTACAATGCAAATACACCATTAAAAAATTGCACTTCTTTGGCAATTTTTTTTTAATTGCTACATGCTCTAGGTGTGGCGTTTTTTTCAGATGTTTTCCCATAGACTTCTTTATAGGAAAAGAAAAACGGCTTTCTTAGTCTACCTGAAAATGTTTTGCTTTCTTTTTTTTTTCAGGACACATGGGTTTTCTTACTAATAAGAAATTCCACCTCTTAAATTTCTCACATCTTCTGCTGTCCATGCACCAGAACAGAAATCCACTCCAGCAGGCGCTGAGGTTTCTGATGTTATGTACGGCAGTTTTCTTGTGCATATGCTAAATGAGTCGGGCTGTGGACCACCTGCCTGCGGCCTGCCCACTTTTTGGAAAAGTGGTGTAGGTGTTGGATAAAAAGTCACACACTTTTCTGTGCCAATAAACTGGTGTATAATGTTAGCACATGAACACCATTGTTTAGTGAAATGTTGTGAAAAGAAAATTTGAGTAGAAGACCATCCCTCTTTTTACCTTAACAACAATTGTGTTGAGAACTTGACAACTGGTAAAATAGAGAGTATTCAATCTCAGTGCCTAACATGAGATGTAAATATGGCCATGGAACAGTCCATAGATCACTGTTACCACTGATCTGTATACATATACATTCAGAGAAGATGCAGGTCCCTTCTCCACTGGGAGTCCCTGCCATCACTGATGTCATGTGGTTTGACTAATAACTTCCTGAATGAGGAGGCAACACTTCCACATTTGGGAACACAACACTCTAGGAATTTTCTCTGCATGTTTGTGATCGATTTTATGTGGCTTTCACCCCATGCATTGCAAAGGGTGAAAACCATGGAGCAAATCTGCAGTATAAAATGACACGCTGCAGATCTAAAATCTATACCACAAGTTTTTCCATACTGTATGGATGAGATTTCCAGTTGATCCAGAAATAGTAGCAACCTATGATGCTTCCAGATTAATAAAGTAATCCACTATGGTCTCAGATTAGTTCTTACATCACATCACAGTAAAAAAGAATTCCCATGAAGTCTTATATGCACCATATAACATGACTGTCATTTATGGTGTTTATGTATTAATGTGATTTAGGTTGAGTAGATCCCTCTGTTTGCTAGTTCGAGTAGATTCCTCTCTGTGGGGACTGTTTTAGGTCATATTAGACTGAGTAGATTCTTGTTTGTGTAATATTTCTGGGTTTGCATTGCATCTATACCATATGGCGATGGAAGCAACACTTTAATGCTTTGAAGAAGATTAGCGTGAAGCATAGAAATCAACTCACGGATGTGTTTGACCTGAGAACACAGATGGCAGGAAGAGCCTAGAATAGAAGGCTTAAATGTTACAAGAGTTCTCATTTGGAAAGGAATTTCTTTGTTAGGTGACAAACAAATTACAGGCGCATAAAAGAAGAGTAGCGTAGCCTTTGTGATAATACAAATTGTATTGTGCCATGAAAATTTCTTTTCTTCAGAGAAGCTCAGTTGATCCTGCAATTTTCTTTTCAATGATTATATCTCAATGGACCATTGCATTATATCAATTCCAAATAATGAACACAACGGTTCATCTTTTATTCAGAGGAATGGCTATAGAAAGAAAATGGGGTGTGCCACCTCCAAATCCCCTCACTTTCTGCATACATCCAGTAGAAAATGCTTATTGATAATACTAGCAAGAAACATTATCTGTCTGAGTGGCAGAAGCTTCTGTAACAAGACTATGACAGCACCAGGTAATGGGTGGGTGGTATAAACCAACAGAAGTGTATTGAAGCCAAGAACCTACCTCAACTGCTGATAGTATTATACTGAATCATTACCACTCAATAAAGCACCTCTCATGTTATTTTCTATACAGACAGAACCCTACTCTTTATCAGAACACAAAGGGGGCATAGGCTGGCCACTAGCAGTTGGCTGAAAGAAAAAACAATTAAAAGGGAGGACATACATTCTGTTCAGCCGATTCAGCTGCACATGGGCCCAGGTGGAAGAATGGCCATTTCCAGCTGTCGAGCACAGCACAGGCTGCACTGCTAAGTTGAGTGTGGAGTCTAGCGGGCTGCCAGAGACAGTGCTTTATGGTGTTATGTGGAGGAGCTTGGAGGTGCAACAGAGACTGCTACACATAACTTTGGGGCCCCAGAAATGCCAAATCTACCCCTGTGTGGCATATACTGTTGATCCACAATCTTTGACGTCTAAAACAGCAGACAAAAGTGGACTGAAAACCAGTAATGTTGTCAGACGAAACAAGGTGTAAGAGGTGCTGGTACAAGTTTAGTACCCGAGACCTGGGGGATACTACAGTTTTGTAAATAGTTTTATATTGTAATGTTTTGTGTTATTTTTTGTGCTTCTGGTTGTTTGTTCCAGCCAGGTATGGATGTCAGTGGTTGATAGGCACAGGACTAATAACCCTGTTCTTCCCCTCTTCATAGGAATGGGCTGGTCCTGCTTCCTTCCAGGAGGGGAAGTTCTTGAGTTACCAGATTGGAGAGAGGAAGCACAAGCCTGAGCTCCTGCTCCTATATAGGATTCTCTAGAGAGATTAGCTTACTTCAATCCTCAAGTGAAGTCTTGAGATACTACATAGCAGACTACACTGTTATAACCAGTACATATATACAGTGCATACACTTCTAAAAGGTGAGGGACTACAGCTAAGATACCCATCATCCAGAACATCACTAGGCCAGTACGATCAAAGTGTGAAATTGCTGCCATCCATAATCCTTGCTAGTGCCAGAGAAGTTTGTACTTGAAGTCTACTTCTATTGCATGTATTTTATGTTCTTGCACTTAGTAAAAAAGGACTGTTTTTCATTTCACAACTCTGAAACAGATACATACATCTTTTTGTATGACTGTATGTACAACCTATGTTGTTTACCTGGATGCACCTTTATGAACAGTGGCAAAGATAAAGCCACTGTTGGAAGACATCATTGCCACAGTTAGCTAAAGACATAAAACATAAAACTAGTTACTGTTGCCAAGTTACAAAAACAAGTCAGACCAAATCAGAGTCTGGATCTCAATCGAACTAAGGATCTGTAGCTGGAGTTAAAAATAGCTGCACATGTAATATCACCATGTAGCTGGACAGAGCTTAAAGAGTTTTGTAAAGGACAAAGTGGAAAAATTACAGTGAGCACTGGTATAAAGCAGATTGAGACCCATCTATTCTCTGTCTACAGTGTTTTCGGAAAGTCTTCAGAGCCTTTCACTTTTTTTCACATTTTGTCATGTTGCGGCCTTATGCTAAAATAAACAAAAAAATCTGTTTTTTCCCATCAATATGCACTCAATATCCCATAATAAAAAGAAACAGAAAAAAAAAAAAAACAGAATTTTAGAAATGTCTGCAAATCTATTAAAAAGGAAAAATATAAACTTTTGCATGGGCATATGTTTTCATCACATTTGCTGTGACACTTAAAATTTAGCTCTGGGGGTATCCCATTTCTCTTGATCATATTTGAGATGTTTCTACACCTTGATTGGTGGTAAATTCAGTTGATTGAACATGATTTGGAAAGACACAGCCCTGTTTGTATAAGGCCTCTCAGCTGACAATGCATATCATAACAAAAACCAAGCCATGAGAAGGAAATAATTGCCTATGGAGCTCAGAGATATGATTGTGTGGAGGCACAGATCTGGAGAGGGGTACAACAAATTGTTTTTCTGCACTGAAAGTTCCCAAGAGCACTGTGGCCTCTATAATTCTTAAAGGAAATGTGTCTTCAGAAAATGACCTATTGTTTAAATCATGTTTTTATGTTTAACATATTTTTAAAGAATTTTGATGGTTATTTTTAATTATCCATTTCACTATCTTTAATTAAACAAAACCATAAAATTTGCACTTGCCACTAAGCCTAATAATAGGCGCCACTTCTTGGTCTGTACAGATCACTTTACTGCAGTTACAGCTTATCTATACACAGAGGGGATATAATTACAGGCAGGATTAAAATGAGAAATAAGACAGGATCCACCTTTCACAATTGTTGATTGTCAAAGTGTATCTATTTTTTCCTTGTACAATGGCAACTGCATAAGTCACAGAGCATGCCTAGAAAACTCTCCCATAGAAGTCAATGAGGTCCCCCCCTGACCATTGTGTCTATGGACCATGGGGCTGTCATAAAGCAATTTTCTTAATGCTTTCTAAATGATGTTAAGGACAGCTCAGGCAAGATGTCAGCCCCATAATTATGTCATAATCAGAAAATAAAAACAGATTAGAAAAAAGCATATGTGTTACTATCTGGTTTTAACTGGCAAATAACATTTTTGCACACCGTGTACTGTCCGCATCCGTTGCTCCGTTCCGTAGCCCGCAAAAAAAAATAGAGCATGTCCTATCCTTGTCCGTATTACGGACAAGAATAGTACTGTTCTATTAGGGGCCAGCTGTTCCGGTCCGCAAAATACGGAATGCACACGGATGCCATCCGTTGTTTTTGCGGCTCCGCAATTTGGTGACCGCAAAACACAACGTTCGTGTGAAAGAGGCCTTACCCTCATGACAAATTCCCCTCATACTTAGATTTCCCTAAGTGCAGAATGAAAACAAAGTCACAGAGCTCCTGAGACACATGTTGACGTCTTTCCTTTGTCTTTTCCAGTTGACCGACCTGTCAGGGTGTATGCGGATGGAATCTTTGATCTCTTCCACTCAGGTCATGCAAGAGCCCTTATGCAAGCCAAGAACCTGTTCCCGAACAGTTACCTGCTAGTTGGAGGTAAACTATGGACTGACAGAAAATATTTTGTCTTATAGAGCCTGAAATGATAATTTTATCAAATGGGAATGCAATATAAATACCCATCTGTGCATAAACCTGTTATGAGTTTTTTCAGTCTGTTTTATCATTCTGTTGGCCTACCTCTTTTTTTTAATTTTAAATCTTTTTTGTTTTTAATTTTTTTTTTCTGCTCATTTCGCCAGAATCTTTAGCGATATGCTCCAAAAGTAAATCTCCTGCATTGCATTGCATTGCATTGCATACAGTGTTTTGGTATAGGAAAGCAGGTTCCTATACAAAAGAAACAGTATACCTGCCTGGTGGATGCCAAAAGGACACTCCTTTAGTATCCTTTTGGTGTATTGACATGTACAGAGTATGCACTAGATGCAGAATGGTGTGAACATAACTGTAGGAAACTAAGGGCTTAGACCTTATATGCACTGAAAAGAAATTGAATTATTCTCAGCACACGCTAATGTTTGTAACGATGTTTCATAGAGTCATTACAACAGACTAGTAATTAGCCTTTAGTATAATCAAACAAATGAAAACGAATCACCTAATAAAAGTGCAAGTAAAAGAAGCCACAGACATTAGAAATATTAGCCATCTGTTGCTTAGAACTGTATTGTATGGCATAGGTCATGGAGGTTATTCCATGGTTTCGTTTGTGTATTAACACGTGTAATTGGTTTTAGTATAATCTTAAAAGACAACTCAAACATTACCTAAAAATATTATTTGGCTGAAGTTCATTGCACCCTCTTCTACCTCCTCAAACTTATTGATGTCTATAAAATGGAGAAAGGGGTGATCTTTTTGTAGGGACAATGAATGGGGACAAAACAGAAGCGTTTTTTTTCTGGTATTGAGACCCTATGACGGATCTCAATACCGGAAAATGTAAACGATAGTGTGAAAGTAGCCTGAACAGAACGTAACTGAACAGAACGGAATGCTCCAAAATGCATTATGTTCTCATACCGTTCCTGAGATACGGAGCAAGACGGATCCTTCATGACCCACAATGCAAGTTAATGGGGACAGATCTGTTTTCTCTGACACAATCTGACACAACAGAAAACTGATCCGTCCTCCATTGACTTTCAATGGAGTTCATGACGGATCCGTCTTGGCTATGTTAAAGATAATACAACTGGATCCATTCATACCAGACGCAGACGGTTGTATTATCAGTCACGGAAGCGTTTTTGCTGAACCCTGTCGGATCCAGCAAAAACGCAAGTGTGAAAGTAGACAAGGGGCATAGTGAGGGTGTAAACTTCACTCAAGTAGCACGGAGTGCTGGATTCTGCTCCTAATTTATGATAAATCTGTCCCAATTAGTGTATATTAATAAAAGTAAACAATTAGCCATGGGTATTGTTTAGGTGTTCATATATTGTCTCTATTGTACAATATCTGAAGGCAGAAATGACCACAGAAACAGTTTTCTAATGGTGTTTGTCAGTTTGCAGTGATGAGCTAACTCACAAGTACAAAGGTTTCACAGTAATGAATGAGAATGAACGCTATGAGGCTCTGCGCCATTGTAGGTATGTGGATGAAGTGATCACAGATGCCCCGTGGACGCTGACTCCAGAATTTTTAGAGAAACATAAGGTAACTATGAACTCCAAAAGTCTGTATTCTTTATAGTTCGCATCTGTGTAAGGAATTCCGTTTTTCTGTTCTGTTCATAACACGATGGACACCGACGGAGACTGACGGGCCCCAATGACTTATAATGGGATCAGTTGGGTTCTCATTTTACCAAATATGACAAATACGCACATGTGAACAGTGTCTATCTGACTGATCTGTGTGTCTAATAATTGATATTCAACCTGATTTCCTGTCATCACAATGAGTTTGTGACCGTTCTGTACTCCTGATACAAAAAAGGATCAATTGTGGAGGCAGGAGCTGTTATGTTAAAGATCAAACGTGGGAGTAGCAGCACTGTAGTCATGGGGAAAATACTTACTTCTAATAAGATATATTCAGGGTTAGAAAAATATCTGCTTTCTTTCAAAAACAGTGTCCCACCCGCACACAGGTTATGTGCAGGGGCTGAACATTTTTTTAATTTTAACTCAGAAACCCTTTAAGTTGTTTTTCCATGAATCATCTTCCTTAAAGTGTATCTGTGATCTTTTTTAAGTGTAGGGGAAGTGGCAAGGAACATTTTTCTAATATACTTTATTAAGGGTATTTCTACATGTATGTGTAAAAACTGTCTCTTAAATTGGTTGTCCGATGATTAATGTAAAAATGAAAATCAGACATCATAAAGCAGGGTTCCTCAACTCAGTCCTCAGGGCCCATCTGCCAGTCATGTTTTCAGAATTTCCTTAGTATTCACCAGGTGATATAATTAGTGTCAGTGCATCAGGACTGACCTCAGGTATTCATTCTGTGGGATATCCTCAAATCATGACCGGTAGGTGGGCCATGGGGACTGGAGTTGAGGAACACTGTCATAAAGTACATGACAAACCTCTTTCTAACAAAGCTAGAACCAGCCCTGTATCTCACATAGATCTCCCCATTCATTGCTCCAATTACCCTGTTAGATTTATCTTAAACTGTCAGCTTAGGGGGCAAGATGTTTCTTAGGGGTGTATCCTTTCTGCTGCAGCTTTTGGCAGTTGAAGAATGGAATTGAGCATGTGCTGTTGTCTCAGTGAGCAGGAAAAAGAAATTTCAAAGAGCAAACCGCAGGTGTTTGCTTTTGCTATAGAGCACAGATTTCATTGACTAACTCAGTAGTAGGGATGAGCGAACCGAACCGTAACGAACCAGATTCGTTACGAACTTTCCCAAAAGTTCGGTTCGTCATCGAACCGAATTTTCAGAAAGTTCGTGACGAATCTGGTTAAAATAACGGTGACGCAAAATATACGCATATTTATTGAGAATGTACTCTAATGCGTACATATTCAGTTAAGTGGCGTACCTTTGACAACGCTAGACTGTATGTTCGTTACTTGAGTAGGAATGTTCGCAGACGCAGTGTATGCGTACGCTAACGCATACATATTCAGTTAAGTAGCGTAACTTTGACAACGCTACACTGTATGTTCGTTACTTGAGTAGGAATGTTCGCAGACGCAGTGTATGCGTACGCTAATGCGTACATATTCAGTTAAGTAGCGTACCTTTAGCAACGCTACACTGTATGTTCGTTATTTGTGCGGGAATGTTTGCATTAGCGTACGCATTAGTGTAAATTCTCAAATATGCGTATATTTTGCGTCGCCGTTGTTGAAGTCACTTGGATTTTTTCCACTTTTTTCATTGTAATAGCAACTGCAAGTAAACGAAACTATACCCTATCAGACTCCCATTATTGTAGCAGCAATTATTCAGCCGTTATAGCAAGGTTCGTTTTAGGTTCGGTTCGTACGAATCCGAACTTCACTAAAGTTCGCCGAAGCGAACCGAACCGAACTTTTCAAAAGTTCGCTCATCCCTACTCAGTAGGTATAATACATTTTTAATTACATGCAATTATAAAAGTATTTAGATCCTGGTGGTAGTTTGAAAAACTGTAAGATATTTTTCATGGGACAACCAGCGACCTCCCTATCAAACTGTTTGCATAGACACATAGCTGTGGTTCACTTGATTAAAACAGTTTTCCTTTTATTGATCCAAGACTTGGTTCTCAAGTAATGATACTTTTTCTTAATATGTAAATTAGGCTTTCAGTGCAATGCATGCATTATTGATGATTGCCCTTGTTGCACCCAAGTTCCCCACCGTTCTGTGGCCAGACTCTCCCTTGCTTCTTTGCCACTGTTGGTCCTGTCAATCAAAGCAGCAAGGAAAGGGCTGACCACAGAAAGGAGTGGAGCTTGTGACCAACGAGGGCATTGGTGACGTCCTCATTGAACCAACGGCCTAGTTGCATATTAAGAAAAAGATATCGTAACTTCAGAACAGGGCCTCAGATCAACAAAAGAAAAACAGCATTTTAACCCTTTCAGGACCCTGTGAGTTTCCATTTTTGCATTTTCATTTTTTACTCCTTGCCTTCATGCAGCCATACTTTTTTATTTTTCTGTTCACATAGCTGTATGGGAGCCTGTTTTTTGTGGGACTAGTATTACTTTTTAATGGCACCATTTACTATTGCATACAATGCAGTGGGAAGCTGGAAAAAAATACAAAATGTGTGGAATAAAAAAAAAACAAAAAATGAAAGGTATTTGGGAATATGTTTATAATAAAGTAATATATAAGTTTTGTCATTTTCTTAATTCCTGAACAACTCCTTTAATAAAGTACATTACATTACAAAAAAGAAAAATGTAAATGATAGTTATACTTTAAATTGATCCCCCTAATGTTTTAATCCCCATCAGCGCACTCTCTCCAGATAGCTTGAAGTCAAGAGGGCAGCGGCCTCCTTGCTTCAAGTCAAGTAAAGCATGCCCCTCTTGCCAGTGATTGACATCCTTGCTGTGGCCTGGGATTGCGCAAGTCTCGCGCATGCGGTGCGTTCCTTCTTGCTGCGCGATCCTGGCTCCTGCACTCAGCGGGCATACGGGCGGGTGCGCACATGCTGGAATTGCCGGGGCCAGCGCAGTGCGCACTCAGCCGGAGCCCAGGCCACAGCAAGGATGTCAATCACTGGTAAGAGGGGTGTGCTTTACTTGACTTGAAGCAAGGAGGCCGCTGCCCCCTTGACTTCAAGCTGACTGGACAGAGCGTGCTGATGGGGATTAAAACATAATTTTCATCAAGTTAGGGGGATCAATTTACTGGATGAAAAGCATGATTAGTAACACACTGCGGCCTAATATAAGGTAATGCTGGCAGTTTTATATGTGTGTTGGAGGTGACCGGTTCCCTTTAAATGGGGTTTTCCTAATATACCTTTTGTATGACCTCCTTATAGAAAAAATCATTAAACCAATCATGGGTGGTAATAGAACTGTTGACACCCATTTAAATAACCCATTTACTGGAGAACAGCTGTGATTGAGGCTTCATTCACAATGCCCTAATACAGCTTCTTATGGTCTCTCTCTTTCGCTCTCTCTCACTCTCTCTCTATACAGGTCCACTTCTGCCATGAGGCGAGATGAGAATGTCGCCTCAGGCGGCAATTTTCTTTATTTTTGAGGGGGCGGCATCTACACAGCAGTTAAACACTGCTGGTGGATGCCGCCAATGGTCCCTTTAAGCTGAACATTCAGCCTGCAACCACGCCGCCCTTCCACCTGGAGCGCAGGGAGCTACAGTCCTGTAACTCACCACTTAGCTCCCCGCGCTCCTCCCCTCCTTCAGGCCTGCGGCGCTCTGAATGGTGAAGCAGGAAGACTTCTCCCTGCTCCACCATTCAGCCTGCAGACACGATGACGCTGCAGGCCTGTGTGGGCGGAGCGTGCAGCCAGGGAATCTACGTAAGCTCCACCCACACAGTGTTGCAGAGAGATCTGTGTCTGCAGGGAAGAGAGATCTTCAGGAGCGGGACAAGGTGAGTATGTACTGTGTTTTGTTTTGTTTTTAACACAGAGAGGGCACAGATAGCATGTCTACTACAAAGGGGGCACAGAGGAGAGGGCATTAATACTAAAAAGGGGCACAGTGGGTATTACCATAAGGGGCATTACTATTACAAAGGGGCACAGTTGACATTACTACCATAAGGGTGGCACAGTGGGCATTACTACTATAAAGGGGGTCACAGTGGGCATTACTACCATAATGGGGGCACAGTGGGCATTACTACCACAAAGGGGGCACAGAGGGCATTACTAACACAAAGGGGCACAGAGGGCATTACTACTATAAAGGGGCACAGAGGGCATTACAACTATAAAGCTATAAAGAGGCACAGATGGCATTGCTATTATAAAGCGGCACAGAGGGCATTACTACTATAAAGGGGCCACAGAGAGCATTGCTACTATTATAAAGGGGCCACAGAGGACATTGCTACTATAAAGGAGGCACAGAGGACATTGCTACTATAAAAGGAGCACAGAGGACATTGCTACTATAAAAAGGGCACAGAGGGCATTACTACTATAAAGGGGACACAGAGGGCTTTACTACTGTGAAGGGGGCAGAATAGGAATTATTACTATGAAGAGGACACAATGGGCATTACTACTGTGAAGGGGGCACAATTGGCATTTCTACTGTGAAGGGGCATAGAGGGCATTACTACTGTGAAGGGGGCACAGTGGTCATTACTACTTTGAAGGGGGCACAATGGGCATTACTACTGTGAAGGGGGCCCAGAGTGCATTACTAATGTGAAGGGGGCACAATGAAGGCATAACTATTATTGGGGCACAGAGTGGGCATTACTACTGTGAAGGGGGTGCAATGGGCATTACTACTGTGAATGGGCCACAGAGGGGGCATAACTGTGAGGGGGCACAAAGAGGGTGTTTCTACTGTGAAAGGGGCACAGATATGTCTGTCCCTCTGTGTGTCTGTCCCTGTGTGTGTCTGTCCCTGTGTGTGTATGTCCCTGTGTGTGTATGTCACCGTCACCATGCCCACAGTGTTCCTATGTCTTGACGCAGCTGCATCTGGACGTTCTGTGCAGGGCAAGAAGAAGAAGATGGAAGAGGAGGCAGCATGGAGTCTGTGGGAGAGGCACGGGGAGGCATACTAAGGATGTAGTTAACACTACTACATGATCTACACTAGTGTTATCTGTGGTTTTACATATGACTGCAGGTAACACTACCACATTATCAGTACTAGTGTTATCTGTGTTTTACATAGGACTGCAGGTAACACTACTGCATTTTCTGTACTCAGATAGCCATAACTGTGTTACTTGTGGTGTTACATAGGACTGCAGGTGATATCAATAATATTATCTGTACTTGTACCGCTCCAGATCTGGCAGGACAGTCTTGGAGTTCGGTGGCTACTTGGCTTTCATACTATTTTTTAATGGGAAGGGGGCGCCATTTAAATTTTTGCCTCAGGCAGCAGAAGAGCTAGAATCGTCCATGTCTCCCTATATATATGTATAGACATCAGCATATATAGGACCCCATCAGCAGTATATATGGAACGTATATACATATATACATATATATGGAAAGCAGAATGCTGAGCATTTTTTGTAGCACAATTAATAATTTAGATGTGACAGCAAATTAGGAAGAAATGCTTCACATCTTCCCTTGATCTCTCCTTCATCCTATATGCATGCTCTACAGAGATACTCATTGCTTTGATCAAATACCATTTGATTTGTAATACATTTTCTTACAGTTCCAGAGACTTATGTAAGGGATCTCTCTCTTTCAGGGGGTCGCAATCACAGACTTCTCCTCTGACAATGTGGTTCAAGTCCAAATGGTGCTTTATTTTATCACTTTAGCACCATCACAAATATAAGCATCAAAATAAACACCTGTCCGTCTGGGCTCTACCTAATACATAGGTTGTCTCTACCTCACCGATAGAGCACAGTTCACACACCTGATTAGATCCGGCTTTCCTCTGCCATACGGTCAAGCAGACTCCAGGCTGTGACCACACCAGTACCTTTGGGGGATTATGGTCCAGAAGTCCTCCCGACTTTGACCGTGCGACCCTATTTCCGCAGGCGTCGCTGGACCCTGCAAACTTCAGGCTTTCACACAGCCTTGTGGCCCCTCAGCCCTCCTGGCTGAGACCATACAGAGCCTCTCCAGGCTTCCTTCCAAGTCCTCTCTCACAGCCTTCCTCAGCCTTGTGGCCCCCAGCCCCTTGGCTGGAACCACACAGGCCCTCTGCAGGTCTGTTCCCTGGGGGCCTTTCTCTCTCTTTCACTCATACACAGAGGGTTGTTTTATCCCTCCATGATTACAACAGCAGGCCTCACCTGCGATTTCCTCAGCTAAAGGCAATACATGTACTGGAAGGGTGTGGACTGGCAGACCCCACTACCTATCCATCAGTCCAAATAAAATCCAGCCCAGAACATATGTAGACAAACCCGTCTCAGCAAACTACACTTTGCTGAAACCATTGCAGCTTTCTGGATTTTAGTTATCTCACCCAGCTGAGGTATCTGGATGGGATACAGATGAGTTTCCAGCACTATGCTGTACACACTTATAAGATTTAAAAATCAAAATTCAAACACTAATCTCATAAAATATATAATGTTTATTAAGGATACATTAAAAATTGCATGAATATACATATGAGTAAATAAATGGTGGCGGTCAAGTAAAATAGCAGATAAGAAGTACACGCTGGGCAGCCAGGGCGGCTAACATGAATGTAAGTACTAGTAAGCAATTATTATGGGGAGGGTAGGATAGCAAATAAAATGCTAGTGCAAAAATTCATCATACTTCCTTCCACAATACCCCAAAGTGCATGCTTCTCCTGATGAAGCAGTGAGCGAAACGCGCGTCGAGAGTGTGGACAGCCACGGTCTGGTAACATGTTTTTTGCACTTATGTATTTATTATTTTATTGAACCGTGCATGCACTTTGGGGTATTGTGGAAAGAAGTATGATGAATTTTTGCACTAGCATTTTATTTGCTATCCTACCCTCCCCATAATAATTGCCTACTAGTACTTACATACATGTTAACCGCCCTGGCTGCCCAGCGTGTACTTCTTACCTGCTATTTTACTTGACTGCCACCATTAATTTACTCATATGTATATTCATGCAATTTTTTATGTAACCTTAATAAACTTTATATATTTTATGAGATTAGTGTTTGAATTTTGATTTTTGATATAGTAGAGGGCCCTTATATGTGTACGCCGTTTGGGTGAGACACTGTGCCTCATTTTCCAGTATTGGTATTTACACTTATAAGATTATAGCTTATTTTATGTCTATGGGCCAGTCTGGTGAAGCTATACATAAGTATTGTCACAGAAGCAATATATTCCAGTGAACACTGCACTGGAACTGGTATTAACTGGTTATTAACTGGTTTCATTGCCTTCATGTCTAATAATATGTAGGTTTTAAAGTTCAATAACCTGTTGTATCCTTTATTTCCAGATTGATTTTGTGGCTCATGATGACATCCCATATTCATCAGCAGGTTCTGATGATGTCTACAAACACATAAAGGAGGCAGGTAATCTGCTTTATGATGCAGCCTGGGATCTGCAAGGTGTTCTGGTGGGGGGTAGCATCTACACACAGAGAGGTCCATTCACTTATGTATACCAGGACAGATTGGTAACTTTGTTCCAAAATTCTTTATCATAAAATGTATCCTACTTTAGAAGTATTCTGGAAATGAGGTCACCAACTGAAACACTAAGGCCCCTTTCACCCGGGCGAGTTTTCCACGCGGGTGCAATGCGTGATGCGAACGCATTGCACCCGCACTGAATCCTGACACATTCATTTCAATGGGGCTTTTCACATGGGCAGTTTTTTTCACGCCTGAGTTCACTGTTGCGTGCAAATCGCAGCATGTTCTATATTCTGCGTTTTTCATGCAGCCCTGGCCCCATTGAAGTGAATGGGGCTGCGTGAAAATCACATTGCATCCGCACGCAAGTGCGGGTGCAATGCATTTTTAACGCATGGTTGCTTAGAGATGTTGTTTGTAAACCTTCAGTTTTTTATCACGCGCGTGAAAAACGCATCAAAACGCATTGCACCCGCGCGGAAAAAACTGAACAACTGAACGCAATCGCAGACAAAACTGACTGAACTTACTTGCAAAATGGTGCAAGTTTTCCTGAACGCACCCTGAACGCATCCTGACCTAATCCGTCACGATCGTGTAAAAGAGGCCTAAGGGTCCGTTCACATGGCGGATTTTGATGCTGTGTTTTCTGCCATGGTTGTTCGCTTTAAATACCACAGACCTGCTTACGGCTTAGCTCTATCCCCTGTTGGTGGAGATTTATGAAAACCGTCTAACAGTAAAACTGTCCTTGTTGCCCATACCAATCAATCACAGTACCTTTCCTGTTGTATTTTTTGAAAGTTGTGCAGTGATTGGTTGCTAGGGGCAACAAAAAATAGTTTTTTTCTTTTAGACAGTTTATTGAATCTGCAACTATGGGTCTAATTTATCATAAATATACGCCAGTTTTCTCATGTAAAAAAGGTTGCAAACTGTGTTTGCAACTTTTTCAACACGCGTTTCCCAAAATTTTTTGGCGCAGGTGGTGTTTTTACCCTGCCTATACTACTTTTCCAAAAAAGGGAAAGGCCCCTCCACATTTATGATCTTTTGCTCCAGTTTTCTGGCAACACTGAAATCTATGCCGTCCAGGGGCTGGAGCAGATATTAGTGCAGGTGCACGGATTGCGCACGCCTCATGATAAATCAGGCGAAACCTCCATCAGCGCGTCTGCTTGTCATAGACCGGCGTATGTCACCTGTCTATGATAAATCTGCCCCTAAGTAAAGAAAAAGACACAATAATGGGGCAGATTTATGAAAACTGTCTAAGAAAACCCTGTCTTTGTTGCCCATAGCAACCAATCACAGTACCGCTTTTATTTATCAAGAGCAGGATATGAAATGAAAGCTGAGCTGTGATTGGTTGGTACTGACAACAAAGACAGGGTTTATTTAGACAGTTGTCACAAATCTGCCTGATTAGGGTCCATTCAGACGTCCGTAGTTCAAGGTCCACATCTGTTCCGCAATTTTGTGGAACGGGTGCGGACCCATTCATTTCAATGTGGCCGCAAAAGGCATTTCTATCACAGCGCCGGCCATGTGTGGTCTGAAAAATGCATACGGCCGGTATACATGTTTTGCGGACCACTAAACACTTGTGGACGCGAGTGGACCCATAATGTTTTTTTTTGTTTGTTTGTTTTTAATATAGTTGCCGATTTAGTAAACTGTCTAAAAGAAAGCCCTGTCTTTGTTGCCCATAGCAACCAATCACAGCTTACCTATCAAAAATATACCAGTACAGCTGAGCTGTGATTGGTTGCTATGGGCAACACAGACAGTTTTTCCATTTAGACAGCTATTCTAATGATAGCTACCGTATATCCGCTAAAAACAAAGTTCACAATGTTGTAAAATGACCAGATTCACATTGACTCCTCAGGTTTTTTACAGCGTCTGAAGCAATATTTGTTCTGAGAGATTAATGGTAAAAACTGTGTGGGATTCAGATGACATCCACGAGATTGGTAGATAATCATGTTGTAACCACATTCAAATAAAATCCTATCATCCAGCGCACCTTTTCCTCTCTGTGACAGGCATGTTTGTACCAACACAGAGGACAGAAGGTATCTCAACGTCAGACATAATCACTAGAATCGTCCGTGATTATGATGTTTATGCCAGGCGCAATCTCCAGAGGGGATACACTGCAAAAGAGCTAAATGTTAGCTTTATAAACGTAAGTATAAAGATGCTGACAACGCCGACTTTTCCCCCCCTTTGTTAAGCACAGTGTTTAAAACCGGTGTTCCCATGTCATTTGCTGCTCCTTCTCAATGCAGAGTGCGCAGTGTTGTGTACAACATGGGATCAAAATCATAAATTATTACAACACTTTGATGGATTATAGGGGGATTAGACCTATAATCCCCTCCTAAACATAAATGAATTCCACATGTAATACCAGGGTTCATTTCTTATTCCTGATAATAACGTTTTAGCGTTAGAAACCCCTGTGAGAACGGTTTGTAATGATAACCCCGCGTCACCTGACAAGACACAGGGAGGGAATTTATCATGAGGGGAATTTGTGAAGTCAGTTTTTCTTCTTGCCGTAAATTCTGTCTACTTTATCAAATGTTGCACGTTGTTTGAGCGATTTGGCGCATCTTTTACCATACACATTTGTCTAGAAGTGTTACTCCAGTTTTTTACTCCATCCCCCTAGGAGAGAAATATTCCTAATTAACATAGCTAACTGACTGACTTTTCTACAGTACATCCTTTTCAAAAGTGGCAAGGGTGGTGTAAAATCACAAAAAGTTGCAATATTTTGTCCAAAAATTGATTGCACAAACCTTTGCAACTTTTAGTAACATAGGGGGTCATTTACGCCTATATTAGCAGTATTTCTGGCGCAGATTGCGGCAAATTTGTTAGTTGCACCGCAATCTGCGACTTTTCCTCACTCACGCCAGATCTAAAAACTCCCTGGATTAACAACCCCTCTCTAGTAACTATAACCTGTAATATTATTACACTCCAGAAATACATCCAGGCCCCTCTTGAACTCTTTTAGTGAACTTACCATCACCACCTCCTCAGGCAGAGAGTTCCATAGTCTTACCGCTCTTACCGTAAAGAATCCTCTTCTATGTTTGTGTACAAACCTTCTTTCCTCCAGACGCAGAGGATGTCCCCTCGTCACAGTCACAGTCCTGGGGATAAATAGATGATGGGAGAGATCTCTGTACTGACCTCTGATATATTTATACATAGTTATTAGATCTCTCCTCGTCTTTTTTCTAAAGTGAATAACCCTAATTTTGATAACGATCTTTCTGGGTACTGTAGTCCACCCATTCCAGTTATTACTTTAGTTGCCCTCCTCTGAACCCTCTTCAGCTCTGCTATGTCTGCCTTGTTCACAGGAGCCCAGAACTGTACTCAGTACTCCATGTGTGGTCTGAGTAGTGATTTGTAAAGTGGCAGGACTATGTTCTCATCACGGGCATCTGTACCCCTTTTGATGATTCCAAGTGAATTCTGGCAAAAGAGATAATAAATTCCCTCATGGTCCACAATCCACTGCCCACTATATAATATGCTTTATGCATATACAGTGATATTTTCCAGAGTACTGTATAATAAATATGAAATACATTCCATATACATGGCAATCAGATAAAAAATATAGGAACACATTTATATCTTGCGAATTGTGTTCTAGGTTCATTTTTATAGCTATAGCCTTTCTTCCCCCAATCATGTATTTGTTTCCCATCCTACAATGTTAGGTCCTATTCTCGTTAGTGTCATGACTTCCATGTATAATGGAGACGTCAAAATCATTCTAGATTAATTTTCAGGACTCCAGTCAATCCTAATCGACCCTTTTACTTATACTGGGGTGTGCCAGGTTGCCAGCAGGGTTCCAGTATTCGAGGGGTCTAAGGAATTTTAATGATAAATAAAATGGATCCACTAGAGTCATTCATATTTCTGGACCCTTTCTGCCATTAGTCAGTACATTGCACCTTGTATACATCTCCTCCACTCACTTTACACAAAATATTGTTAAAGGGGTTATCCCATGATTGATTTAAAAAAGAATGAAAATTATATATGATAAAGTACACGACAATCCCTTTCTGACAAAGCTAGAACCTGCCCTGTACCTCACATGAGTCTAGAGATCTCCCCACTTATTGCTCCAGTTTCTCTACTTTTAGTTCAAGTTGGAGTTCAAGTGGAGTGTCCTTTGTCAGGGGGCATGCCCTTTGTGCTGCAGCTCTCTCACCGTAACTGTCTCACAGCAGTTGAAGGATGGAACTGAGCACTTGCAACCAACTCAGTAGGTGGATATGCCTTTTGTTGTACAGATTGGACACCAGGGGTGCCATTATCATGAAGTAAAGAGAATATCTCACAGCTAGAGCATTATTTTTAATTGAAAGTAAATTACAAAAGAAAATAGTTTTTCATTCATAGTTTAAATAAGATTTTATGGTGAAACAACCCCTTTAAAACAGGCAGCTTGCTGCTTTCTCTCAGGTAATTCTATCTGCTTATTGGTCTCAGTAACAGGGCTGAGTCCCTTCCCCAAGGACCCACATGGCAGCCACATGCATATACAGTGGGGAAAAAAAGTATTTAGTCAGCCACCAATTGTGCAAGTTCTCCCACTTAAAAAGATGAGAGAGGCCTGTAATTGACATCATAGGTAGACCTCAACTATGAGAGACAAAATGAGAAAACAAATCCAGAAAATCACATTGTCTAATTTTTAAAGAATTTATTTGCAAATTATGGTGGAAAATAAGTATTCGGTCAATAACAAAAGTTCATCTCAATACTTTGTTATATATCCTTTGTTGGCAATGACAGAGGTCAAACGTTTTCTGTAAGTCTTCACAAGGTTGGCACACACTGTTGCTGGTATGTTGGTCCATTCCTCCATGCAGATCTCCTCTAGAGCAGTGATGTTTTGGGGCTGTCGCTGGGCAACATGGACTTTCAACTCCCTCCAAAGGTTTTCTATGGGGTTGAGATCTGGACACTGGCTAGGACACTCCAGGATCTTGAAATGCTTCTTACGAAGCCACTCCTTCGTTGCCCTGGCGGTGTGCTTGGTATCATTGTCTTGCTGAAAGACCCAGCCACGTTTCATCTTCCATGCCCTTGCTGATGGAAGGAGGTTTGCACTCAAAATCTCACGATACATGGCCCCATTCGTTCTTTCATGTACACGGATCAGTTGTCCTGGTCCCTTTGCAGAGAAACAGCCCCAAAGCATGATGTTGCCACCCCCATGCTTCACAGTAGGTATGGTGTTGTTTGGATGCAACTCAGCCTTCACTCTCCTCCAAACATGATGAGTTGTGTTTCTACCAAACAGTTCTGCTTTGGTTTCATCTGACCATATGACATTCTCCCAATAATCTTCTGGAACATCCAAATGCTCTCTAGCAAACTTCAGACAGGCCCGGATATGTACTTGCTTAAGCAGGGGGACAAGTCTGCCACTGCAGGATCTGAGTCCCTAGTGGCGTAGTGTGTTACTGACGGTAGCCTTGTTACGTTGGTCCCAGCTTTCTGCAGGTCATTCACTAGGTCCCCCTGTGTGATTCTGGTATTTTTGCTCACATTTCTTGTGATCATTTTGGTGAGATCTTGCGTGGAGCCCCTGATGGAGGGATATTATCAGTGGTCTTGTATGTCTTCCATTTTCAAATTATTGCTCCCACAGTTGATTTCTTCACACCAAGCTGCTTGCCTATTGCAGATTCAGTCTTCACAGCATGGTGCAGGTCTACAATTTTGTTTCTGGTGTCCTTCGACAGCTCTTTGGTCTTTACCATAGTGGAGATTGGAGTGTGACTGTTTGAGGTTGTGGACAGGTGTCTTTTATACTGATAACAAGTTCAAACAGGTGCCATTACTACAGGTAATGAGTGGAGGACAGAGGAGCCTCTTAAAGAAGAAGTTACAGGTCTGTGAGAGCCAGAAATCTTGCTTGTTTGCAGGTGACCAAATACTTATTTTCCACCATAATTTGCAAATAAATTCTTTAAAAATCAGACAATGTGATTTTCTGGATTTGTTTTCTCATTTTGTCTCTCATAGTTGAGGTCTACCTATGATGTCAGTTACAGGCCTCTCTCATCTTTTTAAGTGGGAGAACTTGCACAATTGGTGGCTGACTAAATACTTTTTTTCGCCCACTGTAAATTAGTATATGTTCAGATACAGAAAAATCAGCTGCTGCTTACCAAATATCTGCTGAAATCTGTCGTGAGCTTCAGATTTCTGCATGGATTTGCAATGTGCAATGCCCTTGATTTGTACGCTGATTATCCCCCCTTCAATGGGGGTAATCTGTGTGTGACTACTGGCCTTGGGTTCCACTTTTTTCCAATTTGTGCTTGAAAAAACTGTGCCCTGTGAACTACAGCACCAATTCCCACTGAAAATAGTAGGAGGCAGAACAAACATAGTTCTCAGGCGAATTTTGGCACTTATTTTTTGTAGTAAAGCAGCCATCTGAACATGTCCTCACATTAATTTAACTAGTGTGCCAGTTATATGCCAGCTGGCACTTTCTATGTCTGCTCTAGAATACCTCAAGAATATTTTGAACTGTTTTTGGTTTGTCATCAGGAGAAAAAATACAGGTTTCAAAACCAAGTTGATAAAATGAAAGAAAAAGTGAAAAATGTGGAAGAAAAATCCAAAGAATTTGTCTACAAGGTGGAAGAAAAGAGTCATGACTTAATCCAGAAGTGGGAAGAGAAGTCAAGGGAGTTTATTGGAAATTTTCTAGAGCTGTTCGGTCCTGATGGTGCCTGGGTACGTTCACAATTGGCCTTTTATAAATAGCATAATGTTAAAAGAAATGTATTTAGACTATCTCAATATATATATATATATATATACACACATATTTACATAACGTAAACTTACACCAGACAGTCTAAAGATATGCAAAGTTTATCACAATTGTTCACGCTGAAAGATAAATTTGACACATGTTGGTAGACAGATCACTAAAGAAATAGTAGTTTTGCTGTTATACTTTTAAACAAATACAATGTACTGGTATCTATAGAGATGAATTTGTAAATACCAGTACATTTCATGGGAATGAGGTTTTTAGTCATAGAGAAACCTTCTACTGAGTACAGTTAACCCTGTGGCTTAAAGAAGGCCTGACATGATCTCTTGACAGGTCTATTTTAGTAACCACTCAGATTCCTCATGTAATAACAATTCTACAACATCTATTCTTATAACTTATGTGAGCTGTATCCTGTAATATTCCTGCTAGCAGTTATGAATGAATTGATAGCAGTTTGCAGTCAAGGTCCAGATGGGTGTTGCCAGCTGGGTGTGTCCCTGCACAGTCTGATACTAGCAGTGCTGATTTGATAATGTCAGACTGTGCAGAGACAAGCCCCAACTGGTAACACCCATCTCGACCTTCATTTCAAACCGCTAGTACTTAATTCATAACTTCTAGCAGGAATAATAAAGGAAGGGCACAAAATGGAGTGATAAGAATAGATGTTCGAAAATTGTTATTACAAGTGCATGTCATTTGCTAAAACATGATAAACTTTCTTTCTCCCATACAACAGGTCGTAGGTTCAAGACTAGGCAGAGTATACAGGGATATCATCAAGCACTACCAGAATTCTGAAGGCTCCCCCCCCCCTCATGTCAGAGTGCTGACTCCATAGAAAAGAACAGGGAAAAGTACTGGGGTATTATAAGGGTGATATTATTACTGCTGGGTTCACTATAGGGAGCATTATTACTGGGGGCAGTATAGGGGACATTATTTTTACTGGGGCTATATAGGGGGCATTATTATTACTAGGTTCACTATAGGGGGCTCTATTGTTACCAAATGCACTACAGTGGGCTCTTTTGCTACTAGGGGCACTATGGGGGGCCTTTGTTACTACTTGGGGCATTCTAGGAGAGAAAATTATTATTGAAGCCACCATATGGGGCATTATTAGTACTGGGGCATTGTAAGTGAAGACTATGAATTTTGAGGGCACTGTGCTTAGCACAATTATTTTTGTATGGTACTAGTACACTACTTTCATGGAAGCTATCTATATGGCATTGATTTTTCTGCAGTATAGCATTTGGAGGTTTTGGGGAGCGTAGGGGGCACATTATTGAGGGTGGCAGCAGGATGACTCTGCTTGGGCACCAGGATGGGCAGTTTGTGTTGAGATTGTGGACAGTGTGAGAAAATTGAGGAACCTTAAATGTCTGTGTGTCAAACTGTGGTGAGATGAGACTTGGTTGGAAGAAGTTGTCATGGTGGTCTGGGCCAAATGGAGAAGATAAGGAAAGAAGATGTTTACAGTCAGAGGAAACATCACTGGTTGTGATAGGTGTAGTGCTGTATTCTTCTGTATGTTTAGTAGATAGAGCTGAAAAAAACAGGAAGCATTCTGAAGGTAGGGCTGGCTCCATAGTGTGGCCAACATCTCACCTCCTCAGTCCCCTCCTCCATATCTTAATTATGGACAACTACAATAGTTGGGGGGCAGACAGAACGTGGCAACTGGAGCTGGCCTCCACAGAGAGGTGAGTCATTTTAGAGTAGGGTCCCATCTAAGAGAGGTCACCCCATCATGGTGGATGGCCACAAATGATTTTGATCAAAATATATTTGCTTAATAAAATTTATTATCCATATACCGTATTTTCGCCCTATAAGACACACCTGCCCATAAGTCACAGCTCATCTCAGGCCCCCAATCAGTTCCCCAATGTTAATCAGACCTCAGCTCAGACCCTCATTGTTAATAAGAACCCCAATCAGACCTCAGATCAGACTCCCAATGTTAAAAAGACCCCAATGACACCTCAGATTAGGCTCCCAATGTTGAGAAGGCCTATATTTAGACCTCAGATCAGACTCCCAATCAAACTGTAGATCAGGTGCCCAGTTGTTATGAGACCCCCAATCAGACCTCAGATCAGAGCTTTATGTAAATAAGCCCCCATGTGAAGCAGACGTTAGATAAGACCTCATTGTAAATAAGCTCCCATTCGAAGAGACCTCAGATCAGACCTTCTTCTAAATAAGTCTCCGTGTGAAGCAGACCTCAGATCAGAGAAAAAAAATAGGCTAATTTACCTTTTCTGCTCTGGACGCCGCCCTCCTAACATCCTGTGTGCATCCTGGTGTTCATGCCACACTCTGTGCTGTGACCCGATGCCGCACAGTGTGAGGTCACAGAGTGCTGACATCCTCACGCTGTGCATAGCCACAGCACAGTCAGCAGCATAGGAGGACCAATAAGTGGTGAGTACAGAACCCAGAGATTGCTGCATTCACCGCTTCTCGGTCCATCTGTACTAATGAGTGCTTCTATAATGGAAGCTCATTTGCATTCGCCTCATAAGACGCACTGACATTTTCCCCCCACTTTGGTGGGGTGTGTCTTATAGGCCAAAAATAAAGTAGTTAACGTTAAGAAAGTGCTGTTGCACTGTATTTTTGTATTTTCAGCCACAGAGAAGCGCACCTTTATAGGATGCGTAAACTTTGGTTTTTGATTTTGCTTTACGTAAAGACAAGTATATACTCAAGGCAAGCATTATTTAGAAAACTCATTTTATATGCCTTATTGGGAATCTTGAGTTCCTGTAAGGGATCTAGAAGTCCAAGTGGAAAGCAGCTACAAAGTGTTTCCCACACTGGGAGGACCCAGCACACTCACACATTATATAGATGCTTCATTTAACCTGTGGTGGCGCTGCAGGAAAACTGAACACAGGGCACAGCTTGAGAACATCTTACCCACTTATCATTGGGGAACCCCTCTACAAAACATGTATAATCTTAAAGTGTATGCATTATGGTTCGGCATTGCCAAGATCATTTTGATTTTACATTTTGTCAAGATTCACATTTTAATGAACATAAGAATTGGTTTATATTCTTTGAAGTAGAAAAAATTATTTCTACTGTATTTTCTGATAATAAAACCCCATTACATATAATAGGAATACATTATTTTCAAAAACTCACATCATTTACATAATTCACTGAACTAATAATGTTCATTTTCTTCCAGAAGCAGATGTTTCAGGAGAGGAGTGGGAGGATGCTTCAAGCACTATCTCCAAGGCAGAGTCCTTCAAGCAGCCCAACTCGAGAACGTTCTCCATCTCGTTCTCCTTCGCCTATCGTGCCATGGATGCTAAATAAGCCCTCTCCACCATTATCACCCAAAGGTGCAACCTCTGCTTCCATCAGCAGCATGAGTGAAGGAGATGAAGATGAAAAGTAACCAGTACATGACATGTTTTCAACTAAAAGCAGAGAGGCCTTTTCCCATCGCAGGGGCTACACCCCTTATTGCATAGGAGGCCTCTGAAGGGTTAGAACAGATTTGCTGTTGAGTAAAGTTTAATCTGAGGATTAAAATTGAGAGCAGGGTTTGTTTTTCTGGATCCTTAGTTAAAAATTCTGAAAATAATTTTAGAGATGTGTCCTGAGACCCCACTGTAGGTATGTGTGGACAAATTAGTATGGAAGGCTCAGCGTGCAGTAAATTAATAGATTTTTTGTCTAATTTGGTCAGAATTTTAAATACCAAAGCTGTTTGAAAATAAACGTATTAGAACAGAGGATAATCTACAAAAATGTAAAATGTGACAAAAATTATTTGGTGTAATATTGGCAAGGTTCCTGGTATACTTGAACCTTGTGTATGGCTGTAAACCATGCACAGACTATAGGCCAGTAATAATGTGTAAAAAAAATATTAAGAAGATGCAAGAATAGAGCACTTTGCATCTTCTGCATGCTCCATTGTGATAGCTCTCAGAAACCTAAGGTGCAGATTAAGCAATTCATTATATGAATTTAGTTTGCAGTAATTGTATAACTCCTTGATACAGCGTTGCTGGAGAAAGAGTAATCTGAGTAAATGTTCAGGCAGATAAAACACTGTGCACACTGTTGTACCATAACATTTACTTAGAATTCTGCTTCTCATTTTTTGTCAAAGCGTCCATCATCATTACAGCTATGCTGACATATAACATTGAACTTCATTCAGAAGGCAAAGGCTTGACATTCACTGGGGGAGATATATCAAGACTGGCAGATCCATCCACCAGTCTTGATCTCCCTGCGCTGGCATGAGATGCACCTGATTTGTTAAGAGGCAGAAGCCTCTTAACAAATCAGGTGCATCTCTGCTCTACCGTGCACCAGAAACTGAAGTCTACGCCAGCTACAGTCTGGTGTAGACTTCAGCTATAACTTCTGCCATTTTCTGGTGAAAGTTATAGTAAATGTGGCAGTGGCACGAAACCACGCCCCCTTTTCTCTGCAATTCTGAGAAGTGGCGAGAAGCTCAAAAAGTTGCAAATTATGGTGCACACATGCTGTGATCCCTAATGTGCGACTTTTTTACACCACCACTATTGTGGCGTATAGGCCTTGATAAATGTCCCTCACTATGTAAAATCATAATAAGGTCACATGCACAGAGCCGCATAATGGCTTCATACAACCATTGGGATGCAGTAAAACAGAATCCTAATAAGTGTACAAGTCCATATTGTTCCTCCATATACAGTGCATTTAAAAATTCTTCAGAACCTTTCACTTTTTTCAAATTTTACTATGCTGTGGCATTAAGTGAAAATAAAAAAAATTGTTTGCTATTTTATTAAAAAGGAAAAGATAAAATCTTGCATTGACATAAGTATTCAGACCCTTTACTCAGGACTTAGCTGAAGCAGCTTTGGCATTGATTACAGCCTCCGGTCTTCTTGGGTATGATGCCACAAGGTTTACACACCTGGATTTGGGGATTTTTCATAATTCTTCTCTGCAAATCCTCTCAAGTTCTATTAGGATCAATGAGGACCATCGGTGGACAGCCATTTTCAGGTCGCTTCAGAGATGTTCAATTGGGCTCCAGTCAGGGCTCTGACTGGACCACTCAAGGACATTCACAGAGTTGTCCCTAAGCCATTCCTGTGTTGTATTGGCTGTGTGCTTAGGGTCATTGTCTTGTTTGAAGGTAAACTTTCAGCCCAGTCAGGTTTGTAGCACTCTGGATTAGGTTTTCATTAAGAATATCTCTGTATTCAACCCTGACCAGTCTCCCTATCCCAGACACTGAAAAATACCCTCACAACATGATGCCACCCCCACCATGCTTCACTGAAGGGATGGCATTGGACAAGTGATAAGCAGTGCCTGGTTTCTTCCAGACATGACGATTAAGGCTGTATTACGCCTGCTGATTTTTTGGCAGATGATTGATTGCTAATGAGCGTTCGTATAAACGTTCGTTAGTGATCATCTTGCAGTGTAATACTGCCACCAATTGCCCAATGAATGAACAAACACTTGTTCATCAGGCAGTTGTGATTTAAAAAAAAAAAATCATTGTTTGCTGGTGGCAGATTGTGCTGTCTAATTTCGATCTGCCGACTGTAAACCACTAGACAGCATGGGGACGAACTATGGCATAGCAATCGCTCCACCCCATGCTGTGGAGGAGATCACCACATATAATAACAGTGGACTTCTCCGCTAGCTAGCCGGCAATTGCCAGAAGGGAACACTTCCCTCCCGACAATTGCTTGCTCAAATGGCTTGTGTAATGAAGGCTTTAGAATTGAGGACAAAACGTTAAATCTTGGTTTCATCAGACCAGAGAATCTTGTTTCCTACAGTCTAAAAGTGCTTTATGTGCTTTTCTTTAAACTCCAGACAGGCTTGTCTTTTACTGAGGAGAGGCTTCTGGCCACTCTGCCATGAAGCCCAGATTGGTGCATGCAGCAGGGATGGCTCACCTTTTTGTACCCTTCTCTATATCTGTGTCTCCACACAATCCTGTCTCTAAGCTCTACAGGCAGTTCTTTCCTCCTTATGGCTTGGTTTTGCTCTGAGCTGTGAGACCTTATATAGACAGGAGTATGTCTTTCCAAATCATCTGTCCAATCACCCGAATTTACCACAGGTGGAAATATCTTACAGATGATCAAAAGAAACGTGAGCCCTCCAGAGCTCAATTTCAAGTGTCATAGCAAAGGGTCTGAATACTTATGTCCATGAGAAATTATAGTTCTTCCTTTTTAATACATTTTTTTAATAAAATTTCTAAATTTCTGTTTTTACATTCTCATTATGGGGCATTGAGTGCAGATTGAAAACTTGATTTTTTTATTTTTATTGTGGCACAAGGCTGCAAAATAACAAAATGTAAAGAAAAGTTTAAGGGCCTGAAGACTTTCCATATGCATTGTATGTCCATTTTCATGCAGAAACATGAATACATTTTTACTGGCAGATTCACATGTAATCTGAATATAAAAAAATCTTGGCATGTTACATTGGAAGATTCATTATTTCCAGAAAGTCTTTATTATATAGTAATGAGACCTTTTATGGCAGCACACAGAATACCTAGATCTGCATAGTAATAAACTATTAGGACTCTGTGTATTACCATATACTGTAGGTACTCACAGCATGAGCCCTTACCCTTGTAGAAAGGATGGTGTCCATCCTGATTACCAACCAATCCCTTACTTTGACTATTGAATGTTACCATATCACATATTAGAAAGGAAATGCATCATAAAATGTTTGTATTTTTGGAAAGTCCAAAGGTATAAAAGCACAGAAAAGGCACATGTCTTAATACAACTGTCTGTCCTGTGAGATTGCAGATACATATGTGAAAATATGGTATGTAACTACTCATCAGTCCTCAAAAGTTAGGGAACATAATAGCTAAAGCTACTTGATCATTAAAACTTGCATTTTGCCAGTGTTGAGATGGCCCCCTATTGCCCAAACATAAGGTACGATTATGACATGCAGTTATCTTCGTTTTTGTTTCTATCGCAAGCTTTTTTTAACCCATAAATTATTCCCTTCATAAGAAAAGATTAAAGCAAAATGTGGCAAACACTGTCTTCATGTCCTGGTAGGACCAATTCACATGGAAAGAATCAAAGGTCCAAGCGTAGTTGATTAAAAAAGGTTCATAGATCACTTATTATGAACACTGTCAAAACAATAGTACTGCTCATAGGAACCATACTGTTTTTGCCGCAATAACATGCATTCCATATTGTTCTTTCCTCCGCTTTTTTTAAATGTAAAGATGTTTAAACTGAAATCAAAATCAAAGCTAACAGGAACATGCCATACTATTAATAATCACAATATAAAACATCCATATTAAATAACCTATTAGGATGGAGATATTCTGAGAAGCACTTTTCCTTCATATTATGGCAGGATAACTTATTGGCCAGATATAATTATTTCCATCCATTGAACTTGTTCTGTCCATCCTATGTAATTATGGTGATTTTACACTGCACAGGCAATGGGAGATGGTTGGATACAGTTCAAAAGGCTCTATCTATTGATGATGTAGCCATTTTGTGACCTAGACTACATAGCCAAATGTATGTGGACACCTGATCTTTACACATATATGAGCTTATTGGATATCCCATTCCAAAACCATGGATGTTAACATGTAGTTGGCCCTCACTTTTGTGGTTCTATCAGCCTCTACTATTCTGGGAAGGCATTCTACAAGATTTTGATATGCGTCTGTGGAAATTTATGAACATCCAATCAAAAGGTGCATTTCTGAGGTCAGGCACTGACTGATGTTTGATGAGAAAGTCTACCTCACAACTGGTGTTCCAATTCATACCAAAAGTGTTTTATAGGGTTGTGCTCCGTTCTGTGTGCAGCAACGCAAGTTCCTCCATGTCACACTCATTCCATTGTGTCTTTATGGGTCTCACTTTTTGCACAGGAACACAGCCATGCTACAAAGGAATCAACCTTCTCCAAACTGTTGCCACAAAGTTGGAAGTGTCTTAAATGCCTTTGTATGCTATAGTATTATCATTACCCTTCACTGGAAATAAGGGGCATAGTACAAATCCGGGAGTAGCCCCATAGCCTTCCTCTAACACATTTTTCAATAGGCACTAAGGATTCCAGCAAGCAGCATTTTCTGGGCATCCGTCAAGCCCAGTTTTGTTCATCAGACTGCCAGATAGTGAAACTTATGTTTTCAATACAGAGAACACATCTTCACTGCTCCAAAGCCCAATGGTGGCATGCTTTACACCACTCCAGACAATGCCTGGCATGGTGACCTGAGGTTTCTGTGTTACTGATCAACCATGGAAACCCATTTCCTGGAGTTCCCAAAGCACAGTTCTTGTGCTAATGTCACTTACAGAGGCAGTTTAGAACTATGTAGGGAGTGTTACAATGGAAAATAGATGGGTTTTACGTACCTAAATACTGTCACTTACGATAAAGGTGGCATCCTATAATAGTGCCACAGCTAAACCCATACTACTACTATGAATCTTTGTCTATGGAGATTTCATGACTCTGCTTGATTTTTTATGCCCTTGTTTGCAGTGGTGTGTTGCTGAACTCCATAATTATGAGGGTTGTCCACATACTTCAGGCCATATAAGTCCTTGTTCATGAAAACATTAGATACTATTTTAGTAAATTACCAGTATGTATTTGTAAAAAAATGGTCACAAAGAACCTAATGCATGTCATTTGGCCCCAAAAAACTAGGTTGCAAAATGGCTACCTCCTTTTTTATGAGGTCAACAAGTACACTTGAATGAATAATGGAAGATTAATAGTATTAAGGTCCTTTTACATGGGTCGAGAATATAAATGAGTCCAGAATCAGGCCAATTATCAAGAACAAACATTCCTATGAACATTTGTTCCCGATAATTGGCCCATGTAAATGTGCTGTTGACCTCCCATCAAATGACAGGACAAATGATCTGTATGGAGATGAGCGATGGCGGTAGCAATCATTCATGTTCATTCAGAAGGGAAGATTTCTGCATGGAAATGTAATTGAAATAGTAGGGCATTATTGTGAATGAACAGCTTTTTCTCGATCATTGCCCTTTTTATCAGCCTATGTAAATGGGGCCTTAGTGTGATACTTCTATTCCATAGTGTCCCACCTCAATACATCCACATGTATGATGGGCATAGTCTGGAAAGAAAGTGCTTGTGGCTGAGGCTGAAGAAATAAATGGACAACATTGTCATTGTCCTTGGAAATAAAAGGTGATTGATCAGCTTTAATAACTGTAAAATTGCATGATTTTCTATAAAATATTGATAATAAAGATATTACTAAACCTACAAGTCTATGTGTACAATTCCAAAACATTTGTACTTAGCAATGTCTTGAAAAAGACACAAATCACACAAATGATGCAGAAGAAAGTTTTCTGCTCTTATTTAAGTACATTTGTCCACACAAGCAGACCTCTCTCTACATTGGCAGATATTGGAGCATTCAAGGTGGCACTTGTGATTCATTTCATGTATTATATTACACAGTGAAGTAACATATTAAGTGAGGTTACAGACAGAACAAATCCCCAGACTGACCAGTGTACTGAATTCATAATCTTCAACATGATCTTTGCATCATTTACTAAGTTAGTTCTTTGTCACAACAAATGCATTTCTGATACTGTAAAGGGAATCTGTCACCATGAAAAAAACACTGGGTCATTTTCTTGAATTGGCGTTTTGTTAAAATCTGTATTTAAAGGCTATTGCCACATTTAGGACAATATTTTGGGCTAAAAATCATTTTTTCAATCGGTCTTTATTAAAATTTTTGAGCAGTTTTTGTGATACGTACATACGGTTAAAAATCAGTCTATTTGCAGACTCTCCCTCCTGAGTTCTGTCAGCTGCTTATATCTGATCTCCTGACCTTATAAACACTAATTAAACTGTAAACATCTAAACTTTTATCAAACTCATAAGAATATGGTTAAAATAAGTGTTTGAAGTCAGGAGATCAGAGATAAGGCTTCACATGAGCTGCCAGCTGCCGGAACTCAGGAAGGGACAGTCTACAAACAGATTCATTTTTAGCTGCATATCTATTTTAATAGAGACCAATTGAAAAATGAGTTTTAACCCAAACTTAGTAAAATGTAATCATAAGATAAAAATTGCCCTAAAGGTGTCCATATCCTTTAGCCTCTCCAGCACCTCTCCTGGGTGTTTTAGTCTATTCAGTACAGTGCACAGTACAGTGCACAGCCCTCATACATGAAGAAATACTTAAAGGGGTATTCCGGATTCGGCAGATAAATGTTTTTCTTTGTAATTCCTCAATGTTTTTAAGACCCCTGTTTGCTGTGATTCAATAGGAACCTTCAATATTTACTCCCAGAGGAAACAATTCTGTCTGGGTCATGTGGTGGATACATGGGCTAGTTACACAACACAGCCTTGGAAAATATATGGTAACTAAGGAGCCATACATCTGTGTGCCTTTCATATGACAAGGACATATTCATGTCCCCATAGAGTAAACAAAGAAAGCACTCATTGAAGAATTGCAAGAAGAGATGTTGAAAATGTTATAATAATCTTTTCATTATAGAAAATGTAACTTTTTTAAAAGGACCTCACTACTCCACAACAGCTATAGTCATTAGGCCACACACTCATATAGACATGTAACTGCAATACATGACTCTTTAACAAGAAGGATCAGTGCAATGAGACCGTATGTAGATGGAGAGGATGTCTAGAGAGCAGTCAGTGGAAGAATAGACTACTAAACAATTCAAGGAATATTTAAGACATCCTAGATATCATGCTGGAAAGGTATGCTCTGCTGTACTCCTTTCTAAAGCAAAAAGAGAATCGAATCTTGACACAAGAGAGAAGGGAAACACTCTTTGTTTTGGAGCACGAAATCCTATAATAAAACAATGTACAGATCATACATTTAATATTTAATTAAGCATAAATCTTTTTGATTGGTAAAAAGGAACATGCATCCAAAAATGAAGACTGTAAAATCTCAATGACCACTGTGAAAATTATTGGGAAGTGTGACGTTTGGTATTGTTGAAGAGTTTAGAACGTACTGTACATACAGTCAACATTTGAAAGACGTTCTGTGACTCAAAGGGTGGGATAGCAGGAGTGGAAAAGTACAATTATAATTCAAGGGGGTCTCTAATGAAAATCATACATGGCATAGCCAGGGCCCCCTTCTGCCATGAGAAGAGATAAGCACCTGAGGGAGTGGCAGTTTATGACGGGAAACGGGAGTCTATGGCTCCTGCCCCGCTGTTTAGCCTCATAGGCCGCAGGCCACTAGGCCTGAAGCCTATGAGGCAGTAAAACTGCACAGAAGGTCATGATGACATCACTACAGCCTCCTGAGTTGGGTCTTAGCGTGATAATGTAGTAAATGCCTGCATCCTGACACAGGCATTTGTGACCACGTCATTGCGTAGCTTCAGATCCTGCACAGGTGCTGGGGGGTGATGTTATTAGAACTGCCTGAGCCAGGAATCAGGTATTCAGGCCACAGTCCAGGAGCCGCCTGCAATGCAGACTGTGACATAAAGCAGGAAACAGATAAGTATTTTTTTTAAATATATACCATATTTTTCGCTTTATAAGACATACTCCCCCCCCCCCCATCATTATGGAAGCGCTCACTAGTATGTATTAGGTGCTGGGAACAAAGCTCTGCAAGCGCTTGTAATACTTACCCTCCCCGTTTCCCGTCCGGCGCTTCACTGTCCTGACCGCGTACAGCATCAGCACGTAGTGTGCGCACTATGACCTGATGCTGTACGCAGTCAGGTGACAGAGTAGTGCAGGCCAGGAAGACGGGGAGGTGGAGAGGAGCCATGGCCCAGGACAGGTGAGAGGAGGTTTTTTATTTTAATCTGATCTGAGGTCTGACATTGAGGGCAGATTGGGGGTCTGAGTGGGCTGATCTGAGGTCTGATGGGGGTATACCATTGAGTAATGATTGGGGGTCTGATGGGGGTCTGAGTGGACTGATCTGGGTTTGATGGGGGTCTGATTGGGCTTATCTGAGATCTTATGGGGGTCTGAATGGGCTGATCTGAGGTCTGATGTAGGGTCTGGCAATGTGGGCTGATCTGAGCTCTGATGTGGGTCTGAGTGGGCTGATCTGAAGTCTGATGGGGGTCTGACAATGTGGGCTGATCTGAGGTCTGATGGGGGTCTAACATGGAGGGCTGATGTGATGTCCTGATAAGGGGGTCAGTTGTGATGTCTTGATATTTATGTGGGGTCTGATCTGAGGATCTGATATGAGGTATGATGAAAAATATTTTTTCTTATTTTCCTCCTCTTAAACCTGGGGTGCGTCTTATCATCGGGTGCATCTTATAAAGCGAAAAATACGGTATATGTTGGCACGTCATGTGCAGACTTTATTTTATTTAGGACTCATTCACACAACCTTATTTATGTGCTCAGAAATTTTGTGAAACAGATGTGGACCCATTTATTGGGGCCGCAAAAGATGCAGACAGCACACCGTGTGCTTTCCGCATCCGTACTTCCGTGGCCCCGCAAAAAAGACAAGCATGTCCTATTCTTGTCTGCAATTGCAGACAAGAATAGGCATTTCCATCAAATGGCTGGCAATTTGCGGACCGCAAAAACACATACGGTCATCTTAATCTTAGATTAAGATCATTTTAAATCGAAACGTGCCAGAGAGATTTTACGTGTTATGTGTACCTGCCATGTTGAAGGATAAAATAAAGTCTGCACGTTACTGTCTGAAGTGCTATCAGGTATGTAGTACAGTATTACTCTGTATGTTTCATAGCGCTGTATGTAATTTCCATCCATATATGTTGTTAAGCAGTTCCCATTGACTATGAACGACCTGGCGGTCGGAACTTAACTTTCTTGTGCAGCTGCTGAGCAGGGAGCCCGCTGTCAGTGACAGCAGGGCACCCCATAGAGAAGGTAGTTACGGGTCTACAGTATCCCTACCTTCTAGATAGCTGTATACACAGCATTGAAAGAGCACTGTATACAGTATACAGCTGAGAAAGCCCTATGCCGCTTCCTGTTTCAGACTCAGTGATCATGTGACCAGGGCCGGTTTTAGACAAAATGTGGCCCTGGGCAAAATCAAAAGTGGGGCCCCAAATCTTGTAATAACACAGTTAAATTCTGTTGATTCTGACTGTCCCTCACAGATTTACACCCCATAAAGCTCCTCACACAGATCTTCACCCTCATGGCCCCAGAATACGCCACATGCCCCCTCCCCTCACAGCAATGAGTTCCCCTCACTCACGGCATCTGAGAGTGTTAAAAATTAGAAAAGTGGGATTCCTCTTCAGGCGCTTCTTCCGCCAGAAAAGACTGGGGAAAGCACCCTGTTCTATAAATAAGCCACAGCCTGTACTAGGCTTCCAGGCTCACTATTAGTATATCTCAGTACAGGCCACTAGATGGCAGCACTGAACTGTGATTCTGATGATTGTAAGTCGTGGTCCACTTGGGGGACTTAAAAAAAAGTAAAAAAAAAAAAAGTAAAACATTTTGAAAATATAAAAAAAACTTAAAAATTAAAATTATCCCCATTCCCCAAAATAAAAATAAAAAACAAAAAATAGCATTATGGCCATTGCTGCAGGCTAAAACGCCCATACTATTAAAATATTAAAAAGTTAGCTCATATGGTGAATGGCGTAACAGAAAACATTTTTTAAAAAGGCAGATTCTCGTTTTTTTCATCACTTTATCACCCAAGAAAATTGAATAAAAAGTAATCAAGTCATACACACCCCAAAATGGTATTGTCAAAAACGACAGATCGTCCTGCAAAATATGAGCTCCCACACATCTCCGTAGACATAACTATAAAAAATTTATGAGGGTCAGAATATCACGATGAAAAGAAAAAAAGAATTTTTTTACAAAGTGAGTCCTGATGAGGCTTAGCTCTCTGCAGTGAGCAAGCCTATAGACGTCCTGAGATCAGAGGTGTTGTTCGGGTTACCACCTTTCCCAACAAAAAATACTGGTTACACAAATTAAAAGGTCGGTGTGGGTTATTTGATCATATTTTACGTTTTGCGCCATTTTTTTCTCAAAAAAATCAAACATTTTATTGTTAGGGACATGCTGTGTATTTGTTTTATTTAGCCTCTATTTTTAAAATCTTCCTTTGGGGATTCAAACTCACAGCGATCTACATTAAAGGCAAGAACCTTAACCACTGGACTGTAGAGCTTAGTGTTAAGTCACTGTTAAAAAACCTCATAGCTGTTTCTCTTGTATTATACAAGGGAAACTTCTATGAGGTTTTTCAACACTGACTTAGCACTGAGCTCTAAAGCCCAGTTGTTAAGGTTCCTGCCTATAATGTTGATGGTTGTGAGTTCATAATCCCCACAGAAACATTTAAAGAAAACAGTCTAAATTAGATTTATATATACACAGAGTGTTCCCAAGCATAATGACCATGCTTGGGAAGGCTCATAACATTGACTCCATATATGGAGTCAGAGCAGGGACTCCTAAGCAGGAAAAGTCCCCACTGCCATCTGCAGACTGAAGCAGGGGCCCCTTGGAAGATCGGGCCTCTGGGCAATTGCCTGTTTGCCCCCCTAACGCTGGACCTGCATGTGAGTGCCATGGTTGGGAGACTGCAGGAGCTGCCAGGTCTTGCTAGTCCTGGATCAGCTGTATAGTGTTTTACAGCCTCTCTGGTGGTTGTATTCCCCTTGTACCTGTGGCTACTATATCAGCCCTAGTTACCAGAAAAATCAGCAATTAAAAAATATATATATGTTAAATGTCCCCCAAAGGTCTTGTATGACCTTACCCCCCGCACAAAGTATAAAATACAAAAAAATTAAAAAGTTCTTTACAAAAAATGTATAAAGAAACATTACAGGTGTAAACATAAGTGCCCCTTCCCCTATTCAAGTAAATAAAAAATTGTAAAAAATAGAAAAAATAGACATTTTTGGAACCCCATCAGGCGAACGCTGTAAAAAAAAAAATATGTCGAATTAGTAATAGGAGGGGGAGTTGGTCAGTACCAAATTTGATAAATCATTATAAGGCAGCCCAAGTAGCACAGTTAATGAGAACTAGTAGGGTAGAAGAGAGGCCACTTTTGATTGGGATTGGAAGAGAAATTGATGTATCCATTAAAGTGGGAGCCGATTCTCTGGGCATGGGAGAAACCTCACCAAGTGAAGTGTTTTGGAAGAGCCCCTGTGGTGGAATTTTCTTTAAAACTATGGGAGGAGATAAATAAGAGGAAGAAATTTAAAACAGTAGGATCCATGGTAATGGTATTATTTTGGGAATCATCTGTTTGATCCCGGGTTAAAGGAAGAGAATTTTAGTTGGTGGATAGAGAAAGGTATTGTAAGAACAAAATGTTTTTTGATAGATGGAAAACTGGGAAGTTTAGAAAACTAATATTTTGATACAGCAGATACTGGCAGTAAATAAAGCATACTTGGCGAGCAATTGGAAGAGTTCTGTTCTTAAATTAGAGGATTTGATAGAGAGGATAAATTTAATTAAATGCGGGGAAAGATTAGATGCAGTTAGATATAAATTGGCAAGATTTGAAGAAATATGGGGAATGTGGGACATGTTTTTAATAAATGAACAGGTTTAGGTTCCAATGTAATTGAGAAGAGGAATAAGAGAGATTATTAAATTAATAAAATATTTATTTAGGATTAATTTTTTAGGGGGGGAGTGATACCATTGCATATTTTTTATGATAATGTGAAGATTTTCTGTTTTTGTTTACTTTTCATTTATCTTTTTGAAAAATAAATTATATAGGAAAAAATAAAAATGATGCCAAAACAGTTATTTTTTTTAGTCACCTAATTTCCCAAAAAACATAAAATCAAATGATCAAAAAGTTGTATGTACCCCAAAATCATACCAATAAAAATGTCACCTCACCCTGCAAAAAAATGAGCCTTCACATAAGACTCGCCAGAAAAATAAAAAACATAAGGCTAAAAAATAGCCACACAAAAACGTGATTTTTTATTCAAAAATGTTGAAAAAAATATAAATAAATATATTTGTTATCATCGCATCTGTAATGACCAGTTCTATAAAAATATTACATGATCTACCCTATCAATTGTAAAATGTACTCCATAATGGTACCAGTAACAACAAAAGCTTGCCCCACAAAAAAGAGACACACAGCAATAAAAAAAATTACATAAAATAAATAAATAAAAAAAGTTATGGGCCTTAAAAACTATCACCAACCAAATCAGCAAATTCCATACTAGAAAATCAAAAATGCTGTTCCTTCCCTTCTGAGCCCTGGCATATCCTTAAACAACAGTTTACAACAACAAATGGGATGTTTCTGCATTCAGAAGAAAATGAGTAAGAAATTGTGGGGTGATATGTAGAGTAAAGTGGACGCCATTTTTGCCCATCACTCCAGTGCTGTACAACATGTACAGGTAGCAAATGGGTTAATGGATGCACAGGGAAACCTCTACCATTGAGAAGTAAGGGTACATATATCTCCTTTTATTCCTCTACTGCGGCCCACTGGCACCCAGTTACTAGTAGCCTCAGCCACTACAGGCATATATGTTGGAGTGCTGGAAGTCAGATTGTAGCTCTCTCAGTAGCAGCTAAAGGGAATAGGTGGCAATCAAAGACGCCTCTCAGATGCCCCCCCATCTCTTGCCAGTTGGCTCGTCAGTGTATGTAACCCACAGCTGGGAGTGTGGTCCCCACAGGCTGTGTTTCAATGCTTTCTATTTATGGAGTATGTCATCAGGAGCGCATATCATAGATTGAAACTGTCTGTTTGTCAGCCTATAGATGGCTGCAGGTAAATGTTAGCATGATTCTGCCCAGTCCACCAGTCACCTAGGTTGACATGACTGTGGCAATGGTTTGAGCTAAGTTCAGCTTAAATTTCTGCCTAAGCTGCCTATCACCTAATGGCCTACCACCTAATCGAGGACCTTCCAGACGTGAGATTTCTGTCAGGTCTGCTAGAGGAGGAGGAGAGAAATATAGGGGATGGTCCATTTACAGGGCTGAAGCTCCGTTCATTTGAAAATCCACCTGTAGGTGACAACACCCCTATGGGTGTATTTTTGAGTGTCGTGATGGACCACTTAAGGACTTTTGAGGGACAGAAGTTTGGTCCCAATTAGAAATGAGCTAAACATTCTACAGAATCCAATCAGCAGGGATTCTTCATTTGCATAAGCCTGCTGATTGGACAAAATTATTCTAACAGTCCTGCTGATTGGACAAAATAATTCTGTAGAATCTTTTAGCTCATCGCTAGTCCCAACAAGATGAAGTGAGATGGATGGATTGATGAGGGACATGGGAGTTTGCTGGAAGACCTACACCCACAATTGTTGTGCTTTTACAGTCTCAGCAGAGTTCATAAGGGGTTTGAGACACTTAGCAAGACCTATCGTCTCTGGAATGGAGAGTCCTAACCCATAATGTCAGTACATATGTAGACTCTATTCTCAGACCCTTTATTGTTACCTTTCCATTGTATGTCAGGGATTCTATAGAGATCATTATTATTGTTGAGTGAATTGACCTTTAGATCCAAGCTCAGAAGTCGATTCGCTCAAAACGTCATTTGATTTCTGTATGGAGATTCGTCTCCGTACAGCATTCAAATGTATGAGCTCCAACAAGGGAAATTAGTTATGACCGAAGTCTTGTGGGACTTTGATTAATAACTTTGGGATTTTTTAACTTTAAAAACTTTTTATAACAGGGATCTGAAGTCAGCTTTGGTACCGGCTAGTACCACTAATACCGAAGTTATTCACCGAAGTCCCACTAGACTTCGGTGATAACTAATTTTCATCACCGGAGCCAATACATTTTAATGCTATATGGAGATAGGTACCGCCTCTTTCCTTGTTAACAACTTAGGTGTCCCCCAACCACTATTATATGTAATTCATCTTCATCTCCACCACCAATCCTGGGGAGTACACCAATGTATGCCTACATGCTTTTCATACTGTGGTTCATATTCATTCAAATGAGTATAATTATTTGTTTCTGCATACATTTATTCACAGCTTAATTATCATTCTTTTCATTACCTTACCTTTATTGTTTTCTCATCATTTTACTTTGCCCCACTTGGACTTCCCCCCTTTGTTTACTACAAACCACTTTCCGATCCCTGCTTTTACAGCTGGTGTGTTTACATCATCATATGTAGCCCCTATAGACAGAGGCATGGTACTGTACATGGGGCAGGGAAGTGACACTGTGTGTTTGACACACCTCCTCCTTCCTGATTGGCTGATGCATGGGCTAAGCATTCAATGGTTGTTCTATTCACCTACCCTATATAGAGGCTCAGTTTCGGCGGCTGTTTAATGGCCACACTAGTGCCGGACACTCTGCCACACCTCTGCGGTGGAAGGTGTTCCTTTGCTCTTTGTTGCTCCTGATGAGCCACTCATATGGTGTTGAAACGCATCGGGCTTCAGAATTAAGAGCTAGAATCTTACAATCAATGAGCCTTAGATCTTACAAGTGATTGGTCTGACTAAGGATCCATACTGAGCAGTTTGCGTTTAGCACTAAATACAACTCAAGTTTCACCTCAAGCAGCAGAACGGCTAGGTGCACTCTTGGTCCCTCAAAATGGGTGTGACGGTAAGAACAGTTCTTTGATAAGGGTGGTTAATCAGAAAGGTTGAAAACTCTTCTTTTGAAGGAAAGTTAAAACAGTCTTGTTTTTGTAAACTTTCATAATGTTTATCCATTCCTTTCTTTTTTTTTTTAAACTGTGTATTTTATTGGTTCAAAAAAGTACACTGATTTTTCCATTATGATACAATAAAGGGAAACATGAAAAAAGATACATGGAGCAAGCATAATGTCCTTCAAGATATCAATGGAGCAAAATAGATGGTTGACAATATTGATCAAGATGTTCACATTATCACGCTCCTTAGATTAAGTAACAAAGGCAACGGTATAAACATAAAACAGGACAAAGACAAACATAGGGGAACAGGTAGGGGAAGGGGAAGCAACAAGGCGGGGAGAGGAGGTAATATAGAGGTGTTCAAAGGAGAAGAGAGAGGGTCTAAGAGTAAGAGGGATGTGCGTCCCATGGTAGCCAAATCGCATTGAATTGGTCCAACGTGTTGTTAAGAGAAGCTGTGAGGTAGTCAATGGACCTAATGTCACTGATTCTGGCAAGAAACATAGATTTAGAGGGAGGGTTCGTTTGCTTCCAAGATTTGGCAATCAAAGACTTAGCTGCCATACACAGGAGCAGGAACAGCCTGGAGGAGTGCTTATTCAGTCTCGGAGGTGGGAGGTTGAGTAAGTAAGTCTTAGGGTCTAGCACCACTGGCATTGAGAGAAGGGATTGGGCGATGTCTCTAACCTCTTCCCAAAACAAAACAATCAAAGGACATGTCCAAAAGATATGATACAGGGTGCCAACATCCTTTAGGCATCGCCAGCAGGCTGATGGGATGGCAGGGTTCAGGGAGTGTAAAAGAGCTGGAGTGTGATACCAATGCATGAGCAGTTTATATTGGGTTTCTTTGTAGGTGGTACAAATGGAGGATTTTGCGGCTCTGCTCCAAATAATCTGCCAGGCTGAATGAGAGAGGTAAGAGACAATGTCAGTGGACCATTTGTCCATGTGCTTGTGATGAGGGGGATTGCCCTCTTTTGGGGCCGATATAAGGTGATAAATTATAGAGATTAATCCTCTCGTGGTAGTGCCCAGACGACACAGGCGTTCAAACTGAGTGGGAACTGAGACTTGAATTGTCCCAAAAATGGTGCTTACATAATGGCGAATCTGTGGGAAGTTTTTAGTCACATCGGCGAGTTCTTCAGCCGAAATAGGTGCATTTAATAGGGTCACCGCCTCTGATGGAAGCTTGGGGAGGCGACAGGATTTCAAATAATCCTGTATTCGGGGCAGTGAGGGGGGAGAGTTATTGGCATGATTTAGATTGTATAGTTGAGCATAATAGTCCCGGAAGCAGCGAGCAATGGCCACTGGGTGATATTGAGGACAGCCAGATGAGTCTTTCACTCCCTGGGGAGTACGTTTGGCAGCAGTATCTCTGAGTTGTCTAGCTAAAATTGTATGGGCTTTATTGCCCCTTTCGTAGAATCGCTGTCTGGAGTATAGCAACATACGTTCTACATTATGTATTGCCATGTCTTTCAGTTTAGCTCATGTAGCTACCAAATCCCTCAAGAGAGAAAGACTAGGCTTGACTTGCAGGCGGGATTGTAGGAACTCAATTTGAGCCATGAGCTCTTGCATCCAGAATTGTCTATTCTTTTTGAGTCGAGAAACTAATGCGATACATTGACCACGCACTACGGCCTTATGAGCTTCCCATAGGGTACTTAGGGAGGGAACCAAATTTGCGTTTCCGGTAAAGTATGTTTGAATATACTGCTTTATTTCCGTGCGTATGGGTAGCGATTTCAGTAAAGAGTCATTGAGACACCAATGGCAGGTGCGGGGTGGCATGGGTTGGGAGGAAAGAGCTAGCATGACACTGGCGTGATCTAACCAGGAAATAGGTCCAATGGTGACTTCACGCAGCAACTTCAAAGTGAGGGCATTACCAAAAAAATAGTCTATTCTGGTATGTAGCTTGTGGGAAGGGGAGTAAAAGGTAAACATACGACTTGTGGGGTTATCAACCCGCCAGAGGTTGTAGAGGGCTGATTTACGCACTATACTGTGCTAAGGTATGCACTATTTATCGTTATCAATATAACTATAATAACTATAACTATAAGCCCCAAGCGAGCAATTAAACTTCAAGTCCCCAGGAAAGTACAGAAAGGTACTAGATCAATTTTGCAGGAGTTCAGTGATGAGGAGGTAAATTTCCGGCTGCACCCCAAGGTTCTTGCGCAGGAGAAGATAATCCATCAGGAGCGTCGGAATGTATCTTAGGCGAAGGCAGGCGTCGACGCTTGGGATTCCCCGGGATCTGCCAGTCCAGTGGAGGTGGCACGGAAAGTGTGGGGATCTCCCAATCTGTTAGGTCGGAAATTGGTAAGTCCAGAGTAGCGCAGAAGAAGTCGAGATCTGTGTAGGAGCGAAGGTATATAGGGCGTCCATTCTTCCGAACGATCAAGGCAAAAGGAAACCCCCACCGATACGGAGTTCGGTTGGCCCTGGGAGTATCCAGTAGGGGGCGAAGGAGTCTGCTTCTGTAATGTGATCCAAGACAAATCCTGGCATAATTGCACGCGAGCCCCACGAGAATCCTGATTGCGTGTGTCTCGTACTTTCATCATGATGGCCTCTTTCCTGAGAAAATCATGAACACAACAGATAACGTCTCTAGGCTGAGGAGACGAGCCTTTGGGTCGTAGGGCTCTGTGGGCCCTGTCCAGCTTGGTTGTAAAGGACGGGGGTCCCCCATGATCTGATTAAAGATGGTGTCCAGGATTTCCTGCAGGTTTTCGTCACCCTGGGGTTCTGGGAGGCCTCGGATTCTAATGTTGTTCCTCCTCCCGCGGTTATCTAGGTCCTCTAGATGCCTTTGTATTTCACGGAATTCTGTAACATGAGTGGAAACTGAGGTTTGGAGCTGGGAGACACAGGCCCGTCTAAGAGTGTGATCTTTTTCTAGTGCTTCCACATGGTGTGTTATAGGGAGTAAGTCGCGCTGCACAGCACATATTTCAGAGTGGCATGTAGCAGTAACCTCAGTGACCAGAACTTGGAAGTCCCCTTTGGTGGGGAGTGGAGAGAAGAGAGAAGCCCAATCTGAAGGTAAGGTCGGTCTCATGGAAGAACCAGCTTCAGGGCTATGGTCTCGGCTAGGAGAGCGAGTTGGCGTGGAGGCTGCATATCTCAACATGGAGGGAGTGGCTCCTATGTCTTCATCAGGATCCACAGTGAGTGGGGCTACTGCAGAGAATGACCCCTGTGGGGTTGATGATGGGGGTGCATAGGTACATGGAGGAGATGCTGGAGAAGAGGGTGACAGTGGGGGTCTGAGGCGACGTCCACCTTCACTGACCTGTGTGGGGGGTCCCCTGTCCTGCAGCTCTCCAGAATGGCCAGGTGCCATGTTTGTGGCGTGGAGGATCTGCTCATTTCGGCCATGATGTGCCCGGCTAGGGAACGAGGTGGCAGGCTCTTGCATTCGTCTGTCGCAGGGATCGGAGCCCTCCTGTACCTGTGGGGGAGCATAGTCGGGGTCCGGACCTGAATGGGGTGTACTCTGGCGCTGTGGAAGCGCGCCTTCTGGAAACAGAGCAGGCGGAGAAGATGGCAGCGATGGGGAAGCAGCGCGGGAAGGCCGCATGATATATTCCCTGATGGTGCCGCGTTGATGTGAGTCGGCAGGGTGTTGGGTGCCCTGGGGAGGCTTCCTAGGGATCTTTTTCCCCATATCAGGGAGGCGTATGGGGCTCGGGGACACTAAGAGAAGCGGCACAGCTGCGGAGCTCGTCTTCTAGACGTCCATCGTGTGCTAGGCCACGCCCCATCCATTCCTTTCTGAATTTTGACCCTGCCTTACTCTCCCCAATGAAAACCCACCTTACCATTTAAGGCCCCTTTCACACGAGCGTGACGGATTAGGTCAGGATGAGTTCAGGAAAACTCGCATCATTTTGCAAGCAAGTTCAGTCAGTTTTGTCTGCAATTACGTTCAGTTTTTTCCACGCGGGTGCAATGCGTTTTGATGCGTTTTTCACAAGCGTAATAAAAAAACGGAAGGTTTACAAACAACATCTCTTAGCAACCATCAGTGAAAAACGCATTGCATTCGCACTTGTTTCAGGATGCAATGCGTTTTTCACTGAAGCCCCATTCACTTCTATGGAGCTAGGGCTGCGTGAAAAACGCAGAATATAGAACGTGCTGTGTTTTTCACGCAACGCAGAACTGATGCGTGAAAAAAACGCTCATGTGCACAGACCCATTGAAATGAATGGATCAGTATTCAGTGCGGGTGCTATGTGTTCACGTCACGCATTGCACCCACGCGGAAAACTCGCTCGTGTGAAAGGGGCCTGAAAGTGGCCATAAACCTTAGATAGCTGTCAAATGAATGTCTGGTTTGGCCAACAGCTATTCCTCCTAAAGCCCACATACATACTTTTCCATCAAATGTGCATGTATTCTCAACAGGCTGAGGGGAATATGAACTGCTTATCTCCCCTGAGAGCAAAGGTTTAGTCATATTGAAATCCAACAGCCTGATTATTCTTTCCCTGAACATCAGCCATTGAAGAAGAGTTGAAACACCCTCATACACATTAGATGGTCGGCTGATCTGTTCCATCAAAATTTATCTCATGTGCATGGGTACCTTAAGGCCTCTTTCACACGAGCGTGACGGATTAGGTCCGGATGCGTTCAGGGTGCGTTCAGGAAAACTCGCACCATTTTGCAAGCAAGTTCAGTCAATTTTGTCTGCAATTGCGTTCAGTTGTTCAGTTTTTTCCGCGGGTGCAATGTGTTTTGATCCGTTTTTCATGCGCGTGATAAAAACTGAAGGTTTACAAACAAAATCTCTTAGCAACCGTCAGTGAAAAACGCATTGCATCCGCACTTGCTTCAGGATGCAATGCGTTTTTTCACTGTAGCCCCATTCACTTCTATGGGGCCTGAGCTGCGTGAAAAATGCAGAATATAGAACATGCTGCGTTTTTCACGCAACGCAGAACTGATGCGTGAAACAAAAAGGCTCATGTACACAGACCCATTGAAATGAATGGGTCAGGATTCAGTGCGGGTGCTATGTGTTCATGTCACGCATTGCACCCACGCGGAAAACTCGCTCGTGTGAAAGAGGCCTAAGACCAAGTTGATTACACATTACTTTGCATACTCCACTCATGTTGCCTTTCAGCAGACCACCTATTTAAAACATCTACATGAAGATCAGCTTGGAATTTCTACCTACATTTTCACATACATTTCACCTACATATCACAGCATTCACTTTCCTTGTGTTCTTATCAAGTTTCTTAACCCCAATAAATACTGTACCTTACACTGAGAACTGCATGGGATAGCATTCCTGAGGGTTGTGTCTGATATGTGGCTGAACCCAGGCTGTTCTGGAGGTGATAGTATTCATTGATGTGTCATGGTATATGGTCTACAATAAAATGAGCAACTTAATACAGTACTGAAGGAGTATAAACAGTAACCACATACGTATATGAGTCAGGATCCTTGAAGTTGATATACTTAATGTGTGTTATGTCATCACCTAGTGAGGTGGATACTCTAAGGCCACTTTCACATTAGCGGCACCTGCTGCTCTGGCTCCTCACGTGTACTTGCGGCAGCACGGATCCGGCGGCACCCTTCACCCGCCGGATCCGTGCTGCCGCAAGTACACATGAGGAGCCAGAGCAGCACTCCGGCCCCACACGTGTCACATACACATACACACACACATAGACATACACACAGACATACACATACACAGACATACTTACATGCTCCCAGCAGCTCTGGAGGAGGAGGACGGCGCGCACATAGGAAGATTCCCCACAGCGCCATCTTCTGGAGGGAGAATCTTCCTATGTGCGTGCAGTCCTCCTCCTCCTGTGATGTGCGGAGCTGCGGGGAGCATGTAAGTATGTCTGTGTATGTCTGTGTGTATGTGTGTATGTATGTCTGTGTGTATGTGTCTGTCATGTGTGGTGTGCTGTGGACGGATCCGTCATAAAGTCAATGGAGGACGGATCCGTTTACTGAGTGTGTCACCCTGAACGGATCCGCCCCCATTGACTTGCATTGGGGGTCATGACGGATCCGTCTTGGTGCGGATGCCCAGGACGGAGAGCAAACCGCAGCATGTTGGAGCATTCCGTTGTCTTCAGTTCAGTTTTGTCCCCATTGACAATGAATGGGGACAAAACGGAAACGTTTTTTTCCGGTATTGAGCCCCTATGATGGAACTCAATACCGGAAAAAGAAAACGCTAGTGTGAAAGTAGCCTAAGCTATTTGTCCAGAAGAGCTGGCCTTGATGTATGAATGTAGACATGATGCAATATAGTTGAATAGGAATAGTGGAGTTCTAACTGCTGAGTGGTATAGTTGAGGTAGCAGGATTGATGCTGTGGTGTAACAGTGTTGATGCTCCAGTGTAGCAGAGTTTATGCTGCTGGGGTAGCAATATAAAAGATTTTAGCTAGCAGAGTATATTCAGCAACAGATAAACTTAGGAATGCCACGAAGGACTGGACAGCGGGAACACTGTACCCTAACCTAAACTATCAGGCGAGTCTTGCTGCCAACACTGGGTTTAAATTACATAACTGGGCTGGATGTCATCGGGCTGTGGCTGAGGTTGGAAAAGGGGAATAAGACAGTGCTTGTTGTGGATCCAGGACAGGTGAGTAACAGCATGCCCCCCCCCTTCCACCTTCTTAGACTTTTCCCAGAAAAGTCTAATAAAGAGAAGACATTTTGCATGGAAATTCTTAAGAAAAAATAGAGCATTATTTTCCTTTTTATGGACCATACTCCTTCCAATCAAACAAGTTAAAGAGCCCCCCATGAACCTTTTTGCAATTCAGTATTTGTTTGATTTCATATTCAATATTGGAATCCTGGACCGAGACAGTTGATATCTAGAATTCGGTGGAGAATCTGTTGCGGACCAGAAGGCAGATGAGAGAAAAATGGAAACTGTTAGAAATCTTGAGTAGAATATAAGGTTCACACTTCAGTTATTTGATCAGTTATTTCCATTAATTTTTTGTGAGCCAAAACCAGGAGTAGAGGCTACACAGAGATGAGGTAATGGAGAGATCTGGAACTGTTCTGTGTTTTTGATCCGCACCTGGTTTTGGGTCACAATAACTGATGGAAATAACTGATTAAATAACTGACGTGTGAACAAGGCCTTAGCTGTGATCGCAGCTGTGGACAGATTCTTTAGAACTTTACAGGTTCAATTCAATATGTCCTGTAAAATTTAATTTTCAAAATGCTGGAAAATTGCAGCTGCGTGGAGAGGCTGGAAGACTTATCCCGTTTTTTCATATGTATCAGAAGGTTGACTCCCCAGAGATCCAATATGAAGAGGCACCCTTAATCCGGTCAAACGCCGTTAGTTGTTGCACAGGTGTTAAGGATCCATCCTTTTCACAAAGAAGAACCCTGCTCCAGCAGGAGAAGTGGATTTGTGGATAAAACCCCTCTTCATTCATATTCTATATTGATATACACTCTTTCTCTAGGTGGTTCCATATTTGAAATGACCAGTTGTCTGCTGTTTGAAACAGCAGGCATCCACTGGCTATGGCGTCCACTTAACTTTGAGCAAACATCATCTTTAACATCTGCAATGCACAGAAAGTGTTGCGAAAGGGCTACAGCTTGATAATCCAGCATAAAAAGTTGCCAGCAGGATGTTATTGTTCCAAGGATCCAAGAATGTTCAGATACAAGGGTGGGGAACAAATTCCAAATAACTGAACCCTTGTTTTACATGAAGGAGGGTATCAGCCATAGAATGAACATGACCTGGTTATTCCAATACTTTGCAGAAAGCCAAAAAGAAGGATGCCAGGATGTACATGATAGGGTTTTCCCACTGACAGGGATGAAAATATGCCATTCTCACCTCATCACAGTATAACTGTGAAAGACACAGTTTAAAGGGGTTATCCCATGATTAATGTAAAAAATGAAAATCAGACATCATATGGTAAATGACAATCTCTTTCTAACAAAGCTAGAACCATCCCTGTACCTCACACGGATCCAGAGATCTCCTCATTCATTGCTCTGATATACTTATATCAAGCTGACAGCTCAAGGGGGGGTGTCTTTTCTGTTGTAGCTAAGGGGGCGTGTCTCAGCTCTCCCTATCACAGCTCAGGAGGCAGTTGAAGGATGAAACTGAGCATATGCGGCCAGCTCAGTGAGCAGGTCAAAGAAATAAGAAAAAAAACAAACAGCAGGTGGCGCTATACAGATACATTTTATTGAATAACTCAGTGGCTATACATAATTTATAACTACATGCAATTACAAAAGTGTTCAGTTCCAGGTGCTGGTTTGAAAGCTGTAAAATATTTTTCATGAGACAACCTCTTTAAAGTGTATTATGCAGTGGTTGATAAAGCCTTGGCACACCTTAGGGTTTCCGCCAAACTTGGCATATTTTGGCAAATGAGGGAGGAATCCCAAAGTGGCAGGCCCAGGCAGGGGGACTTCTTTAAGGTCAGCAGGAAATGCAGCTGGGGCAGAACCCTGGCCGTTCATACATGCATAGAGGTCTTACACTGTCTGAACTATTTCTCCTTCACTTGTAGCAAACTAATCCAGCCAATTCATCGAGGTCAAGCACCAATTGAATAGATGCTGCTGCACCTTTGGGATCCATGGCCTTATAATTCTGTTATGTACTCACCTGATGATATGGATACTCTAACAGCAGGTCTTCAGCCTCACAGATAGGAAGTGCTGGTGTGGTAGAGTCGAGCAGATGTAGCAATGCCAGAAAACAGGTGTGGCAGAATGTATACCTGAGACAGTACAACTGAATAGCAGTATCATAGTTGATGGAGCAATGTAGTATGGTTGAGGCAGGTGAATTTCAGATGGACTGCAGTGACTGAGGAACGCCATGCGGGATTGAGAGAGGGAATGCTAGAAATTAAGTAACTTGTCTGTAAGCCCTGAATAGAGGGACAGAAAACAGACATACAGTACGTTATTAGAAGATACAGCCACTGCCATGTACTGTTGTAAATCACGTAAGTGTGTATGGTCACAGTAAATCAAAGTAGTATATGTACAGTATAAGCATGACAAAGATGGACACCAGTGGAAGAAGCACTCCCCATGCCACAGCTGTACTTTGTGTTTTTGATTATGTATTTTATTGTGTTCATTATTTAATCATGCTTATTAATTGAAAAAAGATATTGGGGGGAATTTATCATTAGGAGAATATTTGAAGTCAGTTTTGCTTGCATCTATGTTGGAGTACTTTGTGCCACATTTATCAAACGTCCCAGGTTGTTTGATAAATGTGGCTTGTCCTTAAACCTAACACTTCTGTCTACAGAAGCTACTCCACTTTTCCTACTCCACCCTCCTCCTGGAGTGAGATTGCGACTATTTTGCGACTTTTTTTAAAAAAGTCGCAATGATAAATCTGGAGTGAAACTCATTAACATGGCTAACCACACCCACTTTTCCACCCATATTACAAACTGGAGTGAGTGGTGTACACATGCAAAAAGTCGCAAAAAAGTCGCAAAAGCCCTATCGTGCGACTTTTTGAAGACAGAATTCTGGAGTGAAGGTGTGATAAATCAGGGCCATTGCACTTAATTGCCATATACTGTACAATGAGTGTTATCCAGTATTTTTACTCTATGAGAGCTGTGCCACCTGCTGGACAAGACAGGATTTCTCTACAAAAATACAGTATGACGCTTCTACGTGCATTAATAATGTATTAATTTGAGTCTTCTGAAACTAAAATTTAATTTCCCAGTAGAACAGGCTAAATCAGATATATTCCAAAAAGAGTAACATATTGATTGTTGGTAATAAGAAATAATAATTATTTTAAATATGCATAAACAAATGCCTAAACTTTTTAAAATAAACATCACAAGGGTGCTGTACGTACAGAGGTCCCAACTGCATGTGTGCGCTTCTTTTCCTGTTCAGCTGCATAGTAGTAAAAGTGGATGAACAGGAAAAGAAGTGCACACATCCAGTCGGGCCACGAGGAGAAGAGCTCACAGCCTGTACAAGCGCAGCAGGGACATCGACAGAGAGAGAGAGAGATGGGTAAGGATTAATGACACCATGTTTTTTTGACAGGTCCACAGAATGCTTGTATTTTTCATGAAGCCCAGATAATCCTTTCAAAAGTTTGCTAAAAATCACATAGCTATTTACAGCAAGTAAACCCTTAAAGGGGTTATCTGGGAAATGATAATGACTTATCCTCAGGAAAGGTCATCATTATCACACTGGTGGGGGTCCAAGTCCCGGCATCCCCATCGCCCAGCTGTTTCAAGGAGCCGCTGCGCTCATCGAAGCTATGGTAAGCAATGCAGGCTCTATGCAGCTTTCCAAGGACAGTGCCATACATCATATAGTGGAAGTGCTTGGTATTGCATCTCAGCCTCATTGACTTGAACTGGGCTGAGCTGCAGCTAGGCCATGTGACTGATGTACAGTGGCGTCACTAGCCTACGAAAAGGCTGCAGCGCTCAAAGCTTCTTCTAACAGCCGATCGGTGGGGGTACTACACACTGTACATTATACTGCACAGGGCATGCCACAAAAAAAAGCTATAGATTTACTTTCTTTCCCATTCCCTTGTAAAAAAAACAAAGGTTAACAAGTTCAAGACTGAGCCGATCATGGTACACAACAATGGAAAGCAAGCTTTTTTTTTAACAGCTGTCACACATCCATTTTCACAACCATTGCAGACTATGGGGCTATTCACTTGGCCGTTTTTATAGTGGCCATCAAAAAATAGTGCCCCTGTGCATGCTCCATAGTGCCCCCTATGTATAAAATGCCCTATAGATGAATCACCTCATCACAGAAATGGATGGGAACTCTTGCTCCGCACTGGAGGCAGCTGGACCCGACGCTCTGAGCATTGTGATGTCACAAGATCACGCTTGTTTAGACTGTCTGAGGGACTGGGAGGTTCATCTAGAACAGGGGTGAACAACCTGCGGCCCGGGGGCCACATGCGGCCCTTGATAGCATTCTATGCGGCCCCCAACCATCTGGAGGCTGACATGTATGTCTATGTCTTGTGGCTGCTCACATGTATTTTTCATGTATTTCTTCCATTAGATGGGAGTCCTGGAACTGTAACTAGACATTAATGGTATATACTGTATGTTCAATATGCCATAAATACAGTATTTTAGTTCTTAATAACCCTTTAAATGTTATTTTCGGCCCTCATCATTGTTTCAGTCTGGCAATGTGGCCCCCAACCAGAAAACGTTGTGCACCCCTGATCTAGAACAAGGACTGTCCATGTGTGAGCGCTGTCTGTACTACTGACTGTAAATAGCAGACTATGTTATCAACTAAATGACAAATACTTTGATGTGGCACAGTGCACATTACAGTTCTGTTTTGCACATGGACATCTTCATTGGTGTGAGGCTGAAAAATGTAAAGTAAAGTTTATGGTAGCGGTAGTGTGGGCCCCCATAATCAATTCCTCTGGTGGACCCTAGACACCCCAATCTGACACTGCCATTGCTTCAAGATGGCCTGTTTCTTTACAAAAAAAGAAAGTATCTGCTAATATCTAAATATTAGCTAAAAAGCTAATATTTGGAATCTGTGTTTTTGAAACAAAAATTCACCTTAATTAATGTGTGAATCTACCCTAAAACCAATATTTTTAAGAAACCAGCTGATGTTGTATATCTCTGTATGTAATCAAAGGCATACCCTGGACTGAGAGTCCTGTTACAGCCTTGTTGCTTGAAATGTAATGGAAGGGAATTTATCATTCCATTTATGCTAGACAAATGTCAAAAGAGTCAAAAAGCATCAAATTCCAGTGGTATGTCATTTTTGCACAAAAATTATGCGTTTTTTTGCTATTTTATGCTGCTCTTGGGACTTTTGAAAAATGGATGTGGTTAGCTATTGTAATTATTTTTTTTTCCAGATTTTTCAACTGCAACTATTAAATGTTATAAAAAAGACATAAACTTATTCCAGTAAGGGGGTGGCATTGAAGAAGAGGAAAAGGCTCACAGTCATTTCTCCCGTCCCTGTATGGGTCTAGACATTAACCCTTCATGTTATGAATAAATAAGTAGACTTTTTTTATTCCACACCCCCCTCCCAAAAAAAAACCTTTATGACATATTTATAGGATAGGTTCAGTTCCCATCTCCAATCTCAAGAACGTGGCTCAGAAAAGAAATGAGGGCATGCCACGCATGTGTGATGGCACCTCCATTTACAGCCAAGTGTCCGACTTCAGCTATTTTTGGAAGTCCCATAAAAGTGAATGTAGAGCAAGCCATGCATGCGCAGCCACCTCTCCATTCACTGATATGGCACTGGTTCAGTTAGAAAATATCATAGTGGTGAATGGAAGGTGGCCAGGCATGTAGGGCTTGTTCTTTATTCACTATGGGGCCTCATTTTTTAAATAAAAGTGGGTCTTATTGATATGCCATAAGTGTCCTAGACAGGAATACCCCTTTAATACATTATATGTACCCCAAAATAATTCCTAAAAACTACAATTAGCTCTGCATGATTCAAATTCTTGTACGGCTACATTGAAGAACAAAATATGCCCACCAAAACACAGAAGAGGAAAAAATATTACTGGTCTTTAAAAGAGTTGTCCAGTGAAAAATATTCTACATTTTTCCAACTAGCATCTGGATGTGAATACTTGAGAAAGGACATGCCTCCTGAGCTGCCAGCTTCAAATAATACTAGCAGAGCAATGGGAGCAATGAATGAGAAGATCTCTGGATCCATGTGAGGTGCAGGGCCAGTTCTTGCTTTGTTAGAGTTTGTTATGTTCTATGTTATGTCTGACATTCTGCCTTAGACTTTTCTTAATTGTTATTTTTGGCCAATCTATAACCTAGTTTCTTTAGAAAGTTTACAAAGGGCGGCACTTGGGCTAAAATTTAGCTGCCTTTATTCAAGTCACAAACATAGAACATTTCAAAGAAGTTAATGGATGTTTTGAACTATATCACACTTCCTTAGGCTCCTTCCATCATGACATTAGTGTGCTCTGTACGAGCACTTCTTCAAAATATTGCAACCATGTCAGTGGATGGCATACCTAAGATTTTTGTGATGATCACCTTCCACTTGCGGTAAAGGGACATACTACCTTCCTGCAAATTTAGGTTTTCATTTTAGCTATATTTAGTAAAGGTTTTTTTGTGTTCATTACATATAAAGAAAACATGCACTTTATTAATGGAAAAAAAAATGGAAAAAAGCCAAAACTTTAAAATGGCCAAATTTCTCCCAGATGAATTCCTTAGGCCAACATAAAAAGTCACTTAAAAGTCACAACATAAAATGTTTCTAATAGTTTGGCACTGTACAATATTCTGGCAGTATAGTGCCATAGAAATAGCAATAAAAAATAGGCTGCCAAAATCCAAAATGCATTCTAGTCCTTTAAATAAATGGAGGTAAATTGCAGCAGCATCAATTTTCATAGTACAAACATATGGTAATTGTTTTAGAAAGGTTTGTCTTGAAATCTTTTGTAGCAGAACAAACATTGATAAGAAATGTGTCCTGTAAATAAAATACATGTAGCTTAGCTCAGAAATTAAATACTTGCTGTTTTTGCAGTTAGATCGGCCTATTGTGAAAATTGAAAAATTAGCATGGTAAGGATGGAGGGGAAAAAATCCGGTAAGGAAGTGGTTAACAAAATGGAAGTTGCAATTATTTATTTATGCAAAAAGAAATAGATACAAGTGAACGTTTTCAGTCCAAAAATGGACATTTCTGACATGTTATTGGAAAATAAATGCAGTGTTCACTGTTTCTTCTCTGGATTATACATGCTGTATACAGTATGAAGAATGGATTAGGATCCTGCTTGTGCACAGGAGTACTTGTAGAGTGCCACATATCTTTACATTTATTATGGAAGCTGCATTTTCATCAAATGACAGAAATGCACACCACATGACGGACCACATGACTAATGGGATCTGGTTTCCTTTAGAGAACCTGGTGTTTTACTTGACAAGTACGGTAAATGCAGCATGCGCGCTATTCTGTTCTGTATTTTTGATGGAAACTGCAAGAGAGGCTCCTGATAGATTCTCTGATGCAGATGTGAAGTCACCATAAGTCGGACAGGGTTGCCAACCGTCCAGAAATTTCTGGACAGTCTGTAAACATAGACAACTTTTTTCCTGCGTCCATGAAAAAAATAGATGTGTCCATCATTTTTTTGAGGCTGGTGGCACTTGACTAGATTATTTTTATCATTTTACAGCTCACAGTAAATGCTGGTAATGAGGTGTTATCAGTATAATGAGCTATAGACATGTATTACCTATAGTCTTTATCATTCATTATTGTTTTCCAATTTGTCAGTAAAAAATGTTGGCTGTCAGTGATTCTGGGATAAGTTGTCCAGAAAAAAGAAAAATTCAGGTTGGCAACCCTGCTGTCAGAACATACTTGCTCTCCGATTGTCACCCATGGGTTTCCCCCCCCCCCCCAGAAATGGAGTGTGTACATAAGCTCTTGCCATCCAATGCGCCTCTGCACCACATTAGGCCATTTTATTGATGTCACAATGCAGACGTTTACCAGTGTCACAGCCTTAAAGGGTTTCTGTCACCAGATCTGGGCATATTAAACAGGATGACATTTGCAATGTGCAAATGTCACCTGATGTCCAATCTGGTATTAATTTTTCTAGTGGTGCCCCCGTTTTTGATAAAAATGATGTTTTATTTTATGCTAATTAGGCTTACTAGGTGCAAGGGGCGGTTACCTTGCACCTAGTAAGCTCCGTTTGCCCACCTGCGGTCACGCCTACCTTGTCTTGATTGACAGGGCCAGGCAGCTTGTTCGATCCTCTGCCGGCCCTGTGCGCGATTCAAATCCCGCGCCTGCGCCGTGTGGAATGAAATCGGCGCAGGCGCAGTGAGCGGCGCTGGCCGCCGGGCTCCCGGCTACCTCACTGCGCCTGCGCCGATGACGTCAGCGTGTACTCTGACGTCATCGGCGCAGGCGCAGTGAGGTAGCCGGGAGCCCGGCGGCCAGCGCCGCTCACTGCGCCTGCGCCGATTTTTGGTAATGACAATATGGTTCCAGTCTGTAGCAGTTCCTGTTTCTTGTTTGTAACACCACTGCAAATGACGGCGATAGTGACTGGCTGTCAATAGCAGGACATGTAATGTGTGCTGTGACTTCCTTCCACTAAGTGCCTATAAATTGTCCAGGCAGAGAGAGGGGTGTATAATGGAGGTGCCACCTGTGTCTGGATGGTGGAAACAAAACTGTGGGAGCTGCTTGTCGGCAAGTCAAATGACCCTATGTACCAGAGGTTTGTCTGGGACATCCAGAACCTGTTGACATTTCTATGTGGGTGCATTATTTTTTTGTCAATGAGTGTGGGTGTAGGGGATGTATATTTCTGTGGTTATTTGCTTCTCTATATGACCTCTTGAGGCCAGTGCATCATTTTTGGCTGCATTTTATATTTAAAAAAATGACAGAAAAAAATAGTTTTATTTAAATCCAATGCTTCAAAACTATGATCAAACCATTTGTCTCAAATAACAACTCACATTAAAGGAGTTGTCTCACCTCAGACATTGGGTATATTGCTAGGATATGCCCTCAATGTCTGAACGGTGCAGGTCCCACTTCTGGGACATGCACCTATTTTCAGAATGGAGCACGTAAAGTTAAGGAGGGCACACTGCGCATGCATGGCTGCCCTGCATTCATTCCTATAGGAGCACCGAAAATAGCAGAGCGGCAAGCGTGGCCACCGCTCCATTCACTTGAGGCTGATGGAAATAGCTGAGCCTGCGCTCAGCTATTTCCGGTGCTACCATAGGAATGAATGCATGTGTGGCCTTCCTCCTTCACTTTGCGGGCTCTGTTCTAAAGATAGGTGCGGGTCCCAGAGGTGGGATTCACACCTATCAGACACTGGAGGAATATCCTAGCAATATTCCCCCAATGTCTGAAATGAGACAACCCCTTTAAGCCATGTCCGCAAACAACACCCGCCCATTTTCTGCGTAAACTTGGCAGGTATTTTGTGTTGCAAAAGGGGCCAACTCTAACCTTAAGTCAAAGGGCATGTTCAAGGAAACAGGTCCTGTATGTAGGCATTGTATTAAAACACTTTGGGCCAGTTCACACTGAGTTTTTTGGTGCTGATTTTGGAGCATTTCTCCCTTAAAACAGCCTCCTATTCATTTCAATGGGAAGCAGCACTTGCTTTTTTTTTCCACGTGGGAAAAAAGAAGCAACATGCCCTATCTTGGGGCAGAATCCATGTTGAATCGCCTATCGAAATTAATCGGAAGCATTAAAAAACAGCTTCATGTAAGTACATACGTTTTTTGGTGTGTTTTCTGCAGGGTTTTTTGTGCAGCTCTGTGGCAAATACCTCAAGATGAAAATGCAGCTTTGTATTAAAGTGAACACCCATTGGTTAAAAAAAAAACCACAAAGAAAAAAAGCTTAAAATCTGTCGTGTGAACATCTCCTAAGGGGGAGATTTATGACACTGTCTAAAAGAATAAGGGCCCTTTCACACGACTGTAAGCGCTCCGAGACATACGTGAGCACACAGCATCATAGATGACATTGATGCTGTGCACGTCGGGCCACCCGCGGGGCTATTGTCCCGCACTCATATGATCTTATGAGTGTGGGACAATAGTCCCGCGCGTGGCCCGACGTGCACAGCATCATTGTCATCTATGATGCTGTGCGCTTCCGTGCGCACGATCTGCCCCATACAGTACTTGCCCCTTTTATATGATTTGAACTTAAAGAAAAAGAGCCAAGGAAAATCAAAAAAGAATCAATGCATTCTTAAAAAAATAGTTTTTTTTTTTATTTTCCAGAAATCTATTTTTTTTTAACATTATAGAATGTAATAATCCATTAGAGGAGGAAAAGCAGCAGGTTCACAAAAACACTCAATATAAATAATGCATAATACTAGTGAACTACAACAATCAGATAAAATGAATTACATAGACGGCAAAAGGAATAAGAAAATGAAGGCCATGTTTAACAAGGCCTAGTCTAAAGATTACAACTTTAAGTAATGTACCTTTTATTGTCCCACATGAGGCATTTCAACCCTAAAGGCCTCTACTAAACACAATGCAGCATAAGAAGTTATAATGCTTTTGTATAAAACGTGAACATAAAGATAAGATTTGATGCAGATGAAATCAAGACATGATAAGGCCAGGGTCATACTTGACAGTTTGGTTATGTTTTAAGCCTGTCTTAGCCAACCCAGGAGTGGATCCAAAAGGTACAGAAGAGGAAGGATTTGTGTGTCCCTGGTCTAAGGCTTGATTTACACATATGAGGGGCATTTATCAAACTGGTGTAAAGCAGAAGTGGCTTAGTTGCCCATAGCAACCAATCCAATTCCACCTTTCATTTTTGACAGCTCATTTAGAAAATGAAAGGTGGAATCTGATTGGTTGCTATGGGCAACTAAGCCAGTTCTACTTTACAACAGGTTGATAAATGACCCCTAGTTTTTTGGTGCAACTGATCCAAACACAGCAGTGGATATAAGTGAGAGGTGAAGTTTCTGGGTTTGACTTAAAAAAAACAACAACCCTACATAAAAAAATAATGTGTGAATGCAGCCTTATACTTTAATTCCAGACTGCATCTGTACACTTAAAGGGGTTGTGAACTAATTTCCAGATCTCTCCGATCATACTTGCCTGATCCCGACGCTGCTTCCCAACTTTTTTGCTTGTCTTAGGTTCCTCCAAACTTTCTGGTTGATGCCACTAAAGCCAATCACTGCTGCTCCCCTTGCCTCATGTCAAATGGTCACGTGACCAGAGGGGAGCAGAACACCTCTGTGGCTGGCGATTGGCTGCAGCTGTGTCAAACCGTAAGTTAACATCGAGGGACCAGACACAAAAAGTGGAGGATGGGGAGCAAATGAGCCAGAACCCAGTACCAGGAATCAGGTAAGTATGATCACCAAAGCGGTTCCTACCAGTCTGAGAGGCATGGAAATTAGTGCACAATCCCTTTAATGTTCGGACCAAAAGATAAGAGATGTACTATTATAACTGTACATCTGTCATCATGAAGAAATCAGCAATAACAATTCATCATTTTTGTGCCAGACAGATACCCAAGTTCTGTGTACCTGAAATGTTTTAGTAATCCATGATTTTTTTCTAAAAAAATTAATGTAAAAAACAGCTAAAAGTACTGAAACAAAGTTGCATGCCTTCCACGGAGGCAGACCATGCAACTGCTATTGTGGGGGAAAGGGGGCCTAGCGCTCTACTCCTTCCTCCTATTGTTCCCAACATGAAAATTCAGGTACACATTTATTAAGACTGGTGTTTTAGATGCTGGTCTTAATAAGGTCCTGCACTGGATCCGCCGGAGTTATGAAGAGGCGCAGGCGTATCCACTGTCGCTTCTAAATGTAAGAAAGCTTCCTAAAACAGGCGTAGAAAATGGTAAATGAGATGGGCCTGTCCCCTTCTCCACCCATGGCACGGCCCATTTTTTAGACCTGGCTTGAGCAGGGAGAAGTTGCAGATTACGGCACAAAGGTCCTTTCTGCACCAGAAATACACCTAATTTAGGAGTATTTCTGTTTGATAAATGATCCCCTCAGTATTTTGATGCAGCAGCCAGGGAAGCTCAGCAAAAAACGATTTTTAAAGCTTCTATTGCAGTCAATGGTAACTGTATAAATTCATAGGCATTTAGCTTCCCCTGGTGGTGGTTTCAGACAGTTTTATAATACACTGTACGAGGGAAGCCACAAACAGAGATGGATGGGGAGATTTACCATTGTATTTATGGCAGTTGTGTGGTTCAGAATGAGCACCATATTTATGTAGCAACTGCTCCACTAAAGTAGGTGAGGCAGAGGGTGACCTTTTTATTACAGTTTTTTTTATTATAATTTATTCTGCTTAATAAAAAAAAAATCATAAGTCAGAAGTATGGGACATCACGCTTTTATGTTGCCTGGAAGTGTTTGCTGCATGCATACTGGGAAATAGAGTGGTCATGCTGTTTTCCTACGGGACCCTGTAAGATCTATGTACATCCCTTCAGAAACAAATTTTTTTCTATTATTTTTATTTTCTAATTATAGAATATTTTCATTCTATTTTCTGTACATGATTATGGGGGCAGCCATCATGCTTATGCTGCTGGCCTGCAGTAGAGAAGGGTCAATTCTGAAGAAAGCTTTGGGAAATGGCGTCTTGTCATCTTGTATCATCTATAAATAGGCGTCATCTGTCAATGTCATCCGGCCAGTGATAATAATGAGATGACTGCTAAAATACAGATCACTGGAGAGTAGGAAGTATCTGACTATTGTGAGACTTGTGAATCAAATGGAAGATCTTAGTGTTCATTTTAAATATGATAATAAAATGAGAAGTTGTGAAAAATGTATAATCATGTGATTTGAACAATAGGTCATTTGCTGATAATAAATTCATTTTAAAGAAAATCTCAGAGCAAAAAGTTGTGTGTGTGTAAATGGGGCAATGGATTACACCGATATTCCTTGTGTAATGCTCAAACCACCCAGCTTGCACCAGGCATAACAAGGTGTATAAATTAAATATTCTGTATGGGTCAGGATATTGGGTCAACATGGCTGCTGTCATCGGGGTACTGTGCACTAAAGGGCAGTCTCATCCAATGACTGTGGACACATCTACATATGTGCCAGATAAATAGTGTAATCTATGTAAGTGAGGTTATACATAATCTTTCTTTGGTATGAAGTGTTTTGGAACTGAAAACCACATCAGAGAAAATCAACTAAATTGCTATTATCAGGCTATTCACATATTCCAGAAGTACTACACATCCATACTACATGTATCAGAGCCTGACCCGAATTCACAGTTTTATACAGACCCATGATGCTGTGACTTAAGGTCAGTTAAACTCACTGTGTGGCACTGACACACGTGAATAAAATGGATGTTTAATACATCAGGAACACGCTCATGTGAAAAGCCCACAAGTTGTATTGCAGACCCCCCCATTAACAATAAGACCATTTTAAATCATTAACATTAGGAACACAATAAATACAATGCATTTTTCATGTTTCTACCCGTTCTCCATTACGTATTGCCCAATAGCACTACTGTAGGCAAGCAAACAGTAGAATGTGCATATCAGCAGAGATATATACACCAAATAATGTAACTATCCAGACATAATAAGGTTATTCTTTAAAAATTACCTGTTACCGCAGCTTTACACTGGGTAAAACTTCAGCTATTTTTCAAAACAATATTCCAATTTTTCACATGGAATAAAAATAACATTTCAGACTAAAACAAAGCATTGTCCACCGGACAAGTGGCATGTTTTTTACTTTGTCCACTGAACAAGTGGCATGCTTTTTACTAATTATAAAGCTACCCCAAATTGAGCGATCAAAGGACCACTCCAAATGGGTCAATACCTAAACTACAAAAGCAATGCTTGAAAGTTTATGAACCCTGCAAAATTTTCTACATTTCTACAACTACATCAGATGTTGACACAAGTCCCAAAAGTGAATAAAGATAACCAATTCTGACAAATGAGTCAAAATATTAAACTTGGTCATCTATTGAGGACAATTATCCAATATCACATGTCTTTAAGTGGCAAAAGTGTGTGAACCTTGGCTATTAGTATCTGGTGTGACCTTATTGTGCAGAAAAAACTGCAAATAAATGTTTCTGGTAATTGTTGATTAGTCCTGCACGTCGGCTTGGAGGAATTTTAGCCCATTTCTCCATAAAAATACAGCTTTAACTCTGTTATGTTGGTGGCTTCCTCACATAAACTGCTCGCTTCAAGTCCTTCCAGAACCTTTCTACTGGCTAGTGTTATTTCAAATTTATGTAGCAAACTAGAAAATTCTTAAGGGTTCACAAAACTTTTATGCACCACTGTACTATATACAAAGTTATAAAATATGGCCAGCATCTTTTATACCCATGCTGCAGATAGCTATATTCAGTTCTATTCTATTCATCACTGTTCTTTGCTATCTACACTATTTTACGAAATATTATTGCATAGGCAATTGTCCATTAATTAAAGGAAACTTGAAAGGGCATATGTCAGCAGATTTGTACCTATGAAACTGGCTGACCTGTTACATGTGCACTTGGCATTGGAGGACATCTGTGTTGGTCCCATGTTCATATGTGTATACATTGCTGAGAAAAATAATGTTTTATTACATGCAAATAAGCCTCTAGGAGAAACGGGGGCGTTGCCATTACACCTAAAGGCTCTGCTCTGTTTGCAACTGTCGTGCCCTATCCACTTTGATTAAAGTGGAAAGTGTGCAGCAGTTGCAGAGAAAACGGAGCTCTAGGTGTAACGCCAATGCCCCCATTGCGCCTAGATGCTCATTTGCATAAATTAAACATACTCTCATATTCTCAGCAATGTGGACACATATGAACATAGGACCAACAACTATGCCTTCAGCTGCCAAGCGCACATGTAACAGGTCAGTAAGTTTCATAGCTACAAATCTGCTGACAGATGCCCTTTAAATACCATCTCAACATAATTCAGTGTCAATCCTTGTTGAACACCAAGATAAAATAGCAGTTAATGCCACGAATTAACTATGCATAAAAAATAATCTAATAACAGTAGGAGCTGTTTAGGTACAAAGATCCATAAACAGCAATGCAAGCCTTCACTTCTGGTTAAATCGAACCAAGCCATCAATTTTACCTCTCCTTTGTAGGTCACAGAAGGTGCTCTGATCAGCAAAGTACTGGCCTTCTTCTAGTAACTGAGACCACTGATAATTCAAGAATGTTCCCCATTATTATTACAGTGATTTTGTAATCCCAGACACTGCCCAAATATAAGAGCAATACACATGCCGATCCTAATGGCAGCCTATTTATTAGCTTTGTACTTTGAAGCATCCCGCGGCTCTCTACTTGGGTTGCTCCAGTCGTCGGCTTCTGCAGCATTCTTGTAGTGTCGCCATGCTGATTTATTAAATACAGGCAGTCTCTCAAATGAGTCACCGGAAACAGCCTAAACGTAAAAAAAGGTAAAACAGTATTATTTAGAAAAAAAATCTATAAAAATTCATGAATATATGAGATTTGATGGTTTAAGATCCACAAATCCTTAAACTCTGGAGGTAATACCTTAAGGTAGATAACCGCATCTGTACCAACACCTTCCATGGAATAGAGTTTAAGGTCACCTTGGAAATAACGAGCATAGAGTCGAGAGATGGGTAATCCATACCCAAAACCAGCCTAAATGTAAAAAAAAGATGAATTAAGGCACAATGACTTTCTTCTAGACCAGTAACTACATTATTACAGTGGGAATTATAGAAAAAAAAGTAGAAATATAATTTTGCTCTATCACTGTAATGGAAATACGATTGTTTAGATATGGTACACCAATCCCTTTAAATTACATTAACTTATGCATTTTCTTTAGCCAAAAGTGTAACTACCTAAATGGACAATGACAGTATGCCATTCTATAGACAGACATCCAAAGAGGATGAGCAGACAGCTGTGTGGCCGCCTGTAGACATGAGAAAAGTTACAAGGCTCTACTGGGGGCCCAGAAAGGCTTGAGACACTGACTATAGCAGGTCCATGCCTGTATTGCGGCCTGCAAACAGCCACTGACTTGAATGGGTAGGCAATTTGGAAGATACAGTGTGGTGCGGAATGGAGGCACGTATTGGAAGCCCATGGCCCATGGTTTTCTGTCCATGTTTTCACACCCAAAAAAAGTAGTGCATGCACTACTTTTTTTGCCATGCACAATGCCGGATGCGTATCACGGACCCCATTCAAATGAACGGGTCCACGTACGCAGACAGCGGGCACGCGGTCAGTGCCCGTGCATTGCAGACCGCAGCACAGGTATCGCCGCCCCATAGATGTGTGCATGGGGCCTTACAAGTATTGTAATGTGTATCTGTAATTTGTTCTGTAAATGTTCAGCACAGATACGAAGCAGGTTCAGCCAGGCTACTTTCCTGCACATTCGCTGTCTTGGGTAAATGCAGGGGCACTATGGGAACAAGGTTCAGCTAGCCCATCAGCACACATAGCGTTGTGGGGAAAGAAACATCATCATCGGACAACCCACCCGTGCAACCCGAAATGACACAGATCCCATGGGGAAATGAGAGTTGGAAAAAGTAAAAACTTCAACAAATAAATCTGATCATCTGTTTGTATATCTACTGTGCACTTATTGGATAATGTCAGACTGTGAAGGGACACTTTTATTGCGAACTATTGAACACAGCGGTGGGGACCAGCTAAGTATGATCACCACTGCAGGTCGGCCACTCTGTGAGGTCTGATATAGTGTTTGATAACCCCTTTAAAGGGGGTGCCATTTGAAGATAACCCCAGTCAATACAGCCAGCTAGGATACAATTGTATCATAGAGGAAACTCTACTACTGAACCACTTCCTATGGGCAGCTCCCTCTATGGCAGAATTGGCCGCTGCAGGGATTAATTTCAGCTAGAAAATACCTCTCCATTAAATCAGCTGTTTGCCAGAGTTGCCTGGAGCTGGAACAACAGTGTTCAACTGATCGTTAGTAGTTTTCTCTTACAAAAAGTAATGGAACAGTTGATAGTAAAAACAATATGTTGCGTAAAATGCTTAATTTCGCCCCTAATGTCCACCCTTTCATTTTGCTCAGTTTTCTTACAAAGCTGGGAATGACCTATATAAATACAAGATGTTTTCCACTTACCAAAGGAGCTGCTCTGCTTGGCTCCAAACTGGGTCTAGGTGCTGTGGAATACATGTAATTGAACAGGCGATCTATCTTCCTCAATGGAACTCCACCACCTTGGTCACTGATCTAGGGAAGGGTAACGCGTTACTTCTCTCAAAATGAATTAACTAAGCATAGAAAACCTCTATTCTCAATACATTAAGGGTATAGCCTTTTATTATAGGTTAAATGGAGAAGAGAAAAAAAAAATAACTGAAGGAAAAATCTAGATGTCTAAGCTGGCATTGAACCTGAGGCTGACCACTTATCTCCAGGCTATAGCTTTATCATATTGTGAAGAGTAGTTTCCTAAACTTAGAAAGCTAATACATATTACTGGTTAATAATCATATATTGTGCCAGGGGAGGTGGGAGTAAGCAGAGCACAGGGGTGTTACAAAAGCAGTGGTCCAAGCATTCAGCACCGCCCACTGGTGTTCTAATATGCTCATATGCATAAAAAACAACTATCTTTGCAGCTGTTTAACATACAATCAAAGGTATAATCTTAATAAGAATGATCAACCCTACAAGACGGTATGCCAGGTTTAGTAGGGTTAATAATGCTGACAGAGGCTTTCAATATGTATAGTGACAGAAAAAAACAGCTTTGAAATTATCTCTTCTTATTTGTCCACTACATCATTAAAATACTAATTGAATGCATACAGGAGGGAGGATAATATATAGTATGAACATGCCTTTATAGAAAGATCTTCTTTTCCAAGTGTGACCAATGTCTTCACAGGTGGAAGGGCTTCAGTGCGGCCTTCATGTTGCTCCACCGTGGCTCTCATTGAATTCTTGAGGGAATAGAAATGTGAGATTTTATGGCATATTTGGAGCTAATACAGACAAACAGTAAGTATTGATATACTAAGTAGCTAAAAAAAATTACAAGGCAAATAAATAAACTGATCATAGATTGCCATTTGAGCTGTGCATTTGGAAAAGTCTTTAGAGATAAACATAACTTAAACAGGTCACTAAAAAGTAAAATGTAAAAAATATCATGCAATGGCTTACTTATCGAGAATACTGTAATAAGTTAAAGCCGTCATACACAGTAATGTATTGAGAACAACAGTCTAATGTGTATGGGGAGATCCCAACTCTCTCCTGATAGATGATGTCGGGAGAGAGAAGGATCGGGTAAAGTGAATATTTTTGCCTGATCCTTTTGTGCTCTTGGGAGACAAACTACAGTCAAAAATGTCCAGCAGTGTTTTTTCCCCTCTCCCCATTGAATACGCATTCACATTCAGCCAAACCAAACGTGAATGTCTATAAGTGAATCATGGGGAGTCGAAAGAGAGAGCTGTCGGCCTAAAGATTGCACTGTTGACCTCTATCAATTGTTTATGGCGCCTTGAATTTCAGGTTCCTACAAAGATGTTTTCAGATACATACATTAGTGGGACACTAATTTCTTTCTACAGCATAATTACTTATAATACCTAATGCTTAAAGGGAACCTGTCATCTCCAAAACACCCCCTGAACAAGAGTAATCGTTGTATAGTGTAAGTGATGCTGAATCCGAATATGAAAGTTTTATCTTCATACTCACTTCTATTCTGACGCTGTGCTCCCACAAACCAGCAGTAAAATGCACTCACTGGACTCTTCTTTGAGTCGTCTCCATTATGTGAGTGAGCACTGGAGTCCAGTGAGTGCATTTTACTGCAGGTTTGTGGGAGCACAGAGTCAGAATGGAAATGAGTATGAAGATAAAAATTACATAACCAGACTCGACGTCACTTACACTATACAACGCTTTCTCTAGTTCAGGGGGTGTTTCGGAGATGACAGGTTCCCTTTAAACATGGAGACTAACATTTTAAGCACCACAAGCAACTTGTTCAGAGCTTTATACTTCATGCCTATGGTTCAACAAACAGGGTCCCAGGTTAGAAACAAAATCTGAAATGGAGAGGTGTTTCAGTGAAAAAAAGCCGGGAACAGGGAGAGGAGTCAACTTTTCCCTGCCTGGTCTTTTTTACTATAGACAATAGGGACAGACCTGTCAACTAAGCCAAGCTAAGTGTGGCAAAAACGGGGAGCAGAACCCCCATGGACTCTTCTCCTCATTATCAGCTTCTCTCTAAACTAAGCTTTCTTTGAAACGCTGCACTGTCTCATAGTGCATCATGGCTGTTTGTAGCCAGTGAAACTTGGTATTTAATGCTGCCTTTGATTTAGTGCATCGTTGGCCAAACTGATCGGTGGGTCCTGAAGACCATCTAATGTGTATGGGGAGCTCCCAATTTCATGTTGCCCGATCCTGCTCTGCCCTGGCATCATCTGTCAGAGGGGAAGAGAAGGATTGGGCAAGCTAAATTTTTTTTTTGTCTGACCCAGAGCTAATACACAATGTGATGGCCCCAGTTTTCCCAATGTATTGCAGATCTCAACTGAATGTCGGATTTTTACTATACATTAGGGCTTACCTGTTAATGGCAGGTAGCATTATAAAAGAAAAATAATAATTGTGAATATTACAGTACAACATATGTACAGCTGTGCAGCCCTTCTATAAGTAATGACAGATCCCCTACCTGTATTTGAAATGTGACTGCTGAATAGTTTTGTTTTATTCCTAAATTTTGGAGGGGGCCCAACAACCTGATTATGGTGTAGGTATCGGCCGTCAGAAGTATTGCCTGCTTTGTGCCAGTAGGGGAATACTGCTACTATGTGCTTTTTTTGGCACCAACATAATTAAAACTGTAAGCAACAAGAAGACTGAACTCAAGTCTTCTTTGAGTCGAAATTACTACTTTCTGCTACTATGATTACTAATTATAAAAGTAAAATAACAAGGTAATAGGCTTAACATTAGAATAAAGTAGCTATTTAAATGCCCAATTATTAATAAAATTGTTGCTCAAGGACTGCGTGTAACAAGGCACCACAATATATCATTGTGGAAACTGCCAATCTCTTCTTATGAAATGAAATGCTTGCTGCTTCACACCACCCAAGTCGTGTTATCCCTTATTATAGCAGTAAATTACTCTGGAACCAGGTTGAACTGAAGCCAAGATCAGGATAGTGATACCTCTAATTCTAAATAATTATGGCAAGGCATTTTATCCTTAACTGGATTCCAATACACACTGTTATTACTTTGTTCCGGAAAGAATTATGTGAACGTTTCAAAAGGAACACGTTCTGACCCATAATGCTTTGCTGCTCCTTCACCAAGACATTTTTTTTAATATGCCATAAGACAAATTTCCAATGACCATGTTTTCTCAGGAGTCTAGGATTAACTTTTTATTATCCTTCTTTCCATGTCTGGGCAGTGACCTAAGTCTACAGGAATTAAACCACATAAAGCTTGGCTTAACCATTAAAGCAGATATTATTCTAGAGAAGGCTGAACATTGAAGGGGATTTCTGGGACTCACACTGATGTTCTATCCTCTGGATAGGTAATTAGTATCTGATCAGTGGGGGTCCAACTCTTGGCACCCCTGCAGATCAGCTATTTGAAGAGTCTGTAGGACTCCAGTGAGTGCTGCGGCCTCTTTCTAGGCCAGTAATGTAACTTCATCGGTCACATGGACTAGTTGCAGCTCAGTCCCATTCAACTGAATGGGCTTATGCTGCAATGTCAAGCAAAGATACTATACAATTTACTACACTGTGTTTGGTAAGCCGTGAGGAAGCCGTAGCCCTCACCGAAGTACCATAGCCTGTGCAAACAGCTGATTGGAGGTGGTGCGAGGTGTCTGACCCCTAGTGATCAGATATTGATTATCTATCCAGTGGATAGGCCATCGATATTGAACACCTGGAAACCCATTTAAATTAATGCAGAACAGCAGATTTGGGTACAAGAAACCAGTTTTTTTAAGATAACCATTGAGTGACTACCCAAGACTTCACATTACTGTAATTACTGTATGATAGGCTTTCAACATTTCCATGGGGCCTGTAATACCAAATCACTGCTCTATGCTAACACATAAATCCAGTACTCACAAACTTCAATGTAATGGTTTATTTCCTAGTAAGATGTTGCTAAGACGTTCATGTGTGGCATGATAATTTGCATGTGGAAAATTATGTAAATAATATTTATTGAAGTGCTATTTTTTTCTGGATGTTTGCCCACATCACTCCAGAACACATGGGCATACTGTTTCCCAGTGAGGTATGTTAATGCAGTCTCATGTAGCTATCTACTGTAAATGTCCTAGTCAGACTGGGCAGACTTTCCTACTAAAGGAGGAAAAACATCATTTCTGCAGCACCTTCTATGTGACAGGAGCCTCTTGAACTTGAAGTTCCCCACTCTGCGGGCTGTGATAATTGCCAGCAGGAGGTGGTCTTGTAAGTAAAAAGTTCTAAAGAAATGTCTGATACAGCTTTAACAAATCTTTTAATCAAAGTCAAGTTGGTTAATTTTATGTCCATGAATGCACTCAAGGCAGTGGTCTGTACTCAAATTTACTCTGAGAAAGATAACAGATAGATCAGGGTAGTCAAATGATCCCATCCTCCTCCTGTGAAGATCAAAAAAGTCTTCGCACCCTGTGGTAAATTTTTGATGTGATATCTTTTATGCTGTGCAGCAACATAGTAATGACTTGATCTGAAAGGTCTTTTCTTTTTACAATGAACCGTTCAGTTTTCAGGCAGTCAATTTTAATTGAGTAACACTTGGATGCAGCACTGGGCCCTGGTTTAGAAGGTCTGGAATTGTAGGAGAATCCAGCAGTTTCCTGCTACTAGTTTTAGGAAAAGATGGAACCAGGATCTTTTTTGCCAGGGCTTGGGCTTGTATTTCCAGAATCTTGGCAAATACCCTCGGGATCAGAGCAAATGGAGGGAAGGCATATAGAAGTCCTGCTGGCCAATGAACAGATAAAACATCTATTAGTAGAGGATTGTCCTGAATTGAAAGAGAGTAGAATTCTTGAAGTTGACTGTTCTGCTGAGTTGCGAATAAATCCAGTATCGGAGTTCCCAATCTATTTGTAATCTGGGAAAAAAAGAGTTTGATTCAACATCCACTCTCCCTCTTTCAGTGTTTGTCTGAGGTAGAGGTAATCTGCTAACCCGTTTTCCTTTCCTCTGAGATGAACTGCTCACAAGGACTTTAGATTCTTCTCCCCCCCAAAATGAAACAAATCTGTGCTGTGACTGAAGCTAGACTCCTGCTCCTTGTACCTCCCTGGTGGTTGATATAAGCCACAGTTGTCACATTGTTAGATAGAATCTTCACATCTTGATTTTACTCTTGCTTCCTGGTTGCAAAAGGAGCACCTCTGTTGGAAAAACTGGGTCCCAGAGAGAAATTATTTTTTCTTTCCGATGCCTTTTCAAGAATGTTGTCCAAAGCAGAACCAAAAAGTCTGCTTTTAGACCCCGAGTCACCTGACCAAGACCGGAGCCAGACAGCTTGTTGGACAAGGCAGCCAATCTAGCCATCAGCCTTACCCGGTCTGCTGAAGCGTCTGCTAGAAAGATAGAGGCCTGCTTTACTACTGAAAGAGATGCAATAAATTCCTCCCTTGGGGTACCAGCCACCAGGTGATTCTCAAGTTGATCAAGCCAGAGATCTTGCTGTACTAGCTGTACAGGCAGCTGCTATACCTGGCCTAAACATGGCTGTATTTGTCTTCCAGGATTTTTTTTTTAACAGCCCTTCACACTTCTTTTCCATGGGGTCTTTCAAGAGACCCATGTCTTCAAAAGGGAGAGATTACTTTTTTGAAATTCAACCGGGGCATCTACTCTTGGAGACTTATCCCATAAACTAGAGTCTTCCTCAACAAACAGGTATTTTCTTTTAAATGTTTTGAAAATAACGAGATTTTTGTGGACTCACCTGTAAAATCTCTTTCTCGCTGTGTTCATTGGGGGACACAGGACCGTGGGATATAGCTGCTGCCCCTAGGAGGCGACACTAAGCTGAAAAAGTGATAGCTCCTCCTGCCGGCTATATCCCCTCCCGCCTGGAGAGAGCATATCAGTTTGTGCCCAAGAAGTAGGAGCAAAACAAGAAATAAAAACAGAAAGAAACGTCAACTAGGTCCGAACCTAGGACCAATGACCCCACCAGCTTAAGGAAAGAAAAGATTCCTTGCGGTAAAATGAAAAACAATGGGTGGGTGCTGTGTCCCCCAATGAACACAGCGAGAAAGAGATTTTACAGGTGAGTCCACAAAAATCTCGTTTTCTCGCTAGTGTCATTGGGGGACACAGGACCGTGGGACGTCCTAAAGCAGTCCACGGGGAGGGGAGAACCAAAAATAGAACGCAGATGCGAAGGCCTAGGGAACCGCCGCTCGCAAAACCTTGCGTCCCAGAGCAGCATCAGCCGATGCAAAAGTGTTCACCTGGTAAAACCTGGTGAACGTGTGTAAGGAAGACCAGGTTGCTGCCTTACAGAGTTGTACCGCAGAGGCCTGGTGGAAATGAGCCCAAGAAGCGCCCACCGCCCTGGTAGAGTGGGCCGTGATACGAGCAGGGGGCGTCCTGCCTCGGGAGCGATACGCCTCGGCAATGGCTAGACGTATCCACCTGGCAATCGTCACCTTGGAAGCCGCCAATCCCTTGCGGGGACCCTCAGGCAGGACGAACAGGGAGTCTGTGCGCCGAAAAGACTCTGAAACGGCTAAGTAGATCCTCAATGCCCTGACCACGTCTAGGCTGTGGACAGCACGTTCTGTAGGATGGGATGGCGAGGGGCAGAAAGATGGAAGGACGATGTCCTCATTCATATGGAAGGCCGAGACTACCTTAGGTAGAAAGGAAGGCACCGGACGCAGAACCGCTTTATCCAGGTGCAAGATGAGAAAGGGTTCTCTGCAGGAAAGTGCCGCCAGTTCCGAAACTCGCCTGATGGAGGTGACAGCCACCAGGAAGGCTACCTTCCACGAGAGGAGACGGAGAGAGACACTGTCAAGCGGTTCGAAGGGAGGTTCCTGGAGGGAACCAAGTACCAGGTTCAAGCCCCAGGATGGAAGTGGGGGACGATAGGGAGGCACAATGTGAGCTACCCCCTGAAGGAAGGTCCTGATCGGGGATTTTTGTGACAGCTGTCTCTGGAAAAAAATTGACAGCGCAGACACCTGTCCCTTAAGAGAATTAAGACCCAGCCCTAACTCCAGACCTGACTGCAGGAAGGAAAGGACCGTAGACAAAGAAAAGGAAAGTGGAGGTAGGTCACGCTCCCCACAGAACCGGAGAAAAGACTTCCAAGCCCTGTAGTAAACTGTAGACGATGTAGGCTTTCTTGCCCTGATCATGGTCCGAATGACTGTGTCAGAGAATCCCCTACGTTTCAAAATGGAGGTCTCAATAGCCACGCCGTCAAACGTAGCCAGCTTAAACGCTGGTGGAAGACGGGTCCTTGAGATAGGAGGTCGTCCCTGAGTGGGAGAGGCCATGGAGCATCTCCGAGAAGGAGAATGAGCTCCGTGTACCACGTGCGCCGGGGCCAATCTGGAGCGATGAGAATGGTTGGTATGCCTTCCCTCCTGATTCTGCGAAGAATCTGGGGTAGGAGAGGGATGGGGGGAAAGACATACAGGAGGGAAAACCCCTCCCATGGGGCTACCAGTGCATCTGCTGCGTAGGCCCGCGGATCTCTTGTTCGAGACAGGAAGACTGGGAGCTTGTGGTTGAGCCTGGATGCCATCAAGTCCACCTCCGGCCGACCCCAACGAAGGCAAATGGCATTGAAGACTTCCGGATGTAGGGACCACTCCCCTGGATCCACGGTCTGCCGACTGAGGTAATCTGCCGCCCAAATCTCCACCCCGGGAACGTATACTGCGGAAATGACTGGCACGTGATCCTCTGCCCACTGAAGAATCTTGGCCGCCTCGTCCATCGCTGCCCGGCTGCGAGTTCCTCCCTGGTGATTGATGTAAGCCACCGCCGTGGCATTGTCCGACTGAATCCGGATCGGCAATCCTACCAATAGGGGGGTCCAGTGAAGCAGGGACAGATAGATGGCCCGCAGCTCCAGTATATTGATCGGTAGTTTGGACTCCGATGGAGACCACTTCCCCTGGACCATCCGTGGAGGGAAAACCCCCCCCCAACCGAGGAGACTGGCATCGGTGGTGATAATTGTCCACGAGATCGGCAGAAAGGACTTGCCGGAAGTCAGGGCTGGAGCCTCTAGCCACCACACCAGGGTCGACCGCACCTGGGGAGGAAGGGAGATGGAGTTGTTGAGGGAGTCCGGTGACTTGTCCCAGGTCGACAGGATCGCCCATTGAAGTGGGCGAGTGTGGAACTGCGCAAACGGGACTGCCTCGAAGGAGGCCACTAGAGTCCCCAGCACCTGCATGCAACGATGAATCGTGGGACGTGTGCTGCGGTGGAGAAGCCGCACTGATCTTTGGAGCGATCGTCTCTTGTCGAGAGGGAGCCGGACTGACGATGTGGCTGAGTCGAGGACCATCCCCAGGAAGGTGATCTGTCTGCTGGTCTGCTGAGATGGAGGGATGACTTCTTGAAATTTACTAGCCAGCCAAACTGAGTCAGCGCGCCTATGGTGATGGCGAGGCTCTCTTCGTTCTGACTGAAGGTGGGTGCCTTCACAAGAATGTCGTCCAGATACGGGAACAGAACGATACCCCTGGAACGAAGGAGTGCCAGAAGAGGGGCCAGCACCTTCGTGAAAACTCGCGGCGCGGTTGCCAACCCGAAGGGAAGGGCCACAAATTGATAGTGACAATCCTCCACTGCAAAACGGAGGAAACGCTGATGGGCGTGGGCGATGGGGATATGCAGGTACGCATCCTGAATGTCCACTGAGGAAAGAAACTCGCCCTGTTCCAGGGAGGCCACTACGGAGCGTAAGGACTCCATTCTGAAATGTTGAGTCCTGACAAAGCGATTCAACAACCTGAGATCCAGGACTGGTCGCACGGATCCCTCCTTTTTGGGCACCACAAAGAGGTTTGAATAAAAACCCCTGAAATGCTCGGCTGGGGGAACCGTGGCAATTACCCCCTTTAAAAGAAGGGTGTGAAGTGCCTGAAAGAAAGCTGTCGACCGGCCAGGATCTCTGGGTGGTCGGGACAGGAAAAATCGGTCTGGTGGACGGGAGACAAATTCGATCTTGTACCCAGAGGTTACAATCTCGAGCGCCCAAACATCAGAGATGTGGGCCCGCCAAGCCTCCTGAAAAAGGAGGAGACGACCCCCCACCCTCTGGGGTGGGGGCGCCCCCTCATGCCGAGGATTGTTTATTATTAAATGAGCGGGTGGGCTGTGCCCGAGGGCGCCAAGCGGGTTGGGCCTTAAAGGTAGGCTTCTTCCTCTGTTGCTGTGAGGAAGTGGCGGCCTGAGCCCTTGCTGCTGAACGCATGCCTGAGAAACGCCGAAAGGACTGAAATTTGGAATTTGAGGATCTAGGACGAACGGAACGTCCGGGCCTCTGTTGCGGAAGGTGGGTGCTCTTGCCACCCGTGGCCTCAGAAATAATCTCGTCCAGCCGGGTTCCGAAGAGTCGTGAACCGGAAAATGGAAGAGCTGTAAGGGAACGCTTGGAAGAAGCATCCGCTGACCACACCTTCAGCCAAACCTCGCGGCGCAAGGCTACGTTAAGGGCCGAGGCACGGGCGATCAAAGCTCCTGCATCCAGAGAAGCCTCACAAAGGTATTTACCAGCCTGAGAGATCTGAAGGGCCAATGCCTGAAGATCCTCCGGAGACAGACCAGTCGAGATGTCCTGGTGCAACCGTAAAGCCCACTCAGAGACGGCTTTCGCCACCCAGGCAGACGCAAAAATAGGGCGAAGCGCGGTACCGCACGCTGCAAAGGCCGACTTAGAGAAAGACTCTAGACGGCGGTCCACTGGGTCATGGAGGGAAGAACCATCCGCAACAGGAATTGCCGTATGTTTGGTCAGACGGGCAACTGGTGGGTCTACCTTGGGGGCGTGGACCACCTATCCACCAGGTTGGCTGGGAAAGGATAGAGCAGATCCAGGCGTCTTGAAGCGGTAAAGCTCCTATCTGGGTGATCCCATGACTTGGTAACTACTGCAGCAAAATCGTCATGCAGAGGAAACACCTTTTGGGAGTGCTTAGAACGAAGAAAGGACACCTTTGAGTGACCAGACAAAGTAGATTCATCCTGAATGTGAAATGTGTCACAGACAGCAGTAACTAAACTGTCCACTAAGGACGCCATCTTGGAAGATTGGTCAGGGTCCGTATCGGAGCCTGATTCAGGGAGCTCCCCCTCAGAGAGAGCTTCCCCCGTGGGGGAAGAAACCTCTGAACGAGACCTAGGGGGTGGCGGAGAAACAGAGGCTTCAGAAGAGGAAGATTGACCTGTTCTGGGCCGCTTGCGAGAGGGTCTACCCCTGGGCGGAGGGTGTAGATTGTGCAGGCGGAGCGTGGTCAACCAAACGACCCATGAGGGTGAGGGTGGTTTGGGACACCTTGGATAAATCTGCCACTGCCCGGGATAGGGTACGGGCCCACTCCGGTTCCACGTAGACAGGGGGGCACTGCGGCTGCTCAGGCGGAAGTGCTGGTCTGGGTGCATGGCATGCGGTGCAGAGGGAGTCCGACTGGCCGCGTGCAAACTTTAAGTCACACTTAGCACACGCATAGTGAATGGGCGCTAATAGTGGACGGGGGTCAGCCGTAGGTTCAGACATGACTGACTAAAGAGGCTGGCAGGGAGCTGGAGGGGGGTGGAAGGAGGTGGGAGAAGCTGGAGGAGGAATAAAGGTTGTCCTACCAGACCATCCAGGTAACACCAGGTAACACCAGGTCCTGTGTCCCCCAAAGCGTAGCAGCGCGGCGTCTGTGGGAGGAAAGCCTGTCTCACGATGCAGGCATGGTAAGGAGCTCCTCCCCGGAAGAAAAAGCAGAAACTCCGCCCCCCCAGGGCGGGGAAAAGGGCCGCGGCCTAGTAGGCCCAAAAGCCGGGGCCTAAATTTGAAACTGCGGCCGCCCGCAAGTACTTCCGGTCCGGAACACCACTTCCGGTGAGCGGAGCGCGGCCGGCGGCATGCACACGCGCCGAGCGTGCCTGCAGAGAAAGCTTCCCCCGTGGGGATAACGGGGAACGCAGGACCTGGAAGGCGTCTGGGCCCGAGAAAAAGGTGAGGGTCCCAAGCTCCCACAGGGTCTGAGAAAGGGGGGTGCCTGGTGGTAGTGGGGCCGCGGGGGTAACTTATACTCACCCCTCTTCACCTTGCCCCCCTTCCAGCACTTCACCCTCCGTAAATGACACCAGCAGGGTCACCTCCTCAGTTGCTGGCACCGAAGTGGCAGGAGACTGGAACAGATGGAGGGACTTTAGATTCCAGGTGACCCCGGGGCTGGCGGGAAGCAGGAGAGCAATGCTGCCCTGGTCCACTTTTCTTCATGGGGGAACTGGGCAGGGAGGGGGTCCGACCCTGGCCAGGTATCCCCGGGGGACAGGAAGGCAAAGCGATCCTGTTCCCCAAATAAAAGGATAAATAAATAAAATAACTAATAACCCTGCAGAGCAGGGAGGTCTGCCTCCTACGACACTAAGCTAAAAACTGATATGCTCTCTCCAGGCGGGAGGGGATATAGCCGGCAGGAGGAGCTATCACTTTTTCAGCTTAGTGTCGCCTCCTAGGGGCAGCAGCTATATCCCACGGTCCTGTGTCCCCCAATGACACTAGCGAGAAATTGGACTTTTTGTCTGGTTCATTCCATTTATTAGCTATTAATCTTCTATCATTATCATGGATGGGGAATAATGTTCTCTTTTTTTCCCCGAATCCTTTAAACATGTGATCTTTTACTGATTGGGTCTCTTTAATATCCTCCAACTGCACTGTTGCTCTAACAGTTTTAAAGGGGTTGTCCCATCATAGACAATGGGGGCATATCTTAAGGATATGCCCCCATTGTCTGATAGGTGTGGTTCCCACCTCTGGCACCCGCACCTACAATGAGAACAGGAAATAAATGGAGGGTGAATTGTGCATGCGCAGCCGCACTCCATTCATTTCAATGAGGACACCGAGCTCTGGCTCGGCTATTTCTGTCTGCTCCATAAAAATAAATGGGAGCAGGGGCCGCGCGGGATGGGAGCAGCGCTTGGTAGTGGATGGACCCCAGGAAACCAGGGGTCCTCCAGCCACAGCTCTCCCCATTCCGTTCTTCCTCCACCTCTGGGACCCAAACCTATCAGACAATGGGGGTATATCCTAGCGATGTTTCCCCATTGTATGTAATGGGAATACCCCTTTAAACAGGGTTTCCATATCTTCAGTACTGCATAACAGACGTTCCGAACTGTACTCCGTAGTCTCTCCCTAATGAAACTCAATTTGAGCCAACGCTGGTTCCTGACTCTTTGAGAAACATGGACGGGGAGGCTGGGTTTAATCTAAGGTTTATAGTGGAACTGACCATCTTTTCTTAGGGCGCATATTGTCCAGTAAGGAGGGGATTTTTATATGTGAGGAGTAAGGCTTTCATACAGATGGCATACTTGTTCCTGGACTGCCAGCAGATTTAGAAGCAAAGGTCTCCCGAGTCCAGGAAAATATAATCATAAAAGACTAGAAACCCCTGATGAAATGCCAGGAAGGAGTAGTAAGGCCAGCCAGAAAAGTATTGAGAGTATGGGGCACCACTGGTGAAAAATGGCACATATACCCAGTGCAAACATACACAGCATACTCCCTAACAAAGTGGTTATCTCCTACCCTGGAGGAGGCTTATAAGGCTGAGGGTTTTTGCAGGATTCGGAGACTTGCAGGAGAGGTCACCAGAATCTCCATGGACCAACTTTTCAACGCAGGCTTCACTGTTCCTACTACAATTTTGCCTCTCCCACGCTCTTTTATCCCAGTCAGCGAGGGCTTGGTGCTGTTACTTTTGGGGTGACGCTCCGAAACCGTACGTACGTCACCGTAAGTATGTCACTGCCAGAAGCGTCTCGGTGGAACGCAAGCGATTCCTGAGCCCACTGGGAATCACTATCTGCAATGGCCACAGAGACGGCCGATCCTGGAATACCCAGCACTGCCACTACTAAATGTAAGCATGACTAATTAGGAGGCTGCAGATCCCTGCCCCCATTAAAAAGCTTTTTGGAGAAGGGCTTAACATAGTTTATAAGGCTGAAAAAAGACATCTGTCCATCCAGTTCGGCCTGTTTACGTACAAGTTGATCCAGAGGAAGGCAAAAAACCCCTGTGAGGTAGAAGCCAATTTTCCCCACTTTAGGGAAAAAAATTCCTTCCCGACTCCAATCAGGCAATCAGAATTACTTCCTGGATCAACGACCCATCTCTAGTAACTATAACCTGTAATATTATTACCCTCCAGAAATACATCCAGGCCCCTCTTGAACTCTTTTAGTGAACTTACCAGCACCACCTCCTCAGGCAGAGAGTTCCATAGTCTCACTGCTCTTACCGTAAAGAATCCTCTTCTATGTTTGTGTACAAACCTTCTTTCCTCCAGGCGCAGAGAATGTCCCCTTGTCAAAGTAACAGTCCTGGGGATAAACAGATGATGGGAGAGATCTCTGTACTGACCCCTGATATATTTATACATAGTTATTAGATCTCCCCTCAGTTGTCTTTTTTTCTAAAGTAAATAACCCTAATTTTGATAATGTTTCTGGGTACTGTAGTCCACCCATTGCAGTTATTACTTTAGTTGCCCTCCTCTGAACCCTCTCCAGCTCTGCTATGTCTGCCTTGTTCACAGGAGCCCAGAACTGTACTCAGTACTCCATGTGTGGTCTGACTAGTGATTTGTAAAGTGGCAAGACTATGTACTCATCACGGGCATCTATGCCTCTTTTGATGCAACCCATTATCTTATTGGCCTTGGCAGCAGCTGTCTGACACTGGTTTCTACAGCTTAGTTTGCTGTTCACTAAAATTCCTAGGTCCTTTTCCATGTCAGTGTTACCCAATGTTTTACCATTCAGTATGTACTGGTGACTTGCATTATTCCTTCCCATATGCATAACCTTACATTTGTCAGTGTTAAACCTCATCTGCCACTTCTCTGCCCAAGCTTCCAGTCTATCCAGATCCTGCTGTAGCAGTGCACTGTCCTCTTCTGTGTTAATTACTTTACACAATTTAGTGTTATCTGCAAAAATTGATATTTTACTGTGCAAGCTTTCTACAAGATCATTAATAAATATATTGAAGAGAATAGGACCCAATACAGTCCCCTGTGGTACCCCACTAGTGACAGTGACCCAATCTGAGTATGTACCATTAATAACCACCCTCTGTTTTCTATAACTGAGCCAGTTACTTACCCACATACAGACATTTTCTCCCAGGCCAAGCATTCTCATTTTATATACTAACCTTTTACGTGGTACTGTGTCAAATGCTTTGGAGAAGTCCAGATATACGACATCCATTGATTCGCCGCAGTCCAGTCTAGAACTTACCTCCTCATAGAAACTGATTAAATTGGTTTGACATGACCGATCCCTCATGAAGCCATGCTGATATGGCGTTATTTGCTTATTTTCATTGAGGTACTCCAAGATAGCATCTCTTAGAAAACCCTCAAACAGTTTATCCACGACAGATGTTAAATTTACTGGCCTATAGTTTCCAAGCTCTGTTTTTGGACCCTTTTTGAATATTGGCACCACATTTGCTATGCGCCAATCCTGTGGAACACTCCCTGTCAGTATAGAGTCCTTAAATATCAGAAATAAGGGTCTGGCGATGACATTACTTAATTCTCTTAGGATACGGGGGTGTATGCCAACACCAGAAACTGTTAATTTAGGCACAATGCCTTGTAGCGCTAGCTAAGCCAAATGTAATGATACCTTTCAATTACTGATCCATTGCTTCTTTCTAGAGAGAGTACATTTGATGTAATGCAAATTAGCAGTTAGAGCGTGCCCAAGCCACTGTGTGCACCCTTGCTCCTCCTGTTTCCTCTGAAATCCCCTTCCTCTCCTTCCTGATTGAGAAGGACAGTGAGATGACTAGACAAAAAACTAGTGTACTGTAGGGTGTACTGTACTGTTCTTTGTTTTTAAAGCAAAAAGGTGCACACTGAAAAATCACACGATTAAATAACAAATGTCATTGGTATCCAAAAAATTACCACAAGAACTTTTAAAAACCATACTATATAATATTTCATGAGAGGTGTATAGAAGATATAATACATACACCTTTCTCTTTTCACATAATTTACCCCTAATAAGGTCCAGGAGACAAAGTGTCAGATCAGTAAAGTGACCAGTGCACATAAAGTGCAAAAAGTAAAAGTGAACATGTATCACCGCTCCTGTGGCTTCATACCAATTTGTGAAACTCTCTTTGCACTTTAATTGTTTAGCTGAATATTTTGTGCTTTATTTCTGCTTCACTAATTTCTGTGTATGCTTATTCATTTCTCTTTTCAGATATTTGTCTATTCTCAATACACATTAATTGATGTCATTTCAGAGTCACTTTTTGCACTTTATATGCACTGGTCACTTTACTTATCTGGCTCTTAGGCTACTTTCACACTAGCGTTTTTGCTAGATCCATCATGGATCAGCAAAAACGCTTCTGTCATTATAATACAACCGTCTGCATCCGTTCTGAACGGATCCGTTTGTATTATCTTTTACATAGCAAAGACGGATCCGTCTTGAACTCCATTGAAAGTCAATGGAGGACGGATCCGTTTTCTATTGTGTCTGAGAAAACGGATCCGTCCCCATTGACTTACATTGTGAGTCATGACGGATCAGTTTGGATCAGTTTCTTCATGCGGACACCAAAACGCAGCAAGCAGTGTTTTAGTGTCCGCCTCCAAAACGGAATGGAGACTGAACTGAAGCAAAACTGATGCATTCTGAACGGATCCTTTTCCATTCAGAATGCATTAGGACAAAACTGATCAGTTCTGGACCGTTTGTGAGAGCCTGTGACGGATCTCACAAACGGATCCTTACAATGCAAGTGTGAAAGTAGCCTTAGCTATATGACCTTATTAGGGGTAGATTATGTGGAAGGAGAGGTGTAGGTATTTGTATATTTTATACACTTTCCATGAAATATTGTTTTTAATGGTTTTTAAATGTTCTTGTGATCATGTTTTGGATACCAATAAAATCTGTGATTTCATCATATGATTTTTCGATGTGCACCATTTTGCTTTTTTCATGTACTTCTTGTTGTCATTAAATGTATGCATTTGTGCACATGGGCAGAACCTTTTAGTGTTTGAACTGATACTGTGGTGCCTGGTTTCTGTAATCTATAACACTGTACTACTCTTTGTGACCCAAATAATGTGGAATACAAAGGATGTAAATAATGATGAAGGAAGGTTTAAGAGTTCTAACACTAATCTTGCATCCATCTGGCAAGCAGAGCATTCACAGACTCTGTGATTTCTCTTTTCTCATATGACTAAGCACTAAGGTTGGGTTCACATGTGACAAAAACTGACTGCACCTAAAAGCAGTTCACTGTTAATGGGTCTGCAGTTGTGCAGCTAACAGGCAGTTTAACGCAAGGCCTTTAACAATAAAATTACCCTTAGCTTCACTTCTAACAACCATGCCGATCTACACGTCACAGTGGTTTTGGTCAAAATGCAGGTGCAGATGAAGTGCAGCCAAAGTGCAATGTGTGAATTTAGCCTCAAAGTGAAAATGTCTTCCACATGGTAGGATTCTAAGGCCACCATAGACATTGAGCTAAAAATAATTTTTTAAATTGGTCTTTATTAAAAATATGGCATCTTTTTTTCTGTACATAGCTGACATGCTCTAGTACCCCCCCCCCCACCCTGGAATTTACTGTGTTTTCCGTCAGACCAGGAGCCGACGGACTCATCTCTGCTTTCCGACCTCCTAAACATTCATTATAGCTCAGTTCTTCTATTACTGATAAGAATGTGGCTTAAGTAAGTGTTTATGACCTCTCAGTAGTTTACAGATAAGGTTTAAAAAAAGACTGGCACAAAGTGAAAGTACCAGTCACATAGCTAGAAAAACAGTTAACCCTTTGCGACAGAATGGCTCAATATTTTTAATAAAGGCCAATTGAAAAATGATTTTTAGCCAAAAATGATTAACATGAAATCATAAAAAATTGCCTCCAAAAGGTGTACATTTAAGGACAGCGGGCTGTGTGTTTGGGTATCGCCGGTCGCCCTCGGTACTAATTGGCGGTCAGCTGATCGATGACCAGCAGTTTATATACCAGGCATCTATGGGAGAGCTGCGAGTGGCTGCACATTTCTACCACATACAGAGAGTTTTTACATGATGTTAGTGACATGAATAGGTCATCCATTTAAAGCATGGTCATGCTGAGTCCTCCAGAGTAGTAACCGCTGCTTGCAGCCTCCTCTCTGATATCCACTAACCCTAATAAGACATACTGTATTGTCAGGGGTTGTGTTTCTAGTGTGTAGTCACAATACAACAGATACAACCTGTATATATTTAGGCATAACCGGTATGATCAAAAGATGCTCACAGAGTATATACATTAAGCACAGACATATTATGTACTATATAATGATATGTGTAAAACTGGCCTCTAAATTTTGTTTATAGCATGAATAAAATAAGGCCACACTCAGGATGCAGATATCAAACAGCTGACATACTATACATGTTTAAAGAACTATTCAAAATTCTGAAAATCTAAAAAGTAAAAAACTAAACAAATCTTGAAATCTAAAATTAAAGGGTTTCTGTCACCAGATTTTTGGATATGAATCAGGCTGACATTACAGATGTGGTATTTATTCCTTAGTGCTTCCGTTCAGTAATCTTAAATTTTCATTTATGCTAATCTGCCTTTAGGAGAAAGGGGGCTTTACCCCTGCTCCTAGAGGCTCTGTTCACCCACCTTTGTTAACGCCCAGTTCTTCTTGAGTGACAGGGCCACATCTGTAATGTCATCCTGATTCATATCCAAAAATCTGATGACAGAAACCCTTTAAAGTTTATTTGACATGACATACCTTAAACAATTCAAACAGCATATGAAACAAGTGAGAGGGCACATACACCACCTGGAGCGGTCTACCAGGAGCTTTAGCTACAAAAGAAATCAAAAGAGTATATCAAAATCAAATAAGTATGTGAAATATAATAAGTATAAATGATAAATCAGTAAACTTCCAATAATAAGTAATGGCAGGGATCGCCAAAATGCCAGATTATTGGACATGAATACTGGAGTACATTCTCCATATACACACTTATCCTATTCGCAGTGGCAGATCGAGCGGTGCAATGTTTTGGAGATTCAGGGCTGATGTTGATGGTCAGTTGGGAACACTGACAATAATGCAAATGCACACGATTGATAATATGTACAGACATTTATGATGAAGTACTGTATCACAGCCGACACACACGTGTATCCCATAGACAATGGATAGAGTAGCAGGAGGCATGTCTGATCTGTTGCATCCATCAGGACGGGGGAATGGGTCAGACCCCACTATCAGTTAGTTATCCACTAACCTGTAGATGGGGATAGCTTTAAAGTTTGCCACAACCCCTTTAACATCAACGTTGGACCTGTCACTGAGGGCTTAAAGAACCTATCAGGTAAATTTACGGTAATCTGGCATTGTATTGTTTTTGTTGCATGTTGGACTATCAGGTGCTAGACTAATTCCATAACCACAGCATGCAGTTCAACCATTTTTCAGTGACAGCACCAGTCTTTTTCTTCAGGTTCTACTGTAATATGTTGTGTATATCCTCACAGAAAAAGATAGGAATATATTACTTTCAGTCAAGCATCCAAAATATAACAGACACATTTTCATTTTTTTAGTCCATTTGAGTTTGAAAGTTATCCATTTTCTACACATTCAGTTATTCAAATAATTCTGTATCTTTTTTTCAGTGGTACATTGGAATTTATTTTTATTTTTAGTTTTTTACTTTAGTTACTTTGTATTTTATTTTTACACACAGGGAAATGTCAGAAAAAGGGAATTTTCACAATGTTTCTATTTTCTCATAGTACAAAGTGCAATTAAAAACTGAAAATGTGTCCCCTTTCTGTTGTATTTATTTTTTTATAGGCGATCTATAGTTTACAGGCTAGTAGTGACATTCCATTTTTTACTTTTTTTATTTTACACATTGTGCCCCCCATACGGCACAATGTGACAGATTCCATTTAAAAAGGTTTTTCCAGGGAGATCCATTACTCACCTCCACCGATACCACACCGCTGCTGCTCTCCACATCCTGTCCCAGAATATCTCACTGGAAATGTCAGGAATGGCCCGCTCAGCCAACTGCTGGCTGAAGCAGGTCACCCATAAGGTCAGCGATTGGCTGAGTGGGCCTTTCCTGGCATTTCCAATGTGTCAAGCCTGGACAGAAATTGCACAGCAGCGTGGACTGGAGAAAAGTCTGAACAACAGCGATGGGGGATCGGTGGACATGAGTAATGCTTCTAATTTTTAACCCCTTCTGACCCATCTCTCCAGAAAAAGCTTGAGTTTTTGCACATCACAAACTCATATGGTATGAATACATGATATAGGATATATTACCATTGAACTCTTCAATCTTAAGTTCAGGTGCTGCCAAGTAGTATTGCTCACAAAGCAATTTTGCCGTTTCATAGGCATCTGCCAAGAAAAATATTTGTTAGTGTTGCTTTACTCAAGACAAAAATAAAAAGTGAAAAGTTTTTGTATGTAATCGATGGCAAGTTGCATTTACATTCAGACATTTTCACATATGTAAGTGCAATATGCATGATCATCACAATGTCATCTTCTGAACTTACACACACCCTGACTCTTGGAGGCCAACTGAAGGGCTTGTCTCACAGATGTCTTGAGGAGGGTCCCCTGTTCAGGGACCGCACTCTAGCAGTAAGAACTGAGAGGCACACACAAAGAGCAGCTCTTACTCTAGTGGAAAGGGGTGAGTGTAACTTATGGTCGGTGGTAGCGGAATCCATAACTGAATTCTTAGATAACCCGAACATTGTACGCCGAAGTTAAAAACACAAGTTCGCACATCCCTACTAATGGACCCAGCATGCAAGGATATTGTCAGAAGTTTGGCTTACTGACTCTACAACCCTGCCAATATGTTCATGTACCATAATGAATGGTTGGCTATTCAACTGACTGGCCAGCACGTAATAGTAAATTTCCCATGCAGGATCCACTGCATAGACATCTACCCTACACAGATTCTTACCAGCTATAGATATAAACAATGCTGCCTAATTGGTTTAGACTCTGTTTTCAAGGAGACCATATCAGTTATTTGGTATGCCTCCATGATACATACCATAGGTCCTTCATTTGAAGCTCACATTGTCCAACCACTCTTGCTTGCTCAATGTCTGCACAAAGCTTGACCCAATGATTTACAACCAGAAATGCTGTACAGTAATTTGAAGTAGTGAAAATGAATGTCCCACTGCATCACAAGAGATCTGCTAAGCAGTTAGGGATGTGTCTGGTAGTAAGCTTGTCAAATTTCCAATAAAAGCTAGCAGAAATGTGAATGCAGCTCTGGAGGAGAATGAGCTAATACAAGCTAAAAAGCATTGAAAAAGTCACTTATTTTTATGTAGATTATTAAGCCTTCAATCAGAATACCTTCCATCTGAGTTTTTAACCAGAATTTCCAACTAGAATATATCCCTAAAGAGACCAGCCCTGTATGGAGACTTACTGAAAATGTTCCATAATAAGCAGACTTATTGGCTATACACTATAGGAAAACAGTATACAAAGAGGTATTTCAAAAGAAAGAGAGCAATTCCGCTAGCGCCACCTTGTGGAAGTCACTCCCTATGAGCCAAAATCTAACTTTTTATTAAGCCCTGGGACACGACAAGGGAAAATAGCCAAGGCAATATCCATCAGTTGTTTCGGGGTGATTACCCCTTATCAGTACGGGGTAGGATTCTGACTCCATACTGATGAGGGACAAGCACCCCGAAACAGATGTCTATGGATGGATATTTGGCTTGGCTATTTTCCCTCGTCATGTCCCAAGGCTTATTAAATAGTCAGATTTTGACTCATGAGGAGCCACTTCCAGAAGGTGTCGCTAGTGAGATGGTTCTCCTTCCTTGGGAGATACCTCTTTGCAACAAGAATATATATATGTACACTGTGGACAGCTTACCTTTCACTACCTCTGGAACATTGCAGGAGGGATCAATGCTGCCAATATGCTTTGGATGTGCAGGATTTATGTCTCCTCCAAACAGAAGAGCTTAAAGCAAACAGATGAAGAGAAGTTACCTCTGCTGATGGGGAATTAAGAAAATGAAGCAAGGCATAAAAATGTTATATACACCAAATGAGGGTTGTTTTCCTTCTGAAAACCCCTTCACCTAAATATACCAATCGTTCATTCCTATACTAATGATAACTGTTCCATATTCATGTACTTGGAAGATCAACATGCTGAGATCGTGGATCGTTACTAGGCAAATATCTGCCCGTGTAAAAGGGTCCTAACACTTTTCAAAGATCAGACATTCTGTGCATGTCCCTGGTTTCTAAAGGGAACAGGTTCTGTACCCCCATAATTTCCTGGAGACTGTAATAGTCTGAAATTTCTCCTCAATTGACACATTCATTTCAGCTGCCATAAAGCACACACACCCTGCTAAACTGTCTATACAGGATGGGTTTGTCTCCAATATGGCTGCCTCCATAGAAGTTTCTTCGATTAAAAAAACAGATTTCCAGATATCAACAGGATACTCTCCTACGATGCACAAAGTAAAAATAGATGGGAAATATAAATTAAAACAGTACAATAGGTAATAAAGATAAAATACAAACTGTAAGAGTGTTCATTATATAGCCAAAGCTTTGCTTTAGTTACATAAACTATACCGCTGTGACTATAAGAAACGTGATGTGTTTCAAAATACAGTATATAATAAATCAATATATTGTTCTCGTTCCTTTTCTCTTCTGCAACCCTTTAAAACAGCTTTCATGCATGATCACCTTTGTGCAATTTTTCCTTCAGGAAAAATTTGCAGCCAAAGTATGGAACATCTACATTTTCAAAAAGCAGCTTTAGGTACTTACTGTGCTGATTAATAAGCATACGAAATGAGATCCTATTTGTGTAGAACCTGTCCAGGAAATACTGGATATTACTGCTGACAAACGGGTCAAATCCATATTTCTCCTTGTATTCGATCACACCTTGGGCCATGGTGGGGACCACATCATTGTGTCGATTTCTCACTTCAATGAGAATATTTAAAAAGCTAAAAGAGGGAGGAGAAAGGAAACGGCCTTTAATTGTACTAATTCGAGTAGGATTTTATTACACAATAGCACAGCAGAGGTCTTCTATATACAGGGCTCTATGTAATGAAGTATAAGCTGAAAATCACAATGCTTGCACTGCACAATTTCTCCACTGGGGATTTAGGATAACTTCTGTCCTGAGTGTACAGCAGGAGCTAATCAGTGGAATCAAAAATTCTGCATGCTGAACCATTGGTTCCTGAAACAAAACAATAAAATAAAAAAAATCCCTTTCTGCTCCAAATGATGTCCTCCTCTCTAGTCACGTCAAATGTCAGCGACAGTCTCCTAAGAGACCTAATGTTAGTGGTCACAGTCAAAGTGGTCATATACATCAGTCTATCAAAACAGATGATGTGAAATTTAACAACGATTGCACTAGACAACCGATGACAAACAGTCATTGCCTGGAAAGAAGTTCAAAATTTTCATCCGATAGTCACCAGTCCATGACTGTGTATGTGGTGCAGTCAATCACTACGTGAAAGAGTGTTCCACAGTGAGATTGTTAGTCTTGTGCCCGGCCACTGAACACACATGGCCAGTGTAAACAACTGTACTGTCCAATATGGATTACAATGTGCACGGCCACATCAATGTAATGATCATTCAATCAATGGTTGTTCAACCATCAACCTACTTTTATCTAATGTGTATAGCCATGTTCATTCACACAGAAGGACAAAGGCCACAAGCAGTTATCAAATATTTCTCCCAGTCCTGGAGAAAGGTGGGAGGACACATGCTGTTATTGAGGGAAAGAACGCGTATATAGATGCATCAAGAATTAACGTGACACTTAACACAGTCGCATCAAACTTCAAATTGACACTTTAAGGGGTATTCCTGTAAAGTAACTTATTTTTTGAAAAACTGCATTAAGGCTACAAGCTGTGACCCAACAAGAACCCATACCTATACATATAACCAGAGCTTCATTTTACCTTGCGATCCATTTGTCTAGCTCCTGTGTGAGCCTGCAACACACAGAGTATCATGGCTCTTGATCTTCCCTCACAAAACTACAATCCCCACAATCCCTAGCTTTCCTGCTGTGAGTGTTGATGATTACTGATTGGCTGCCTGATATTACAGTCCAGACACGACCCCTCTACTCAGTAATCAGTAGTACACTAATATTTAGCTAGAGAATTGATAGCAACACACTGATCATGCTCGACCTAACAAAGGCTCAAAACTAAAGGTCGATGCCGTGGTAACTTATGAGGAAACACAGTGGGTAGCAGAGGAAGAAAACTACTTTTATAACTACTGAACGGTAAATATGTGAAATTTACATGATATTAGGTAATTATTGATGATAAATTAGTCTAAAACATAAGTTATATTTATGGTAACCGGAATAACAAATATGTCAAAGGCCAAGTTAAAGAGGACCTTTCACCACTCCTGACATGCCTTTTTTAATAGCTTCATGAATTCCCATGTAATAACAATTTTGGAGCATCTATTCTTATGTCTGTATGTTGCGCCATTCCTTTATTATTTTCACTAGAAGTTATGAATGAATTGCTATTTGTCTTCAGTAAGGGAACAGAGGGGAGGTAACAAGTTGGGGGTGTGTACCTGCACAGTCTGAACATGGCAGCACTGATTGGCTAGAGTCAGTCTGTGCAGGTACACACCCCCAACTGGTCACCTCCCCTCTGTTGCTTTACTGAAGGCAAATAGCAATTCATTCATAACTTCTAGTGCAAATAATAAAGGAATGGCACAACATAGAGCCATAAGAATAGATGTTCCAGAATTGTTAGTACGCGGGGAATGAATGGAGCTATTAAAACAGTCATGTCAGGAGTGGTGAAAGGTCCTCTTTAAAGGGATTCTCTGCTCTGGATAGGTCTTAAATATAAGATCAGCTGTTTCGGGCAGCCGTGGTGCCGGAAACTATAGAGTGTAAGGAGATGGAGGCAGATACTGAGTAGTGGCCGTGTCGAAAAACTGCAGCTCAGCTTTATTTCAAGTGAATGGCAAGTGAACTTCAGTATGCCAGCAGTGGAAACTACACAGGGTATGACGCCTTCTGCTTCCATCCAAACACTGTATAATTTCCAGCATCGCAGCTACCCCAAACAGCTGATTGGCGGGGGTGCCAGGTGTCAGACCCCCACTGATCTGATGTTGATGAACTATCCTCATGAGATACCCTGATACACCATAGCCTGGAGAAACTCTTTAAAGTTTGATGCAACTGTGTATTTAACATGTTAATTATTAAAGGGGTTATCCAACCCCTATAATGCCCCCCAAAATGCCCGGACACCGCATACAGTTACCCCCATACATACTTACCCCCGCTCCCCAGCACCCGCGTCGCCCGCCGCTACATCTCCCCATAGCGCAGATGAAAACAGCCAACAGCAAGGTGCAATGGGGACAAGCATCGCGGGTGACGCTAGGGAAACTCATTCCTGTCACAGCCTGCTATTGGCTGCCAATATTTCCACCCTCCTTTCCCCCCGTATGTTTTGATCCGTGCAATGTGAAGATTCAGTGGTGACCATGCAGGCATCAGAAACGACATGGGTGTCGGGGAGCGGGGTAAGTATTACCTCTATTTTATAATTGCATCGTACTAATTTTGAACTAAAAATTGTTAGAAATATGGAACCCTTTTTGCTCCAATAGAGGAATCTGAATTTTCTTTGTTCAGTCAGGCAGGGAGCAGACGGACTCCTTATCTCTGCTCTCTGACCCTATAAACACTCATTACAGCTCAATCCTTATCTTACTGATAAGAATGTGGCTTATATGTATTGACCTCTTAGTAATTTAGAGATAAGGGTTAGTAGATGATGGCACAAAGTGAAAGTAAAAAGTAGGATTCACACAGATAGAAAAACTGTTACCCCTTTGTGACAGAATGCCTCAATTTTTTTTTAATAAAGACCAATTGAAAAAATGATTTTTAGCTCAAAATGAGTAAAATACAATCATAAAAAAAATTCCTCTGAAGGTGTACATAGACATTAAAAACAGAATCAGATTTCTTTGTAACAAGATGCGGATTGTAAAACTAATAGAATAGGTGGGTTGAGGAGTCAATTATTAAATCCATTTTTATTTGCTGCATAGAAAGAAAGGAACAAAAGCGGTATCTTGGTCTTACCAGATGTTACAGTCTGAATACATCTGCTTTATGTAGGAGGCTATAAGCCTGCAACATCTTCTACTCACATTTACTGCTATCCACTGTTATTACCAAAAACTGTTTTTACCAGGAAAGTGCTACTCATCAGAGGGACAATTTACTTACTCATACAGGACATCTGGGTCATCAGGGCTCTTATTCTCATACTCTAAAAGTTCAAGAAAACTCTGCATATACCTAAAAGGGAAGCAGAAAGGACATTTCACTACAGCATCTGAAATCTGAAGAACTATTTGTGTGCAATCATGTTACATTGTTTCTTTCATTATGTCAAATGTTCATGTAAATAAATCAAATACTGTCTGGGCATTTTATCTATTTCGTGTAGATTTTAACTGTGAAATGTTGCTTCAAAGATGATTTTGCTTTTAAATTTTCAAGACAGGGCTCATGTGCACGGCCGTAGACGCTTTTTTGTGGATCCCAAATTGCGGTTCCCCACGGAATGTCCTGCCCTCTATAAAACAGACAAGAATAGGACATGTTCTATTTTTTGTGCGTGCCGCAGAAAGGACATATGGATGCGTGCAGCATGCGGTGTGCTGTCCACATCTTTTGCAGCCCCAATGAAGGTAATGGGTCCGCATCTGACCAGAAAAAAATGCGGATTGGATGTAGACAAAAAACATGGTCTTGTGCATGAACCTTACAAGGAAGCCACGCCAGTCTGCTGTCTTGCCACCTGGGATATCGCCAGAGGCTGGCCATTTTGTGTATCATCCACTGGGGTTATCAAGCTAAGTAGCTCTATCTGTATTCTATATTACCTGCATTATGATACCTGCTACTCCCTGGTGTCTGTATTGAATATCACTGGTTCACCTGTACCTATATTATCTTATCTTTAACATATGGGGTTAGGGTACCCCTGTATACTACTAGGTTGTGGTTTTATTACATTTGTGGCTTGTTGCCATTTTGCATTTTCTGCTTGACTTTGTTATACTAGGGACCTGTGAGTCCCAGTTGTTTCAAGTTCCTGATGAGCCTAAATATGATGGCGAAACGCGTTGGGACTGCTTTGTTAGTGGGACTGAGCATATGATAGGGACTGTCTGGTTATTGTTTTGGACGAAAAAATAGTAGATCCCACGGCGCAAGGAACCAGTCGGAGGTAAGTTGAAGTCTTGTTTTCTTTTTTTATTATTTGTAATAGAGATGTACAACGCGTTTCGGGGTTAACACCCCTTCTTCAGGTACAGATATCTGTACCTGAAGAAAGGGTGTTAACCCCGAAACGCGTTGTACATCTCTATTACAAATAAAAAAAGAAAACAAGACTTCAACTTACCTCCGACTGGTTCCTTGCGCCGTGGGATCTACTATTTTTTCGTCCAAAACTTCTTCTCCTTCTGTGGGGTTTCAGGCTCCCCGTGTCAGAAGCTGATTGCGATCCCGGGCTGCATACCAGCATTATCAAGAGAGTCAACTCTCTACGACAACAAGTTTACACTAGTGTTGTGCCTATCATATGCACAACCTGAAAAGGTGAGCCTCCCTTTGTATTAATTATTGCGTATTATCTGTACGTTATCACCCTATGCTGCGCTCTTTCCTGTGTTTCATAGAAATACGCTGCCTGTAAAATGTCTGGTTATTGTGACCGTTATTGGAGTGTCCCTATCTGTGCATACCCTGTGATCTGTACTATTCAGGCATTTGTTTGTATATTTCTTTGATGTATATAATTGGTGAGACTTCTTGACTGGATATATATTTGTTTATTATTTTTTGATAAATTATATCAGTTTTTCTAGTAACAGTTAGGACCTTTCCTGTGCCAGGGACATCTGAAGGTCTTCCAGGAGGTTCGGGACACGGGATTGCTATTATCAGGGCAGCTATTCTGTTATTAGACAGGGCGGAAAGAATAGGGTCAGAAACCAGGGTAAGATTTAGTTTTCCATACCAGCTTGTACTCTTCCCTCCAACATCCTATATCTACTGTACCTGCCTGGATAGCACATTTTTCTAATTGCTTTATATTAATTTTTATTTTTCATTTTATACCAATGAAGGCTAAGGTTTTAGATGGTGGATTCTGTGATTACTCTGTTTCTTTACCACTAGTCTGTATGGCATCTTGACCTAACTGATGGGTAATTGGTCAGAACTGTGATTAAGGAAGCCTTCACAGTAAGATCGCAGTATTAGTGATAGCATTCACAGGTAGACTAAATCCACTACGTTTAATGTTTAAACCCTATTCCTCCCAGTCACAAAACATTTTGAGCAGTTGCCTCTTTCCTTTGTAACAAAGAAAATGCAGTAAAGCATTCTCGTTTCAAATATATGGACCATGATAAATGCATTTAGAAGTCTTGATTTTCTTTCGCCATGGTATACTGTTACATTACCGCACAACTGTATAGAACATTTTTTTGTTAAAAACATGGACATATGGTAAACAGGATGTCCAGGAAATAAAACTGCAGTTTTATAAGTTTTATATTACAAAGAGGCCCTTCTGGTTGTGAGATTGTTGGCTGTGGAGTGTTGTGGCCTCTTTCACTTCAGTAGGCATCATAGTGCTGTTCTCATCCACAGGACTGAATTTAGTACAGCACCTCATCTAAATGGAATTCGGTGGAACTGTACATGGATGATAATGTGTTGGGTGCTACAGTAAAAAAGCCATGGTGCTCCAGATGCTTTTTTTTTTCTACTGAGCCCTTGTGACCCAGGAGCTGGGGACCTGTACTAACATACACATTAGTCTAAAGCCTTTTACACATGACCGTATTTTCCATCAGTGTTCAATTCACATTTTGTGCATTCATTTCTATGGTCCCCCCCCCAAAAAAAAATGGCCAGCACACAGATATCATCCATGGGCTGTCTGCAGCCATATGTCTGTTCCACAAATTTTAAAACATGTCCTATGTGGATTGCACAAGGAAGGTATCTGTATTTTGCGGATCCGTGGTTTGCAGGCCGCAATACAGACACTGTTGTGTGCATGAGGCCTAAGGTTTATCAGAATAGATAATCTCAACCAAAACAATCATCCGCCATGTGAAATGTAACACGTTTTAGCCGACCGATGACAGACCATTACTTTCTGAAAAGTTGGCGGGATTTAATATTTTCTTCTGATAGTTGGACAAAACACCTTTCAATTAATAATTATTATTTATGGAGAAAAGCTCTTTCTATGAAAGAAGGTTCCCAGAAAGATCTTTTGTCCACCACCCAGTTTCATTTCAGCTATGGCCAGCTTGAACAGCCAATATGGACTACAATGTGTATGGCGGTGTCTGTGAAACAATCGTTCTCTAGATGTTTGTTCAACTGTTTCTCAACCATCAACCAACTTCTATATGTTTATGGCCATTTCTCAAGGCCAATTGTCTGAAAATGTACATATTTCAGTATGAAGGGAATCACTACCTATAGAAACGTCTAAAACAAAGGAAAATAATTTTACTGATGTGAAAATTAATATTAAAATAAAGGTAGGTTCCACCCGCAAGTCCATGTGAACTAGGCAGTACGTAGTATCACTGGCCTGGACGTGGCTAAACTCTGTTCACATGAATGGAGCTTAGCCGCGCCCAGGCCAGTGATAGTAGTCGTGACGTCACTGGGCCTGCGGTAAACACAGAGAAGGCTGCGGCGCTCCTGGAGCGCCGCTGCCCTCTCAAACAGCTGATAGGCGGGGGTCCCGGGTGTCGGACCGCCGCCGATCAGATGCTGATGATCTATCCAGAGGATAGATCATCAGTTTTAAACAACTGCAGAACCCCTTTAAACGTTTCTATAGGCAGTGATTCCTCTAATGTGTATGCCCCCCTTAAGAATCAATAGGTCACCAATGTAATTTATAAAAAAAACACTTTAACCTTATATGAGGTGCAACTCACCAGGTCCGGACTAATTTCACAGATGGTCTTTGAAGCAAGTTTTCAGGCAGCAAGTTAACTTCCTTAAGTGTATTTGCAAGACGTACTGGTAGTTCTTTCCGTAAAAAGAGATAAGATGTTTTCTCACAGGCATTGTTGCGACCTGCAATGGAGTCAAAAGAATCACTCACCTGGTAAGTGTTTGTGTTACAATTAGATCAGGGTAAAATTCTGATGTATCTCTATACGATGATAAGCTGCTAACACTGGGGGAAGCCATGACTGGCCATACATGTCTCATTACATAGGGGCTATTCAAATAGTTGACCAAGTAATGCATAGATTCACCAGGACTGCCATAGGTGTAGCCAATCTTACATAGAAACTCACCATTCTGGCCTATAGTGGTGTAGTCCCCTAACAGACCATATGTACATAGGATGGCATGCTTCGACCAAACTATTAAAAGTTTTTTTCCAGGGTTACTATGGTTTTTTAATAGTATGCACATGAAGTTGCTAATCTCATGTAAATCTTCCATATGTTTTTTTCCAATTTGGACCCTCCTGACCTGTTTTGCCATGTAAATAAATCATTCTGGTTTGTTTCCATCCTGTAGGTAGCACTTCCTGTTGCTGTATCCAACCAAACCCATGATGCTCCTTTCTCTGCCACAGCTCTGCCCCTAACAACACCCAGCTAGTTTATAGCTCCTCCCACCCAGCTAGTTACATAGACACTCCCCTATCACTGTCCCAAACAACACCCAGCTAGTTTATAGCTCTTCCCACCCAGTTAGTTACATAGACACTTCCCTATCACTGCCCCAAACACCCAGCTAATTTATAGCTCCTCCCACCACGCTAGTTACATAGACACTCCCCTATCACTGTCCCAAACACCCAGCTAGTTTATAGCTCCTCCCACCCAGCTAGTTACACAGACACTCCCCTATCACTGTCCCAAACACCCAGCTAGTTTATAGCTCCTCCCACCCAGCTAGTTACACAGACACTCCCCTATCACTGTCCCAAACACCCAGCTAGTTTATAGCTCCTCCCACCCAGTTACATAGACACTTCCCTATCACTGTCCCAAACAACACCCAGCTAGTTTATAACTCCTTCCATCCAGTACTGACACAGACACTCCCCTATCATTGCTTTGACATACCCATTGACATAACATCACAGGAAATAAGAAAGAAAGAGCTGCATGGACATGGTCATGCGACCACCGCCCATAACTGAAGATAGGTGCAATAAAATTAAAAGAAATATATTACAAAATTACAGTTGTTATCTTCATAAATGATTACTTTAAAGGATGTTGAAAATCCTAGGTGGAGACCTATTTCTGTCCTAGGAGCCTTGTTGGATTCTTCCTCCAAAATCAGGCCTCCTTTGGCTGTTATTCCTTTATTATGCAACAGAGAATTATTTGAAGCCTGGTGTTGTCTTCATGGCTCTGAGAGGGATTTTCCTTTTTTTCTCATTCAAGAGCATCTTATTTCCAAATAAAACTTGTTTCTGTTAGAACGTGGTACGTTACTAAATGTATCATGAGCTGAGATCGGAAACCATAACATGGTTGGACCATGCTCCCATATCGATTACTATAACAGACTATCCAACTCATGCTTCCTTATGCTTTTGGCAACTTAAAAAAGATACACTGTCCTATTCAGAATATCAGAGTGCCTTGGAGAATGAGCATAGAATGTACTTTGATCTAATCATCACTCCTTCAATGTATTCTCTGCCTGAGCTGCACGCAAGGCATTAAAGGGGTTCTCCGAGTTATAAATATTGATGACCTATCCTCAGAATAGGTCATCAATATCAGATCGGCAGGGGTCCGACACCCGGCACCCCCGCCGATCAGCTGTTTGAAGAGTATCAGCGCTGCCTCCTCTTCACTGTTTACATGCTGGCCGACACGGGGGTAGTGGTGAGTAGGTGTAATTACACCTAGCCACCCTATTCATTTCAATGGGAAGGATCGCTTCCATAGACTTGTATGGGAGCGATCCTTCCTATTGGAATGAATGGGGTGGTTAGGTGTAATTACACCTACTCACCACTACCCCCGTTACAGCCAGGCTCTGACGTTTCGTGTACAGAGCCTGGCCACTCCCTCAAGCAGGGAGAAGCCTGTACACGAAACGTCACCACAGGAGCCGGGTGGATGACGTCAGCAGTCACATGACCGGCATCGGCTGTGTGGAAACACAGCAGAATAAAAGAAGACTGTACATTAGAAAAGTGTTCATATGTGAGTTACAAGCCCCATTAGATAAAGTAAATATAACTCGGACAACCCCTTTAAGGAGAGGGGTTTGTATTAAGGCAAGGCCAGGCTAAAAGGAAAAAAAAATGAATAAGGCAAATTCAAACACTGGAGGACAAAGTGTACAGACCGGCGTCTAAATGGGCGGTCTTCATAAATGTCCTCCTAAGTTTGTGTATGCTGATCGGACGCCTGCTCTGCTGCTTTCATTGGATGTGGTGGAGACGTTTGGCTGGATCCACTGGAGCTTCATGTGGGACATTCCGGATAGATTTGGCTTTTGAGGCCATCAACTCTTCTCCCTCAATGAGGGTAAGCACCTCTGGCAGATTTTCAATGGCTTTTGAAATTACTAATGGGACCCATCAGGATTGCCCCATTCCTTCTTGACAGTCGGCTGCTTACATGCAGCAATCTCCTTCACAATATGAGAACGAGGGATCGGTATTGCGATCGCTCGTCCTCACAGAGCTGAATTGTTTCTGGACAGCAGATCGCTGTTTAGACAGCATTATCTGCTGACCAGAAAGAATAGCTTAGGTGCCTGCATGAACGACAGGGTCACCTGATGAACGAGCAAGTGTTTTGCTTGTTTATCGGGTGATCGACGGCACCTTTACACGGATAGATTGTTGGGAACCATTAAAACCATCTTTAGTTATGGCTCTCTGCTTATCTCTTTGCTAACTTTGATCAGTAATACAACTACATAGTATTAAAGGGTTTCTGTCACCACATTTTTCACTATTAAACAGGATGACATTATCCCTGTTCAAATGTCACCTGATTCTAACGATGCTATTTATGTTTTCCTGAGTGCCCTGTTTTTGTGCAATTTTAACTTTTATTATATGCTAATTAGCCTCTGGCTAATGGGGGGCGTTGCCCCTGCTCCTAGAGGTTCCATTTGCTCACCAAAATCCACGCCCTTATCCTCCTGATTGACAGGGCCAGACCAGCGTTGGTCTCCTCAGGCCGGCCCTGTCTGCCATCGAAATCTCGCGCATGCGCAGGTGTGGTGAGTGAAGGGCGCTCGCTGGCTCCCCCACTGCGCCTACGCTGAATATGTTACAGTGCAGATATATACATTCATTCTTTTATATCAGTCCTTCTTCGCTATATACTAGTGGGACGCCTTCCCTGGACACGTGCACCATTTTCAAACCGCAGTGCCGACTCATCTTCTTCAATATTCATTCTTTTGTCACTGATGTCAAGTCTCCCTGTGGGAATCTCATTGAATTAGCAAGGTGGGAGATCTGTTTGATGGAAAAGTGTTGAGGGATTTTATTTCTCTTCAGCATCAGTTCCATATTTTAGATAACAATCTTTTTAAATACATTAGGCTTCAGCACGTTGTCAAGACTATAGATATTCATAAAGTGGCATACACTTTTTTTCTCTGTTTCTCAGGGTTAAGGGGGTATATCCAGGAAGTTATTAAGCCTGCTCGGCTTGGCTTCCTTGGACACTACCAAGCTTTGCCTTGCCTTTGAGATCAAGGCTGCGGGCCTTTCATCTCATTTCTATTCTAAATGATTCCTGTTCACACTCTGTGCTAAGAGAGTCTTCAATGTACTGGATTTGAGCATCATGGTGTTTCAGTGGTTAGCACTAGTGCCTTGCAGCTCTGGGGTCCTGGGTTCAAATCCGGCCAAGGACAACATATGCATGGAGCTGGTATGTTCTCTGTGGGTTTCCTCCTGGTACTCCGGTTTCCTCATATTACTATTAATAGGAAATTTATATTGTGAGCCCCAATGGGGACAGCCCAATGCTAATGTCTATAAAAGGCAGTGGAATATAGTACCGCTATATAAGTGCATAAAATAAATGATAAAAATATTTGTGTCAAATATTTGTTCTTTTTCGTACTTCGTTTTTTTTCACATATATACATTCACATTTGATGCACCTATTGCACTTGTATGTTTTGGTTTGCCTGTTTTATTTCTAAAAGTTATGTTTCCTGTAAAAATTAATTTTCAAAAAGAAAAACTCTCACAACAAATGGGAACAAAATAATAAAAAGACAATTTGCATTTTATTCAGAAGAATAGCATGAGCAACGGGAAAATACATATGTAATGTGCCATACATCAAGTACAAATGACCAGTCAGTAATTTCGACAAAAATGGATTGTAAGAAAACACAAGGAAACACTCCCCATTAATAAAGAAAATAACCATCATTTACCTTATATATGTAAACGGACTTACACAATGAGTCCTCTTTTAATAGCTGCCTTGTCCACAATATAAACACTTTGACTAACCCACATTGCACTTACATTATTAAATACCCATTGCTTTCAACATTAGACCAATTACCCTGACATTATCGTGGTCTTTTCAATGAAACCATTCCGTTTAAGTATTTACTAAACAAGCCGTTTTCTGGCTGGATTTCCACTAAGTTGGCAAAATCCACTTCTTTTCTTTTGATAATCAAGGGTTTCTTTCACAACGAGCTCCCTATACTTTGCCTAATGTAATATGCTTTGAGGGCGCCCAGCTGAGGGTTATTTCTATAATTTTTGTTGTTGCGTTTTTTTTTTTTTTTTTTAGAATTCCCATAAAGGATAATATAAGTTTCGTTCTTGTAAAAGAGATGATCATTGAGCAGTACCACTTTAAGACATTATAGGGGGTTGTCTGAGCAAATGCTAATACAGAAGTCCTCTTCATATTCTGTGCACTACCTTCAACTTTGTGTGATGGTTGTTGACCACATTCAATTGAAACATGGACGCATTTAACACGGAAATGCAAACTCTTAAAACTTCAAACCTTTGCAGATATGGATTTCAATTTAAAATTTGACACACTAGTATTCTGCCACGTAGGCACTGTTCTGGGTATAGGAGGGCTCCTATGGTTAGCCACACAACTGGGGGACATGAGTCACTGGTTGGGGACCACTACTGTAAGATGTTCTAGCAACCCTGTCTTGATGTTAGTAAGTATGGCACATAACCACTAAGTCAAGCTCGTCAAGACCTGGAAGACTATCTGCATTGGATTGGCAGGGGACTGAAGAGAGGAATTCTGTTTTTTTGATATTTTACTGCTCCTCTTTTTCTTCAAGGAGTTGGAAGAGGTCAAATATTGCCAGGGATCCATACACGCTGGCCATGTATGACCCATTGATGGCTGCTGACCAATCAATGGCTTCAGCAGTCATGTGTAAAGGAATGTCAGGTGACTGCTCCAGTCACATGACGTTCCTGTGTGTGCCACCGCTGAGGTTACTACCTGGCTTACAGAGGTGATGTGCATATAGGTAGCATGTCAGACTTCCAATTCAGCAGAGACCAAAAGCAGTGGGGTAGGGAGCTGCAGCAGTGGAATTGGGAGACTCCGACAAGGTGTTTTTTTACAGCATGTCTGCCCCGTGGCAATTTTTTAACCATCTCAGACAACCCTTTTAAGGTTACTTTTACCCAAAAACTGAAAAAGTGGATTTGGGTAATGAGCCAAAACTATTATATCATTGACTTCTGCTGTCCGGGGGTTTTGTTGTTATAGATTTGTTTTAAAGGGCATGTGTCAAAGACCAGTTTCAGTACCTCCTGTTCATAGTGAGCACTCATTTTTTTGGGCAAGGTGAAAAATCTTCAGTTTTCTATATTAAATATAATTTGACATTTAAAGGGGTTGAAAATAGAGTTTATTTCCTTTACAAAGCCTCACTCTATTATCAGACTATTTACAGACAGCAGAAGTTGAGTGTACAGGTCTAAACTTGTCACATTACAAGTAGTTGAAAGTCATCCAAATGCTATTTTGGCCCGACTATCTAATGTGTATGGGGATGTCCCGACTCTTCCCCTGACAGCAGAATCCAAGCTAGATTTTACCACACCTGATACTTCGTTCCTGTGGGAGATAAGCCACTGAGGAGTCTGCTGTAGAAAAAAAAATATACATATTTGGTGGTGCAATTTGAAAAACACCATTTTAGGATGAACCCTTCATCCCAATGGATAGGTAAAAAATGGGATAGGTGGGTAGGTTAGGGATTTTATATTCCTCTCCAGCTCAGCTTTGGGGGTTAGGTTTGGGGTCTTTGGTAGGTAAAATATTTTTTGTTGTATTGTTTCTTTTTTGTAATTTTTTCAATCTTAATAAAGAGTTAAAAATTTTTAATCAGACATTATCAGTACAGAACAACCTCTTTCTAACAAAGCTAGAACCAACTCTGTACCTCACACAGATCCAGAGATCTTCCCATTCATGGCTGCTAATGCTCTGCTAGATTTATTTCAAGCTGGCAGCTCAGTAGTCATGTCCTTGAACCAATTATTATTGTAACTTGAGGGACCACTGTACTATTATTGTCTGTTTTACGGTAAACCTGTAACATGTCAGTAAGGCTCTGTCCTTAGCCGAATCCTAACCAGAAACCATCACTGTACTAACTTGAACATGAATTACAGAGAATCATCATTACATGACCTATTGTTTAATGGGGTTTTCATCAAGATAAGTCATCTATATGAGATAGGCGGAGGTCCAACTAATGGAACCTCTGCCAACAGCTGTTTGAGGAAGCTGCGGTGCACACTGGAGTTCTGGTAAATGCTGTGGCATCCTTGCAGCTTACAAAGCACAGTGGCATCCATTTGATAGTTGCTGCACTTGGTATTGCAGCTGTGCCTAGGCCATGGCCTAGTAAGAAGTTCAAGTGTTTACAAAGCACTGTAATCTCTTCATACAGCTGATCGGAGGGAGTGCTGGGAGTCGGATGCCCGCTAATCCCATACCGATAATCTATCCTGAGGATAGGCCATCAATATGAAAAATCTGTAAAAACCTGCAGTTTGCACTCTGACCACAAGTATAATAAAATGGCAAGACTTCCTGCCCTTTCACAGCAACCACATAGGTCATAGACACAATAGCTTAGAGGAGACTCATTGACTGCTATAGGAGAGTTTCTTAGGCATGCTCTGTACCCTGTGCAGAGGTCAGGAGGGAGTAGATAAGCAGTGATATCACCTATCACCTACTGTGAACGGTGAATGGTGGATCCTGTGTTATCTATCTGGAGATGATTTGTATCATTATTATCGTGCTTGTGATGATATTGCAATGGCTACTGAAAAGTTACCTGAACAGAACAGGAAGTGTTGACATATTTTAGGATGGGTTCACATATGCGCTTTGAGCTCCAGCAGTCCCGGCTCAAGAACAGACTGCCAGTGTTCACTGTATCCGGCATAGCCATTACACTGAGTGCCGCTGGATCCCCATTCACTGTAATGGGATCCCGCAGCTTTCCAGAATATATACAGTAGTCCCTCAAGTTACAATATTAATTGGTTCCAGGACGACCATTGTATGTTGAAACCATTGTAACTTGAGTAATCGGTTCCAAAGCTCCAAAATATCAGCCAAGGTAAGAGAAAATGAAGATTTAAAAAAAAATAAGCAGATAACTAAGACTACTTTCACACTAGCGTTTTATAATTCTGGTATTGAGTTCCGTCATAGGGGCTCAGTACCGGAATAAAACGCTTCAGTTTTGTCCCCATTCATTATCAATGTGGACAAAACTGAACTGAAGACAACGGAATGCTCCTAGAAGCATTCCGTTCCGTCTTCAAACCGGAGAGCAAACCGTAGCATGCTGTGGTTTGCTCTCCGGTCCAGGCATCCGCACCAAGACGGATTCGTCATGACCCCCAATTAAAGTCAATGGGGACGGATCCGTTTAGTGTGACACAATGGTGAACGGATCCGTCCTCCATTGACTTTCAATGGAGTTCATGACGGATCCGTCACCTGCACACATACATACATACAAACATACACATACAAATACACATACATACTTACATGCTCCCGGCAGGTCTCCACAGCGCAGCAGGAGCAGGATGGCGCACACATAGGACGATTCCACCCGGCGCCCAGCAGAGGGCGCTGTCGGGAATCGTCTTATGTGCGCGCCGTCCTGCTCCTCCTGCGCTGTGGAGACCTGCCGGGAGTATGTAAGTATGTATGTGTATTTGTATGTGTATATGTCTCTGTGTGTATGTACTGTGTGACGCCGGATCGCGGTTCCGGCCCCACACATGTCCCTGCGGCAGCACGGATCCGGCGGCACCCTTCACATGCTGAATCCGTGCTGCCGCTAGTGTGAAAGAGGCCTAAGACAAGTACAACAAGCCCTTACATATAACAGTCAGCAATATCTGCTAACTAGTAACTAATACAGATATTTTACCAGAGAAGTGGCCTTGATTGGTTGGATCTGAGTCTGAGACATTGTATGTTGAGTCTGGTTTCAACTTAGGATGGGTCAGAAAAGACCATTGTATGTTGAAAATATTGTATCCTGAGGCCATTGTATCTTGAGGGATCACTGTACTGGCTTTTGAAAGCCGGTATGTATGTCAGATACAGTGAATTCCGTCAGTCTATTCCTCCGCCGGAACAGACTGGCACTCTTTTCCAGCGGAGGAAGAGACTGCCATTGTTTAAAGCGCATATGTGAACCAGGTGATAGGCTTAGTGACTAGTGCGAAACCTGCACAACTTTGGGACTTTTTAAAATATAGACCGTGACCGTGGAAGCTAAAAAAAACCACAAAAAATTACTAAAAAATATGTTTAAAATAAAAATGTGATTTAAACAATAGACCATTTTCTGATGACACATTCTCTTTAATAAAGCAAAATCTCTAATGTTAATGGCGCCTAGATATTTCTTGATGCTAAACATTTGTGCCTAACAAAAGTCCTTTAGGATCAGCCATGTTGGCACCATCCTATGTGGCCGATAGCGGCTATTCTCTTTTATTATGTTAGCAATAGCACTCTGCATGAGAAGATGCTCCACCAACAGCACACAGCTGTAGAACAGTAAATGTAACACCATCGCAGCACACACTTTTATGACCTGCAATTTCTTAAAAGCTTTTACAATTCTATTCATTGAATTGTGAGGACAAACTTCACTGCCGATCCCACCGCCACAATTGCCTTGTACAATGTGTAGTTAATTAACACGGCTGCTGAAAAGCACTGTGACAATCATTTTATAAACCTCTCTAATCAATGAGCTACCTTCTATTTTCTGCCCATTTTTCCCAAATACTATGCCGGAAAAGGTTATTCTTATATGTGGCTACAAACCTTTTATAAAGGTTTCATCAAATGGTTACCCTTCAAAGAGCTACAATGTAATGTCCAGCAGGTTTATGAAGAAGAACACTTTTCTGAGGCCATTTATAAATAAATTGCAAAACCTTATCAACTTGATCCCAACAAGATGAAAAAATGTGATGTTTCCAGTTCTATCAACCAAAATGTACAATAATGGTGGCCACACACCTTCTATAGCTATCGGTAGACAGCTACTCTCACGACTCCCCCCCCACACACACACACTTGGCTCAGCTAAGCTTGCATATCTCCCTTGCAAACAAAAGGATTGGGCGTTGACATTCAATACGATTAATCTGTCAGGGAAAAGTCGACACTCCCCCATACCCGAATCACAGATGGCCAGCTTTACATGTTCAGCCAACTTTACTTTTATGTGAACAGGCGCCCTAAGACTGTAACATGTACATCCTGTTTGAAGGCAGATGGGCCCGTACCTCAGGGGCCTACATTACATGGAATAATGAGTAACTTCAAACTGAAGAAGAATGATAAATTACAGACTATTGTCATAACTCATTCTTATGCAGTACAGGTAGACCGTATCCTTTTGATGGGCTGCAAATAAGCAACATAGGGATTTGTACTCCCTCTGTCACAAAAGCGGCTCGTGACTGATGAAGATAGGCACTGAGCAATAGGAGCTGTCATGCGTGAGCAGTTTATTGGAGTTCACACATGAAGTTTCAAGTAAGGCTACGGATATTCCAAGTTCCCATATTGAAGAAAATCCAGGAGGAGGGAACGCCTCAGCTTGTTCTCACACCTTCCAACAACTCACTACTATCACCAGCCTCAGAGATCTCCAGAAACACATCTGTCCCTCCCCTGTCTATACTATCCCTAGCAGGGGCCCGAACCTTACATTTTCTGAGGGTCACAGGGCAGCCAAACTAGAGACCGAGAGATTAATTGCCAAAGAGAGTAAAACTAGCCCAAACATGTTTTTCAATTATATAAATAGTAAAAAGTATAAACCTGAAGGTGTTGGCCCCTTACAGAGTAATGACGGGGGAGTTGTAGAGAGCGACGAGGAGAAAGCAAAGGCTACTAAATATTTTTTTTTCCACTGTATTCACTGAGGAAAATAAACTGTCAGATGAAATGCAGAATATAAAAGTAAATTCCCCTTTAAAAGTGCCCTGTCTGACCCAGGAAGAAGTACAGCGACGTCTTAAACAGATTAAAATAGACAAATCGCCAGGACCGGATGGCATACACCCCCGTATCTTAAGAGAATTAAGTAATGTCATAGCCAGACCCTTATTTATGATATTTAAGGACTCTATACTGACAGGGAGTGTTCCACAGGATTGGCACATAGCAAATGTGGTGCCAATATTCAAAAAGGGTCCAAAAACAGAGCCCGGACACTATAGGCTGGTAAGTTTAACATCTGTCGTGGGTAAACTGTTTGAGGGTTTTCTAAGAGATGCTATCTTGGAGTACCTCAATGAAAATAAGCAAATAACTCCATATCAGCATGGCTTCATGAGGGATCGGTCATGTCAAACCAATTTAATCAGTTTCTATGAGGAGGTAAGTTCTAGACTTGACCAGGGCGAATCAATGGATGTCGTATATCTGGATTTCTCTAAAGCATTTGACACTGTACCACATAAAAGGTTAGTATATAAAATGAGAATGCTTGGCCTGGGAGAAAATGTCTGTATGTGGGTAAGTAACTGTCTCAGTTATAGAAAACAGAGGGTGGTTATTAACGGCACACACTCAGATTGGGTCACTGTCACTAGTGGGGTATCACAGGGGTCAGTATTGGGCCCTATTCTCTTCAATATATTTATTAATGATCTTGTATAAGGCTTGTACAGTAAAATATCAATTTTTGCAGATGACACTAAACTGTGTAAAGTAATTAACACAGAAGAGGACAGTACACTGCTACAGATGGATCTGGATAGACTGGAGGCTTGGGCAGAGAAGTGGCAAATGAGGTTTAACACTGACAAATGTAAGGTTATGCACATAGGAAGGAATAATGCAAGTCACCAGTACATACTAAATGGTAAAACACTGGGTAACATTGATATGGAAAAGGACCTAGGAATTTTAGTGAACAGCAAACTAAGCTGTAGAAACCAGTGTCAGACAGCTGCTGCCAAGGCCAATAAGATAATGGGTTGCATCAAAAGGGGCATAGATGCCCATGATGAGAACATAGTCCTGCCACTTTACAAATCACTAGTCAGACCACACATGGAGTACTGTGTGCAGTTCTGGGCTCCTGTGAACAAGGCAGACATAGCAGAGCTGGAGAGGGTTCAGAGGAGGGCAACTAAAGTAATAACTGGAATGGGTGGACTACAGTACCCAGAAAGATTATCAAAATTAGGGTTATTCACTTTAGAAAAAGACGACTGAGGGGAGATCTAATAACTATGTATAAATATATCAGAGGTCAGTAAAGAGATCTCTCCCATGATCTATTTATCCCCAGGACTGTGACGAGGGGACATCCTCTGCGTCTGGAAGAAAGAAGGTTTGTACATAAACATAGTAGAGGATTCTTTACTGTAAGAGCAGTGAGACTATGGAACTCTCTGCCTGAGGAGGTGGTGCTGGTAAGTTCACTAAAAGAGTTCAAGAGGGGCCTGGATGCATTTCTGGAGGGTAATGATATTACAGGTTATAGTTACTAGAGATGGGTCGCTGATCCAGGGAGTTATTCTGATTGCCTGATTGGAGTCGGGAAGGAATTTTTTTACCCTAAAGTGGGGAAAATTGGCTTCTACCTCACAGGGGTTTTTTGCCTTCCTCTGGATCAACTTGTAGGAAATCAGGCCAAACTGGATGGACAGATGTCTTTTTTCGGCCTTATAAACTATGTTACCACCTTTTCTACTGTGAAGGGTCAAATACCAACTAATTACTCTCTGCCACCTTATGGCCTCAAAAAGCTTGGATGTTTTATGCTATGTCTATGGAAACTGGACTCTATTCCTAGCCACTAATATGTGAAGGAGTTGGCTTGCAAGCCACAATTTTACTGGTTGCCTTCTGAAAATATGTTTGCAACATTACACAGCAGGAGGCTCTGCTTATAATCTAAGGGGCATCGAATCTCAGCACATCATATTGGCTATGGCTTACCACAGTCTGAATCATCTGCTCTGCAGGAGCCAAAGGGCTGCACATCATGATAACTGAATACACATTGAGATCATTAGAACCACAAAGATGACAGAAGATCTAACAACTTACGCAGAATGCTTAATTTGCTAACTATAGACGGCACACAGTGGAGATTTGTAGGATATATATGGTATGACCACATATGTTGTGTTTTAAAAATTCAGAAGTTAAAAACATGTCTGTACCTGAGCAGATAGAATGGAAGGGACAGTGTAGCAGACATTCTGACGGGTGGGTTCCTCGGAATAAAAACTGGTGTAAGGCAAGGTGTATAGGCTCAGGTCACTTGTATCAGGTATAACACAGTGCCAGAGGGGTGGTGCATGACACAGGCACTACCTTTTGTTGTTCCCTGCCCCCCATGTCATGTCTATTGTACAATGGCTTGAACCTTTTAGGTCATCCTATACTACAATTAGAGATGAGCGAATCCTAAAAGATTCGGGGTTTCGGTATTCGGCCCAAATCTCACCGCGGGATTCGTGGATTCGGGCCGAATCACGAATCCCATTAAAGTCTATGGGAGACCCGAATCTTTTTGCAGGGGCCAAAGGTTCTGCACAGTCAAGTTTGCCCCAACATGTGAAAACCTCAGAAAATGATGGAAACACCTTGGGAATGCATAGCAAACACCAGGGGCAGCATGTAGGGACGCCTCTGAGGCTCCCTAAGGGCTCATTCAGACGTCTGTTTGGTGTTGTCCGTGTTTTGCGGATCCGCAATTTGCGGATCCGCAAAACACGGACAGCGGCCCATGTGCAGTCCGCAATTTGCGGAACGCACATGATAGAAATGCCTTTTCCTGTCCGTGGATCCGGACAAGAATAGGACATGTTCTATTTTATTCCGGACCCACGGAACGGAAGTGCGGATGCGGACAGCACACAGTGTGCCGTCCGCATCTTTTGCGGCCCCATTGACTGTGAATGGGTCCGCACCTGGTCCGCAAATTGCGGATCGGATGCGGACGATTTTTGCGGACGTGTGAATGAGGCCTGAGGCTGATGCTGCAGGTCCCTACCTTATGTAAATTTAGGTCACATGTCACTGCCAGCCAATCACTGCTGGGGAGGTATAGGGGCTGTTACATCACAGCAGGCGTTCCCACAGGCTTCCCTTTGATGCTGATTGGCTGAAAAAACCGGGCATTTCAAATTGGCAGTAACTCACGAATCTTCACGAATCCGCGCTGCCTCGGGATGCCGAGCCAAAGCGGGCAAGATTCGTGCGAATCCCGAATCTTGCCGCTCCTGCACCAATTTATTGATTTTTTTTCTGCAGTGTATATGTTTTGTCTGAAGTATTCCTACCGATGTATACTTTTAACCCCTTCAGGAACTTGCAACCCCATTCTAGCGTTTTTGTTTTTTACTCTCTGTCTTCCAGGAGCAATTAATTTTATTTTTCCATTCATGTAGACATTTCATTGTAGACATATTACGAGCCAAAATATATTTAGAAAATAAGAAAAAAAAACAATAAATAAAAACAAATAAAATATAAAAATATATAAATAAGTTAGGGCGGTTAAAGCACCACTTGTGCTTAAAGGGAACCTGTCATCTCTGAAACACCCCCTGAACTAGAGTAATCAGTGTATAGTGTAAGTGATGCTGAATCCGAATATGAAAGTTTTATCTTTATACTCACTTCCATTCCAACGCTGTGCTCCCACAAACCAGCAGTAAAATACACTCAGTGGACTCCAGTGCTCACTCACATAATGGAGAGGACTCAAAGAAGAGTCTTCCTCAATGTATTTTACTGCTGGTTTGTGGGAGCACAGCATCGGAATGGAAGTGAGTATGAAGATAAAACTTACATATTCGGATTCAGCATCACTTACACTATACACCGCTTACTCTAGTTCAGGGGGTGTTTCAGAGATGACAGGTTCCCTTTAAATCACACAAAAAGTGTCTAATCATTTTCAGGCCTGGTCATTAGGGTTAGGACTGCCATCTCATCTAAAAAAAGCACTGAAGAAAGATACAAGGAGCCTCTTAAAGGGCATCTGACAGCAGATTTGTACCTATGACCTATTGCATGTGCACTTGGCATTTGAAGGCATCTGTGTTATTCCCATGTTCATACGTGTCCGCACTGCTGAGAAAAATGATGGTTTAATATATGTAAATGAGCCTCTAGGAGAAAAAAAAGAGGCGTTGCTGTTATACCTAGAGGCTCTGCTCTCCCTGCAACTGTCACACCCCCTGCACTTTGATTGACAGGAATCGATGTGATAAAATCCTTCCTGGCCCTGTTAATCAAAGTACAGAAGGCGTGGCAGTTGCAGTGAGAGCAGAGACTAGGTGTAACGGCAACATTCCGTGTTGCTCCTAGCGGCTCATTTCCATATATTAAAACTTCATATTCCTAGCAATGCTGGCACATATGAACATGGGACCGACACAGATGCCTTCAGCTTCAAAGCGCAGATACAACAGGTCAGCCAGTTTAACGGGTACAAATCTGCTGACCGATGCCCTTTCATAAACTTCTCGTCGTCAGTATGCAAGAAAATCAAATTTAGGCCAGTGATGAGTTGGCGTAGATGCAAGCCAGTTTGTCTGGCATAATTACTGTAAATGTGTCAGGATACTGAAGTCATCTTGTGCACACGGCCATAGTTCTTGTGCAGACGTCACTTCTATAGGCCTGTGCCTTTTAAATATGTTGACACGTTTGCATTGATAAACTTTATGCTAAGACTGGCATTTATAACACCAGTCTATGTATATCATTCTATGTACATCTTGTGAGGCCCTGATTTATCAAGACTGATGTGTGCTATGCCGGCCTTGATGGGACCTGCGCCCCAGGAAGATGCATTTAATTTATGGCAGGCCTTGTCATAACTTAAAGGGGTTGTCTGAGTTCTTTTTTTGTACTTTTTATGTTTCCAACTAATCAGATGTAACGGGTTTACAACTGACTTACTTCATCTGCAGTGGCTCCTTTCTCCGAGTTCACTGAGGTTCACGTGACCTGTGATGTCAGCTTCTCTCCCTGCTCTGATGATGCTTCGTGCACCAGCCTGTGGAGCAGGTCTGTGTCTATGCAAGAGATGTCACTGTGTTTGCCACACTCCCCTGCACTATTGTCTGCCCTGTGTCTCCCTGGATACTTTAGGAAACTTTAACCCCTTCTGCAGCAGAGACTCAGGACTGGAGGCTTTGCTGAGCAGCTGCAGGCAATGAAGAGACAAATGCTCAGGATCTGCCCTCATCATCCTGCAGACACAGAGCTGACAGAATGGGGAGTTCTGCAGAGCATTGCACAAGAACAGGTAGGGGGAAGACCCTGTGTCTATCAACAGTGCCACTGCTTCTAGTCCTATACATACAACATACTACTGAGGATCCCATTTTTATTCACTCCTTTTGCAGAGCAGGGGGAAGGACACAAATATTCATGAGGAAAACCTCAGATATTATTGCATTATTGTTGTTATTGCAGGTAAACAGAGGCCAGAATAGAACCAGGTAAATGAAAAAATAGAATTTTTTTGCCTAAAACTTGCTTGGCTTGTGTATAAATTGCTGACAATCAGATTTACAATGCTGTATTTTTATATAACTCGGACAACCCCTTTAAATGCAGTTTGTGCATCTGATCGTAGCTGGCGTAGATTTCAGTCATCATTTCCTCCAGTATCTGGCGTAAATGGTAATAAATGTGCCAGGACCAATGGACCCGCCAATGCACTGCCACGTATAACTGCCACTAAATCTACTCGTAATAGCATGTAAATGTAACTGGGACCAAAAACAAGGCATAGATCGTAAACTCTTCACTAAGGGAGTCGCCCAGTACTTTAACTCTTACCTCAATAACAAGTAGCTCTTGTGTGCACTATTGTAATTTATGCGTGTATATTACCTATCATGGTTTTGTTAGGAAAATACCGGTTATTTAGGTAGCTGCTTGATACACTAATGAATTCATAGTCAATATAATTAATACACCAAGTGTTCTTAGCACACAGGGCAAAACAATATCCAGGAACAATGCAGGCTTGCCAACGCTCTGCCAAAGCAAATGACCTGATATGAACTTCAGCCAATCATTCATCCACAATCAGCTCTCTCTGACTAATTGACTGTTGTGGAACAAAATCTAAAGGGAGAATGTTTTGCAACTAGGTAACTAGAAGAAAAGCCAACAAGGAGAAACGAAGGACATAAACATGGCCGGGTATGAATAATGGAAATATAATTAAATTGTTTTTAAACCTGTTATTGTAAATTACCATCATTACAGCTGCAGGTTCCTCAGCCGGTATACAAGAAATTACACACTGACCTAAACCTACTATGTTGCAAGCCATACCATGGCTAGTCAGTTTAAGGCCTCATGTACATGGCCATAGCCGTTTTTGCTGTCCGCAAATAGTGAATCCGTAAAACATGGATCTCAGCCAAGTTCTTTCATCCATGTTTTTCTTCTCCTTGCAAAACGGGCATAGTTATATAGTTAATACAGTTGAAAAAAGACATAAGTCCATTAAGTTCAACCAAGGGATAAGTGGGGGCGCGAATCATGTTCTATTTTTTTGCAGGGGTGTGGAACAGACTAATGGATGCCCCATAACTACAACCTAAAATATAGCTTCTATGTGGTGGTCTCACAGCCAGGAGCTGAACATGGGAAGTCTTGCTGCTCAGGCCCTACAACCACATGTTGCACCAATATAAATGGTTGCAATCTCTGAGGCACTGATGAATTAAAGGGAGTCTGTCACCTCATTTTCACCTATATAACTGACAGCAGTGCCCCACAGAAGATTGCAGACACATCCCAGACATACCTGTGTGCACTCTGTGTCTGTATTCCATGTCCAGGAAAAGCACTTTTATTCTGCAGGAAAACAGCTCCCAAGTGCCCAGCTGAAAGTGAAACTAAAAACAGCTTTCTCTCCGGACTCAATTTCTAACAGCTGTATCTTCTGATATACTGGATATAATGCAGTGATTGTGGTATCATTTTAAAACTTGGGGGGCAGTGCTGTTAGTTATATAGGTGAAAATGAAGTGACAGACTCCCTTTAAAAACAAAGAAAGACCAGGCACACATTGACATCAATCTATTGATTTTAAAGAGAGTCTGTTACCTGGAAATTAGGGCACAATGGGGTCATTTATCATGGGTACCCCCGTGCACTGCTGGAGAATGAGCCTAATTTATGACTAGACGCTGACCTCGTAATTAATTATGGTCATCCTTCTGGAGTCCATGTGCCTAGATCGAAATCTACTCAAGCCCCTGACTAGCGATGATTTTAATAATCATTTATGCCATGAATTTGCCTGACCCATGGTCCAGGTCAGCTACAAAGTATTAAAAGTCATATGCAAATTAGCATTCAAGTGCACTGAGGGTGGGCCCAAGCCACTCTATACACCCTCGCTCCTACTGCTTCCTCTGCCAGCCCTTCCCTCTCTTTCTTGATGGGCAAGTTCCAGCATAGTCATCATGCTGTGGCCTCCTCCTAGGTCAATGGCATCAATTCATTGGTCACACAGCCTAGGCAAAGCTCATTCCCAATCAAGCGAATAACAGCTAGGACCATGGGTGACTAAAGGCCAAAATCTGACTTGCAACAGTGGCAGACTTGACGATTATATAATTCCATAGCTCTTCCATGTAAGGTAGCTCTTTTATTTTACAAGTATTTATGGAGGTGATTCATAGGCAGAAAAATCTTTAAAAAACGTCTCCAAAAAACGTCTCCAGTCGTGTATGAGTACTGGATTAGGCTTCATTCACACGACCGTATGTGTTTTGCGGTCCGCAAATTGCGGATCCGCAAAAAAAAGGGATGACGTTCCGTATGGCATCCGTGTTTCCGTTTTTTTTGCGGATCCATTGTAACAATGCCTATCCTTGTCAGCAAAACGGACAAGAATAGGACATGTTCTATCTTTTTTTGCGGAACGGAAATACGGACATACGGAAACGGAATGCACACGGAGTACCTTCCAAATTTTTTTGCGGACCCATTGAAATGAATGGTTCCGCATACGGTCCGCAAAAAAAACGGAACGGACACGGAAACAAAATACGGTCGTGTGAATGAAGCCTTAATAATATGAATTGACCATTTGACTGGGTGTCGGATTTACTGTAGAGATAAAAACCAATTACAATGACTTTATATTTTTTTGAATACACCATGATTTCAGCGTATTATGCCGCCTCTTAAGATCTCATAAACTCATATTTGACCTAACCAATCACATGTTCAATAGAAGTCATTTAAAATCATTTACCCGGTTTCTATTCTGTTATTTTAAAGATCTTAATTTCTTTACATCAATGCATGCATACACGGCGATTAGTACCTGATAATGCTCTAGCTATAGAGGTCATGCAGTATACAAGCGCCAGTTTTCACGCTGTCAGCTTATCTGCACTAGCAATGAACGGCGGCCACCTCAGTCCATGCTGTGACGGGCAATTTGTATAGGCGGAAAAACGGGAACACAATTTGACTGCAGATAAGAATCAATTAGGCTGGCTAGGATGTCAATTGTCACACAATCTTTAAATATATTTTATGATTAAAGCATTTTGTCATATTGTGTTCTCTATGGCACCCTGGGGATATTATTTATTTACTACACTAAATTTTTCAAATGTACTTCAATTGACTTACATTAAGTACTTTGTGTTTTTTATCCTGGCATATCAGCTTTACCTACAAAGATTGCTAAATAATAGCTTCTAAGAGATTTTTTACCTCCTCTATGCAATAGGAGTACTTTTCTTACTGTTACCTCTCATCACTGACGAGGCTCGATAGGCGTACTTTTCTTTTATCAACCTTGAAAAGTTCACAAAAGTTATCTACTTGGATTTTGTCACTCAAACCTGATCATAGATACAATGAATCTTAACAAGTACCATATTTTTCTGACTATAAGACACACGGGACTATAAGACGCACGTAGGATTTGGAGGAGAAAAATAAGAAAAAATATTTTCCATCAGACCTCAGAGCAGACTCCCAAATCAGACCCCCATTCTTCATCAGACCTCAGATCAGACCCCAAAATCAGACCCCTAAGCTCCACCAGCCTCAGATCAGACCCCCCAGACTCCAATCAGCACCCCCAGTCTTCATTAGCTTCAGTTCAGCCTCCCATCAGAACCCCCCCAGCCTTCATTAGCCTCAGATCAGCCTCCATCATACTCAGATCCGACCTCTAATCAGCATCAGATGGGACCCGACAGCCCCCATGAGCCTCAGATCAGCCTCATCAGACTCCCCAGCCCCCATCATACTCATATCAGACCCCCATTCAGCCTCAAATAGGACTCAACAGCCCCCCATCAGCCTCAGATCAGACCCCATCAGCCTCATATCAAACCCCCCACCACCACTTAGCCTCAGATCGGACCGCCCAGCCCCCATCAGCCTCTGATCTGATCCCCTCTCAGCCCCACTCAGCCTTAGATCGCACCCCATCAGACGGTGCTACATATCCAGGACTCACAGCTCCCCATTATCGCTTCTTCCAGGTGCCGCTGTGTACTGTGACCTGACGGCACACAGAATCAGGTGATAGTAAAACAGACCTATTACTTTCATTCTCCAGGTCAGTACGATTACGGCGATACCACATTTATACAGTTTTTCTTGTATTTTAATACTAAAAAAAGTTATTCTTTCTTTTCTTCTCCATATTTCGATCCATTGCTATATGACTGTATATTTAGCATAGTAATACCGTAATGTTTCTTTAAAGACAGGTTTTCTGGAAGTTTTATACTGTTGGCCTATCCTGAAGATAGGGAATCTATATCTGATCAGTGGTGGTCTGACAAACAGAACCCCCACTATCATCTATTTGAAGAGGCCACAACGCTCTGGTAAGCAGTGTGGCCTCCTCACAGTGCTGTATATTGTATAGTGGCAGTGCTTGGGATTGCAGGCCAGGGCCTTTCACTTTCAGGTGATCAATGAGCATCATCAAACTAGCCTAGCAAGAGGCCACGGTGCTCACAGGAGCACCCCCAGCCTCTTCAAACAGCTGATCAACGGAGGTGCAGGGAGTGTAGCCCACACTGGTCAGATGTTGATGACCTATCCTGAGACTAGGTCATCAACACTGTACTCCCAGAAAAACCCCTTTTAACATGTTGACATGTTGACTCTCACAGCCCAGAACAGCTACTCCTCCACGTCCCACAGCATACAGCCAGCATCCAGGTAATATATTTTATCATGGTACCCGAGGCACAACATATAGTAAGTAATCCAGCACACGTGTCAGTACCCACAGCTGACCACTAACCAGGGGCGTAGCTAAAGGCTGATGGACCCTGGTTCCAAGAGTTCAGTTTGGTCCCTCCTTCACTCGGTGCTCAGGGCAGGGAAGCACATAGCCTTTGTGCTGCCGAAGGAAAAGAATTGAAAAGGCAACCCCCCATGCCAAATTCTTGACCTAACCCCTTCCCTCCAAACAGAGTTGTAACTTGACCTGCATGCACTTTCTATAATACTGGTGTCTTCTTATGCGGCACAAGGGTCTTTGGGCTCCCACAGGCTCTTGGGCCCGTTACAGACTGCTACCTCTGCACCCTCTATAGCTATGCCCCTGCCATTGACATTCTTTGGGTGGGGATCACATTTTCTTCAACAGGTTCCCTGTTCAATGGGGTATGGCAAGCCTTTGATGCCACCACACACAGGCCATATATCCGCTACACAGAAACATACATATACACCCAAAGGCAGGGTGTAATAGGTGCAGTAACATGCCAGGTCTGAAGGCCCCCATCTGCCATGAAAACTGCGCTGCAGTCCCCTCTTTCTGTCTAACCGCTCAGATGCTGTGGTCTTTATTGGCAGTGAGAGTGGATGCCTGCTGCTTAATAAAGCTGGCACCTGCATGTGATGCCACTGGCCCAGCTCCCGAGCCATCACAGTACTGTACTATTATGGTGCTTAGCATTAACTTTCTACTTACAGCGATGCAACTGTATGGTGCTAATAGAAAAGGGGTTAATGTACTGCCATAAACATGCAATAATTGACCACAGGCATGCAGTAAATACTGACTGAAATACACTTCTACTGCTTATTTAGGGTGGAAAAACAGTAGACTGGCCAAAAACATCCCCCATGCCACTTACCCTGATGGTGGTCATAGATATTAGATATCGGCAGATTATACCAAATACAGAACGAGCGGTCTATGGCCAGATTTATACTACCAGGTATTGTACAAACTAAAATATAAAGGTCCAAAAGTGGTTTTGCAGGGGTTTTATATTGATGACCTATCTTTACTTATCTCAGTACCTGATCTGTGGGGGTCCGACCCCGGCACCCCCCGATCAGCAGTTTGAAGAGGGGGTAGCGCACCATGCGAGTGCTGCTTCCTCTTCATTACACTACGCATTGCCTCCCCTGTAATGGCAATGAATAAAGCAAGTGCTTTTACTTGTAATAACACTCGCTTCCGAGACAATGGGCAGTGTAATGAAGAGGAAGTAGAGATTGCAGCACCACCTCCTCCTCAACCAGCTGATTGACAGGGGTGTCAGTGTAAGACCCCCACCAATCAGATATTGAGGATCCTGAGGATAGGTCATCAATATAAAACCCCTGCACAACCCCACAAACGGTGCCACAGATAATCTCAAGAAGCATGGTGTGTAGTGGGGGGGTCTTTACTGCGCACATGGGGTTTTCCAGGATACAGAAACCAACTTTCATTAACTCTAATGTGGCACCATCTTTCACTTTGTGATGTACTATTTCTGTCCCTATTGCCAGATCTGGAACGTGACCCGATCCGTCCGTGCTGTGTCCCACAGTGGTAGGGTTGGGCGATATAAAAAATATTCCCACGATAACGATATTAAGAAATTTATCGCGATAACGATATATATCGCGATAAATGCCCATTTAAAAAATAAAAACAGTTGGGGCCACAAGGAGACGTTATACTGTATGGGGGCCACAAGGAGACATTATACTGTATGGGGGCAGCCACAAGGAGACATTATACTGTATGGGGGCAGCCACAAGGGGACGTTATACTGTATGGGGGCAGCCACAAGGGGACGTTATACTGTATGGGGGCAGCTACAAGGGGACGTTATACTGTATGGGGGCAGCCACAAGGGGACGTTATACTGTATGGGGGCAGCCACAAGGAGACATTATATTGTATGGGGGCAGCCACAAGGGGACGTTATACTGTATGGGGGCAGCCACAAGGAGACATTATACTGTATGGGGGCAGCCACAAGGAGACGTTATACTGTATTGGGGCAGCCACAAGGAGACGTTATACTGTATGGGGGCCACAAGGAGACATTATATTGTATGGGGGCAGCCCACAAGGAGACGTTATACTGTATGGGGGCCACAAGGAGACGTTATACTGTATGGGGGCAGCCACAAGGGGAAGTTATACTGTATGGGGGCAGCCACAAGGAGACATTATACTGTATAGGAGCAGCCACAAGGAGACATTATACTGTATGGGGGCAGCCACAAGGAGACATTATACTGTATGGGGGCAGCCACAAGGGGACGTTATACTGTATGGGGGCAGCCACAAGGGGACGTTATACTGTATGGTGGCAGCCACAAGGGGACGTTATACTGTATGGGGGCAGCCACAAGGGGACGTTATACTGTATGGGGGCAGCCACAAGGAGACATTATATTGTATGGGGGAAGCCACAAGGGGACGTTATACTGTATGGGGGCAGCCACAAGGAGACGTTATACTGTATGGGGGCAGCCACAAGGAGACGTTATACTGTATTGGGGCAGCCACAAGGAGACGTTATACTGTATGGGGGCCACAAGGAGACATTATATTGTATGGGGGCAGCCACAAGGGGACGTTATACTGTATGGGGGCAGCCACAAGGGGACGTTATACTGTATGGGGGCAGCTACAAGGGGACGTTATACTGTATGGGGGCAGCCACAAGGGGACGTTATACTGTATGGGGGCAGCCACAAGGAGACATTATATTGTATGGGGGCAGCCACAAGGGGACGTTATACTGTATGGGGGCAGCCACAAGGAGACATTATACTGTATTGGGGCAGCCACAAGGGGACGTTATACTGTATGGGGGCAGCCACAAGGAGACATTATACTGTATGGGGGCCACAAGGAGACATTATATTGTATGGGGGCAGCCACAAGGAGACGTTATACTGTATGGGGGCCACAAGGAGACGTTATACTGTATGGGGGCAGCCACAAGGGGAAGTTATACTGTATGGTGGCAGCCACAAGGGGACGTTATACTGTATGGGGGCAGCCACAAGGGGAAGTTATACTGTATGGGGGCAGCCACAAGGAGACATTATACTGTATGGGAGCAGCCACAAGGGGACGTTATACTGTATGGGGGCAGCCACAAGGGGACGTTATACTGTATGGTGGCAGCCACAAGGGGACGTTATACTGTATGGGGGCAGCCACAAGGGGACGTTATACTGTATGGGGGCAGCCACAAGGAGACATTATATTGTATGGGGGAAGCCACAAGGGGACGTTATACTGTATGGGGGCAGCCACAAGGAGACATTATACTGTATGGGGGCAGCCACAAGGAGACGTTATACTGTATTGGGGCAGCCACAAGGAGACGTTATACTGTATGGGGGCCACAAGGAGACATTATATTGTATGGGGGCAGCCACAAGGGGACGTTATACTGTATGGGGGCAGCCACAAGGAGACATTATATTGTATGGGGGCAGCCACAAGGAGGCATTATACTGTATAGGAGCAGCCACAAGGAGACATTATACTGTATGGGAGCAGCCACAAGGGGACGTTATACTGTATGGGGGCAGCCACAAGGAGACGTTATACTGTATGGGGGCCACAAGGAGACATTATATTGTATGGGGGCAGCCACAAGGAGACGTTATACTGTATGGGGGGCCACAAGGAGACGTTATACTGTATGGGGGCAGCCACAAGGGGAAGTTATACTGTATGGGGGCAGCCACAAGGGGAAGTTATACTGTATGGGGGCAGCCACAAGGAGACATTATATTGTATGGGGGCAGCCACAAGGGGACGTTATACTGTATGGGGGCAGCCACAAGGGGACGTTATACTGTATGGGGGCAGCCACAAGGAGGCATTATACTGTATAGGAGCAGCCACAAGGAGGCATTATACTGTATGGGAGCAGCCACAAGGGGACGTTATACTGTATGGGGGCAGCCACAAGGAGACGTTATACTGTATGGGGGCCACAAGGAGACATTATATTGTATGGGGGCAGCCACAAGGGGACGTTATACTGTATGGGGGCAGCCACAAGGGGACGTTATACTGTATGGGGGCCACAAGGAGACGTTATACTGTATGGGGGCAGCCACAAGGGGACGTTATACTGTATGGGGGCAGCCACAAGGGGACGTTATACTGTATGGGGGCCACAAGGAGACGTTATACTGTATGGGGGCAGCCACAAGGGGATGTTATACTGTAGGGGGGCCACAAGGAGACATTATACTGAATGGGGCAGCTGGGGCCAAGGAGACATAATACTGCATGGGGCGGCTGGTGCCAAGGAGGCATTATACAGCATGCTTGTAATTTGATGTACACTATTTTGGGGCCATCCAGGCTGGCACGGTCATGCTTGTGCTCTGGCTGCTTTCCAGGATATGACCAATATCTGTGGATGGTCTTTATGTGAAAAATGCTATCTAAAAAATGGTGGGGGGGAAATAACAGACCTCACCTCACATAAAACCAAAGCGACTTGCACTGCAGTTTATGTTAGAAATGTGTCTGCGGGTCGTGGAGCCTCAATTACCAAACAGCTTGTTTGTAAAGCGTATCTAAAGTTTAATATTAGAAGACAAAGCCTGCTCGCCCCTCCAGTGCTCCAGACTAAAAAAAATACCTAGGAGCCATTGGCTCCTGAACTGAAAAATTTAGGAGCCAAATTAAATTTTTAGTCGCCAAATTTAAGGCTGGAGCACTACACAGGGGGAGACGTTACAGGCGGGAGCACTACACAGGAGGAGACGTTACGGGCGGGAGCACTACACAGGGGGAGTCGTTACGGGCGGGAGCACTACACAGGGGGAGCCGTTACGGGCTGGAGCACTACACATGGGGAGATGTTACAGGCTGGAACACTACAGGGGGAGACATTACAGGCTGATAAGGGCCCATACATCATTTTTCCTTGGGGGACAAAATGCCACATCAGCCCCTGTGCACAAGGTAACTCAGTCCACCCACTCAGTCTAACGCAATTACCACTTTTATATCAGATAGCAGTTCTAGGAGGTAGGTGATCACTCTGCAGGGCCCCTCAGAGGGCGCTATTAGAGGGGCAGTCATTGGGCATTACAGGCTTGGTGGGCACTTTGGGGGGGTATGAGAACAGTACTATGACGCCGCAGACGCCGGGCCCCATCTCTCCGCCCCTCATCCCGTGCGGTCGGCTCAGTCGCGTAGCGTCACAGTCCCCGCCTCCTCAGGCCTGTGCGGCGCTATACCTTACCACTACCAATGACGCCATACTCTCCGCCCCTCAATCCTGTGCGGCGCTGTGCGGCGTGTATCACGGGCCCTTTTTCTCTGCCGTCAACGTTTAGCATTGAAGAGTCGGATGCGGGAGGATGGAGCCGCTGCGGGGATTGACATGTAAGCAGTGGACATTTTAGAAGCGGTCGGCACACATGCGACCGCTCCTATGACGTCATTAAACACCGCGGTTATTAGGAAACGGTGATATCGCTATATCGGCATTTCTTAATACCGCGGTATACCGTGGACACCGGTATATCGCTCAACCCTAGTGTGAACACCCATCTAATTGGTATGGGCGGGGAGCAGCCATGCCCCTTAAAACCTCCTGATTTCAGATAGTGAAGCTGGGAGGATCAGGCGCATGCGCAGGCCATTCTGTCACAGCTGATGTAGATTTCAGCTAGAACTTACTTCATTTTCTGGTGTAAATTATACTAAATCTCTCAGACCGAGGGAAGCTACGCACCTACTGCTAAGGCCTGCCCCATTTTCTTATCAAATAAAGAGTGCACCATAGTTTGTGACTTTTTTTTTTTTACACCCCCATTGAGGCATAAAAGAATCCAGAGTATCACAGTCCACAAAACATACTAGTAGGTTATATGTACACCTCCAATAGACCTTTCAGATTCTTTATATACAAGTGTAATTTATGTCATACTGGATATGCTCAGGAGTCCAGGACTGACGTACCACAGCACAGGAGCTAATCTAGTATCCAAACAACTCACTAAATATATGTGTATGACATGAGAAAAGAAAATGAGATCTGTTCACTAAATGCAGCAAAAGCAATGAAACAGTTAGACAAACACAAGCGGGTGCACTCAGCTCGTATTTGTTCTTGTCCAGTAAGCACACCAAACACCATAATAGAAAAGGTCCTCAAAAGCAGAGCTGCCTTAGCACATTTATCAAAGTAAACTGACTAATGAGTTAGAATGATCATGTTTTGCAGGCAATTTACACTCACCGGCTTAACAAAGGTGACAATGTTTGCCATTTTTCTACAGATGCAGGTACAATTACAGCTGACGGGAACATGAACTTCAATTGAAAAACAGTGAACAAATACCATGGTGAAACCGTCCATGATGTATCAATAATATGTAGTCATTAAAGAGGTTTTCATCGATATCTGATCAGTGGAGGTCTGACACTAGGCACCCATACCATCCAGATGTTCCTGGCTCCTGCTGGTGTCAGAAACTATACAGTGGAGGAAGCCGGAAGAAGAAGGCTCCATCCACTGTGTAGAGGCCATGCTGGGGTACTGTAGCAAATGATAGTACGCAGTACGTCGACGCCAGAAACTACACAGTGGATGCAACCATGTTTCCTATACTGATGGCTGCCCGAGAAAGCTGATCCACAGCAAAGAGAGAAACATAACTAAGTACTTGACATTATTATCCAGTAGATCGCCATTTATCAGCAATGATCTCCACCAAATGTTTCCCGTAGCTGAAATAACATCTGCACAATGCTGAGGAAGAATTCTGGACAATTCTGCCCTGCAAATGTTTCAATGTATCTGAGATGCCTCGCACATATACAGCAGCCCTCTTCAGGTCAAGCCATAGCATCTCGATAGAGTCAAGGTCATACCATACAAGTTGGCATGAGGTTTTAGTGTGGGTGTGGACTGTGCTAAAACGTTCAACTTTTATCTGTGCAAAGAACATTTATCAGAAGCACTGTGGAACATCCTGGTGGTCTCGGACAATGAGACAATGTTTTTTTTTTGTTTTGGTTTTTTTACAGCAGTGGCTTCTTTGGTGGTGCCCTTCCAAGAACACTATTCTTGTTCAGCAGATTTCTAATGGTGGACACATGACCAGATGTACACCCAGGTCTTTAGCATTCATGCATCTCTAGAAGATGTATTCTGAGGTATTCTGAAAGTTGTTTGCATCAAGGCACTTTTGTGTACCTTTATTTAATGGGCAAACCACTTTTTTTTTGCAATTGCATATTATGGACTCCTTATAGTAACTGGACCATAATTCGTAGTAGCTTTCTTAAATCAGTGATCAGCACTGTTAATGCACAAGCTTCTTGATGGTGTACTATAAATCAGGACCAACATAGCACAGAATAGAAGAACAGTCTAAGGATGCTATGATATTTCAAGGACGTGTTGTGTAAAAAATTTAAACTTTTAAGACTGCTTTTAGGATAGACTTTATCATGGTTGAGAAGTTAACTAAAATAAGTTAATTAAAATAACAGCATACGATTCAGAATTAGAAGATAAGCATGTCTTGAAGTAATATGCAGGTTGGTAACTTAAATGGTTTGTCTAACTTCAGCAAATAGAATTTATCATGTAGAGAAAGTTAATACAAGCTACTTACTAGTGTGTTGTGATTGTCCATATTGCTTCCTTTGCTGGCTGGATTCATTTTTTTCACATTATACACAGCTGGTTTCCATGGTTACAACCACCATGTAATCCAAAAGCGGTGGCCGTGCTTGCACACCATAGGACAAAGCAGTTTCCTAAGTGCACTCCCACAGTTCCGGCCACCAAAGAGACCGGTGCTTTTTCCTATTGTGTGCAAGTATGGCCACTGCTGCTGGACTGTAGGGGGGTGATAGCGATGGAAGCGAGCAGTGTATAATGTGATGAAGATTGAATCCAGTCTATAAGGCGCAGCTGGATCCATCAGAAGATAAACACATCATGGCTTCCAGTAGGAACAATAGCCACGATGAATGTTTGAACAGAACCTTATTTTCAGGAACTTATCTAATCATGATCCTGTACCAGGAGGATTGCTATGCCAACCAGCCAAGCTCCAGCTGGTTGTACATGTCAGCGAGTCTGGATGCCAGGCCAATCAAGTCCATGGCTCGGTGTTCAATCCCAGAGCTACGTGGGGGTTTTAAAGGGGCTGTCTCATTTCATACACTGATGACATATTGTTAGGATATGCCATCAATGAGGTGGGACCAACACCTGTCTCCAGAATGGGACCCTCCAATCACCGCTATTGAGCAATCTCGCCCAGCTATTTTCAGGACTCCAATAGATGCCACACATGCACATGGCATGACCTATGATTGCCATATATCAGCAATATGCCATCAATACATGACATGAGCCAACCCCTTTAAGTCAAACTCTTTTTGTTTGTCCTTACTTATGATTACATGTGTGTCCTGTCTCCTGTGCATTTTGTGCTACCCCCAATTTCTGTACTAGTACTCCTAGTGAACTGACCCTTGGCTTGCTTTCTGGATTAACCCTTTGCCGATTCAGCTTCCAGTGATTCTCCTGGTAAACTGTCTTAAGCTTATCTCTGAATTAACCCCTTGTCTGTTCTGTCTGTGTGTGTCCTGGCTTTGACCCTACTTGCTGAGTACTATTTTGTACCCTCCCTGATCATTCTGGTAGATCTGGTCTGATGCTAGCTTACACCTGCTTTCTGCTACTTTACTCTGCAGACGTAACATGGGTCCCTAGCAGCCAAGTACATCTGGCCTTGTGGCAACCTCTAGTGAAGAGCCTAGGGTAGCCTTAGACCCTACTAACCAGAGTGGTTAAAGAAAAACTGATAGAAGTTGGCAATGGGGAAAACAACACAAACATGGCATTGGTAAGGAATAGTCCTACAGACACTGGAACTGGAGCTATCGAGCAAGTATACTTCCATGTTACGTTCTGTTGTCATGGTCATGTATGTGCATCTGATTGAGCCCATAGACACTGCAATCACAGGATTATGTCACATGGCAGTATTGCGGTGATGTCACCAAACCCATTGGAGGAGAGTTATCAACGGTTTTACACCACAATAGGGGTGTAAAAAGTGGTGAGGAGCTCAAAAAAATAAAAAAATAAAATAGACAATCCTTAAAGTAAATCTGTCACTTGTTTTGAGTGAATTAAACTAAAAGTACTGTTGCGTGCATTAAAGTACCTTGTATCCAGGTGTGGTCTTCTTTCTTTTGTCTGTCTTCTCATTTTCTTTTAATTAGCGTTTTTGTGATATGCAAATGAGCTCAGAGGGGCATTACAATAGATGAACTTAGCCCAGTAACGCCCCCCTCTTGAGCCCAGCCCGCCTTCTAATTCAAATTGAACACTCCTCTTTAGGGCCGAAGTAACACCCATATTTGGCACGGCGGCATTGGAAATGTCAGCTTCTGCTGCCGGCCGCACTCCGATGAAATCTCACGCAGGCGCAGTACTGGCCGCTGCTGTTTCCAATGCTGCTGTGCCGAGGAGGAGGGGGGAGGTGGCAAATTATTCAAATATGGGCGTTACTCCAGCCCTAAAGAGGAGTGTTCAATTTGAATTAGAGGGCGGGCTGGGCTCAAGAGGGGGGCGTTACTGGGCTCAGTTCATCTATTGTAACGCCCCTCTGGGCTCCTTCAGAGCTCATTTGCATATCACAAAAACGCTAATTAAAAGAAAATGAGAAGACAGACAAAAGAAAGAAGACCACACCTGGATACAAGGTACTTTAATGCACGCAACAGTACTTTTAGTTTAATTCACTCAAAAAGTGACAGATTTCCTTTAACAGGGGGCACAGTTGTCCACGTCAGGGCTGTGGAGTCGGTTAGCCAAAGCCCCGACTCCGACTCCTCAATTTCCCCTCACCCCGACTCCTACTCCCTCATACATGGAGCATGTTTAAGTGATAACTTTAAACAAATTTGCATAAAATCAATAGTACAGATAAGTCATGACAAAAACAGTCTGTAATCTATCAGGCTTCTCTGGGTATAGCTCACTTAGGGCCTAATCAGAGGCGTAGCTAGATGTTCAGCACATGGGGGGGAGGGGGGGACATAATTGAGTGGGCCCCCCACTTATTGGCTTCCCAAACGCATGTTTCCAACTTCACAGGCACATACTACTGTAGTTGTAGTTATAATACTGTATTAGCAAGATGACTATATAAACTGCTAGATCATCTATGCTGTTAAGTACAGTACAATAGACTTTCTACATACCCTACTCTAAATACTCTACCACATAATGCAGTAAAATATAGGATTAATAGGAGTAAAAAAGGGGACTCCTATGTTAAAGGAAATCTGTCCCCAGCTTTTACATCACTAAACTAACAGTCCCTTGCCCCCATCAGACCTCAGATCAGCGTATTGTGCCCCCATCAGACCTCAGATCAGCAGAATGTGCCCCCATCAGACCTCAGATCAGCAGAATGTGCCCCCATCAGACCTCAGATCAGCAGAATGTGCCCCCATCAGACCTCAGATCAGCAGAATGTGCCCCCATCAGACCTCAGATCAGCAGAATGTACCCCCATCAGACCTCAGATCAATAGAATGTTCCCCCATCAGACCTCAGATCGGCTTAATCTGCCCCCATCAGACCTCAGATCGGCTTAATGTGCCCCCATCAGACCTCAGATCAGCGTATTGTGCCCCCATCAGACCTCAGATCGGCTTAATGTGCCCCCATCAGACCTCAGATCGGCTTAATGTGCCCCCATCAGACCTCAGATCAGCAGAATGTGCCCCCATCAGACCTCAGATCAGCAGAATGTGCCCCCATCAGACCTCAGATCAGCAGAATGTGCCCCCATCAGACCTCAGATCGGCTTAATGTGACCCCATCAGACTCCATAATTGAAGCACTCACTTGTATTCGCCTGATTGTACTAAGGCCATCCCTGCTGGGCCCCCCCAGAGGTATTGGGCCCGGAGCATCGCCTCCCCTGCCCCCCCCTCCCCCCAGTAGCTACGCCTCTGGGCCTGATGTATGAAAACTGTCTAGGTCTAAGACTTTTTTGTTGCCCATAGCAACCAATCAGAGCTCCCCTTTCATTTCTCCAGAGCACTATATGAAATGAAAGGGGAGCTCTGATTGGTTGCTATGGGCAACAGAGAAACTTCTACACCTAGACAGTTTTCATACATAAGGCTCTAGGTGTTTTACATCAGCAGATAGAAGCCATGAGAGCAGCTAACCTCTCCAAACATGAGCTCAGAGGAAACATAAAGCATACAGAGAGAACATGTACTGGACATAAAGGGCAGTACACAGTCATCTCAACTAAAAGGCTAAATCCTTAGATCAGGAATAGAACAGACATTTATAGGACATTTCATCATTTCACAAATTCTTATAAAAATATATTCAGCACTGAACTAAATGTACTAATTCATTATATATTTTAGGAGTCCATTTTATACCGACTCCGACTCCACCAAAATGGTGACCGACTCCACGACTCCGACTCCACAGCCCTGGTCCACGTCCCAACAAACTTCCTAGAATTTCTGCCAGAAACTGGCGTAATTGTAGGTGAAGTCCACATCGCCTTCAAGCTGGCGTAGATTTCAGTTTCTGGCACTTGGAAGCCAGAACATGCACCTGTGCCTCTTAACAAAATTGGCACATCTTTTTAGTAGAACTGAAGTAGGAAACGTCAGTCTTAGTAAATCTCCCCCACAGTGCCACTTTCTATGGTAAAAAAAAAAATTTAAAATAATAAGATCCATGACATAGTACGGAGCTGAGGGCACAGAGCCTGTAGGCAGCGCACACACAAGGTTGTACACAGCATCATGGCCTCTGTGTGCTGCCATACGTATACGTTCTGTCTGGTGCCATATGTACGGACATACCGTCCACTAGTACTAATTCTTCTAAGGGAGAATAACTCCATACACACAACATGAGATGAAAATTCGGATTTCATACAGATGTTCCCCATGCACTTCAATGGGAGCTAGGGAGGCCGCTTGCACAACTCCAAAAAGACATCCTAGGTCACCCCTTTGCCCCACTAAGCCATGACAACCAGCCCTGCTAAGCCATGCCCCCTATTGCAGACTAACGTGACTTGATTCAGGGCTTTCTGGGACTGTCTCTCCCCATGCTGCATCCAGTGAGAGAGCAGCGGAGGTGAGTGGGTGGAGTAAATTACAGCTCCTTACAGTTTCCGGAGCGCACTCCGCCCGCCATGTTCTTTATATGTCACTCAGTCTCTCTCTGCACAGTTTGTCATTCACTACTAGCACGCCACCAACGTGTTCTGTCACCCACCAACAAAAAAAGGAGGAGCCTCTGGTGTCCGTCCAGGCCTTGCATGGGACAGAAGACCAGGAGCCAGAAAGCTGAACTGTCCGGCCAAAAACTGGATGTCTGACAACCCTTAGGCGCATTTAGACAACCGCACCGTGTTTTGCGATCTGCAGCCAGTGTGCCTTCCGCAATTTCCGAAATGGGCGGTGCATTATAGAAATGCCTATTTTTTGTCAAGATTGTGGACAAGAATAGAACATGCTCTATAATTTTGCGGGGCCGCACAACGGAACAACGGATCTTTTGTGGCCCCCAAAATTGCGGAACAGATGCGGACTCTTTCATATAGTAGTGTGAATGAGCCCTAATGGGAACTCCATCATAGCCCTGTAGAATACAGAGCCATAACATAGCCGGGTGCATGAGACCTCACAGAGACTGCACACCGTCTGGATGACTACAGTACAGTAAAGCGAAGGAGGAAGCATTGTAACACGTATCAATAGTATATACCAGGGGTGTAGCTATAGGGGGTGCAGAGGTAGCAGTCGCTACTGGGCCCAGGAGTTTGAGGGGGCCCAAAGACCCTTGTGCCGCATAAGAAGACACACAAAGCACTGAGGAAAGGGGGGCCAGGATGAACTCTTGCACCAGGGCCCATGAGCTGTTAGCTGCGCCCCTGGTATATACCCATCAATGCGACCTGTAATAACTATAGCAGCCGAGCGCTCTTCAGCGTCATGGACACCCAGGTCACCTCCTTACCCTTTGTGTGGCTTTTCTACTAATAGAGCAATTGAATATTAGCCTGAAAAGCTATTGTGTCAGCACCGTCTACTAGGCAACCAGTAAATGAGCTATCCAGAGGGATTAGGAAGTGAGACATATGTCCGGACTGCATGACCTTCACACAAGTGCTATTTCACCAGCCTCTCACCCCTGATCATTGAGTGTGGGCCTGCATGTGGAATCCTCTACAGGCAATGACTGATGTGGTAGAAGCTCTACTGCATGGTGTGATCTCAGCGCTGTGCACATTACATGAAGGTTACTTTCTAGTTTGATTCCTCAGGATGACTCAGCAATCACACTTCCTTCCAAAGACGCAGTATGACCACGGCTCATAAAATAACGAGGGAGACATTAATATGAATTATAGGCGGCTTTGCTGTGGTAGCAGAATATTTTAGCTCTGAGAAAATTAATTTAATCACATTAGAATTGAAGGAAAAGTTCATCTACCTAATGATTCAGATCTGCTTTTTACCATGTTATTATTGTACATTGCGAATGCTACAAGCACTGGTGACATTACCACTACTATCCACCCAAACCAGTGATATGAATACTAGTGATATTCCTCTAATCCGACACATGATTCCCAGTGATACTGTGGCATCTCACGAGACTAGAAGCAAAAGGCAGGGCAGAGATTACCAGCTGTAATATATAATGCAGCGTGCTTCATCGCAGCTTTTTATTTGTATGTGTTATTGGGGTTTTTTTTAACCTGCCTGTTTTGGGCCTTAGTGACCAAGAAAATGTTTTCATCATCGCATTCCAAGAGCTATAACTTATTACTTTTCTGTCAATGTAGCCATTTGACGGCTTGTTTTTTTTTGCGGGATAAGTATACGTTTTTTTTTATTTTTTCCCCACATTTTAATACTGTTGCACAGTAAAAACCCCCTTTAATAAATGTTTTTTGCATCACCACATTCTAAGACCCATAACTTTTTTTATTTTTTTTTCTTTATAGCTCTGTGAAGGCTTGATTTTTGCAGGACGATTTGTAGATTTTTTTATTGGTATCATTTTGGGGTACACAAAACATTTTGATCACTTTTTATTCCGCTATTAGCAATTCAGTTTTTTTGTTGTATTTTTTTTTTTTTTTTTTTTTTACAGCATTCACCGTGAGAAATAAATTAAGTGAAAACTGTATAGATCGGGTCGTTATGGATTCAGACATAATAAAAAAATGTAATTCTTTATTTTACACTTACTAGTCCCACAATAGGACTTTGACATGTGATCCTCTGATCATTTCGTTAAAGGGAACCGGTTACCATGAAAATGCAATGTAAGCTGCAGGCAGCAAGTTATAGAGCAGGAGGCGCTGAGCAGATTGATCTACAGTTTTATGGGAAAAGAATTCAGTAAAATTTGCAATTTATTGCTCATTTGGGGCTTTGAAGTCCAGGAGGCGGTCCTATCAGTGATTGACATCCTTCCCTCTATGACTGTGTATACAGAGGTAGCTGTCAATCACTGATAGGACCGCCTCCTGGACTTCAAAGAATGGCCAATATATTGCAAATTTTACTGAATTATTTTCGCATAAAACTATATATCAATCTGCTCAGCTCCTCCTGCTCCATAACATGCTGCCTGCAGCTCAAACGCCATGGTCAACGTAACAGGTTGTACATTGTACTACTTATGTGTCTGCTGTCAGTAGGATACTGACAGGCACTCTATTAGTCTGCGTCTCTAGCCTGGCTTAATAGGCACACACTGAAGGCAGACCTGGCGACTTCATTAGGTCCCAGGCTGCTGTGTACAAATATCGCCACCCTGCAATCTCATTCTCAGTGGTCCGGATGGCTGACAGAGGTTGCCATTGACCACAGTATCTAAGGGGTTAAACAGCCGGGATCAGCAATTCTGTCATTCGCGTCTGTTAAAGCAGGAGCTCAGCTGCCATGAGACACGCTTAGACGAGGCCGCCATAAGAAGGCAGTGGCCTATGCTAAGGCCTCCTTAGTGACCACAGTGAAAAAGCGTATTGGTGGTCACTAAGGGGTTAATATATAGCAACTTTCTCTTGCTTTCCAATCATCAATAATACATTATATTCAGGCACCTACTATTTCTAGATAATGCTTAATTAATTATATACATAAAGGTGTAAACTGTTTAATAAAGTTGTCAAATAAAGTTGCGCCTTGAAATTTGCAACTGGTGCCAAATGCTTCGGCTTCTGTTCTATTGATGTCTATGGAGACTTATTATCTGGCCACTAATACAAAGTGGCTCCTGGGCTGGTCTAAGTGGCTCCTAAAGTCTGCGGCAGAGGACAGCAACCTCTGGCACTCCAGGTGTTCTGGAACTACATCTCCCAGCATGCACACTCGCAGCAGTTGGCTGAGAGGTTATGTCCTGTGTGCAATGACAGCCCATGAAGTGACTGGAGGAGGACCCATTAATCTTTGGAATGGGACCAATGGTGAGATCAATGTGACTTTTTACATTTTTTACAGAACTCCGAGCTGGACAACCCCATTAACCAATGATGAAGCCATTATGGAAACCTCATGTCTCGATGGGCCCTGAAAGAGGCTGGATTCAGACGAGAAAGCTTAAAGGGGTTATCCGAGACTAAAAAATGTACCGCTTATGCCCGGGCCCCTCAAACTGAATATACTTACCTGGCTCCCCACCGTGCTCCTGGTCCCCACACCACCACCACTGCTTCTCCCCGTGCGCAGATGAAAACATCCGGTGTCGGTGGGGGGAGCAGCCAATGTCAGTCGGTGACGGGGACAAGTCTCCCTAGAATAGCGGGTACGGTCTGTTTGTTTACTGCCGGTGACATAGCGGGCTTCACATCACTAAGCAGAGACTTCCCCCTAGCAGTGAGCCCGGTGACGTAGCGGGCTTTACATCACTATGCTAAGCAGACACCTCCCCCTAGCAGTGAGCCTGGTGATGTCACCGGTACAAATGGGTGGTCTATAGCCCTACCATAGGCTGTTTTGGAGACCGGTACTATGCAACGTATTATGAAGCGTTCACTTCGGGTGTTATCAGGACAGCACGGAGACGTCTGAAAGAGCCCTCCCTCTGGAACAGTTCTCATCACTCAAGGTGAAGAAGCTTTGCAATGTGTAATAAAAGAAAGTTTGTATTAATAATTGCCATGGATTCAGTCACGTGTGAAGAATTTACAGAGGGCTGAAGATCCAGGATTTATGCCACACGTCACTTCAGCCTCTTCTGCAACATCTCAAAGGTTAGAGAAAGAGGACAGTGTTCAGATAGCAAATGGAGGATTAGTACAGTATGCCGGCGCCAAAAGTACTTGGTCTTCTGGAAACGCAGTTGATTTAGACCAGGAAGGCCAAACCTGTTCTGGTCTGAGGGCCACACTGTCACTCCTAAGGGCTACAATAAAACTTAAAAGGGCTGTCCAGTTTCAGCAAGAAACTGAATAACACTGGGGAATAGCCTAAAATGGAGAAAACTGCAACCCCTTTGTTTCTCCGGGCAAGGATCTGTTTGCTTGTTTGCAGTAGTGATGTCATGCTGACAGTGACTGCTGCAGCCAATCTCTTGCCTCTTTGGTGCACCACTGAGGTCACTGATTGGCTGCAGCCGACACATGTTGTTAAAGTTGGATAAACAAAGCCCAGCTGGGAGCGCCAGCCTGGAACCTACTAGGTAAGTATCTTTATTTCAGGCTAGTCCTCAGTGTTGTCCAGTTTGTTGCTGAAATTGGACAACCCCTTTAGGGCCCTTTCACACGACTGTATGCCCTCCGAGACACACGGTCTGTGAGCGGGCCATATGTCCCAGAGCGGCATCCGTTGTGCGCACGGGATTGATTACAATGATGCTGTGCACGCCGGGCCGCCCGCGGGGCTATTGTCCTGCACTCATAAAATCATATGTCCCCTCTGAGACATTTAGGGCACATTAATTAATAAATGTCTTGGGGGCATAATTAAAAAATATATTAAGATAAAATGTGTATTCTTCAGCAACAGCCAAATGCGGCGGATTCTCATCGGCAGCAGGTTGTGTGGAAAATCTGCAGCATTTACAGTATCAGTGAAGTGGATGAATTTCTTATCATCAGGAGCAGTGTGAATATGAAGTTTTATGCTCTCAGATTCTGCTCTTGCAAGTGCCCTGGGCAGGACTTCACTGTGATGTACTATCTGCACTGAGCTGCTTCACAGTCCCTCCCATCTGCTCTGACGCAAACAGGGTGCACACGGCCCGTGCACTCTTCCCCGATGCCACTTTTCAGTTGTCTCAGCTGCTGTTTGTTTTCCTGCAGCAGTGGCACTACATCACCGCTGCAGCCAATCACTGACCTCAGCAGTCACATTTCATACACTGCAGAGGCCTGTGATTGGCTGCACGATAATGTAGTGTATACGGAACATCACCGCTGCAGCCAATCACTGACCTCAGCAGTCACATTTCATATACTGCAGAGGCCAGTCATTGGCTGCACGATAATGTAGTGTATACGGAACATCACCGCTGCAGCCAATCACTGACCTCAGCAGTCACATTTCATACACTCAAGAGGCCAGTGATTGACTGCACAATAATGTAGTGTATACGGAACATCACCGCTGCAGCCAATCACTGACCTCAGCAGTCACATTTCATATACTGCAGAGGCCAGTGATTGACTGCACAATAATGTAGTGTATACGGAACATCACTGCTGCAGCCAGGAAGATGACGTCAGCCCCACAGGACCGGGCTGCAATGAAGGAAGCAACAGGGGAGAAAAGTGATGAGTATGAGTTCTTTTGTATTTTACTATATTTCTGCTGCTGACAAAGTTTTACTTTAACCTGAATAACCCTTGTAAAGAAAGTCATGCTATGCAGTATTGCGAAACAAACCAAGAAAGGAAGTGATTTCCCGTCCAAAGTGATGATGGCAACTACTCTGCAGACGTCTGATCATTTATGAGAATTTGCTAGGAAGGAAAGAAATTTGTTTTTTTTTTTTTTACTGACGAAATACTTTTAAAATAAACAGAAGTAGGATTTGTAAATTTCCTTCAGCTTCTATGCAGAAATGTGTCTCCATGGCACAGAATACAAGCAAACTCTGGGGGACATTTGTCAACCCCTGTACACCAAAAAATGGCCTGAAAAGTTGCAAACCTTGCATAAAATATTCAGACTTTTTTTGGGGTTTATAGATCCGCATGCCACGTATTGAGTGGGTGGTGTTGTGGGGCGGCCATAACCAGACCTGCACATTTATTATCATCTTCTCCAGGAAACTTGTGAAGAATATACAGAAATCTACTCCAGATTGCTTTTGGCACAAGGACCTGCAAAGACCACAATTATTAGGAGATGTGTGGCGCTTAATAGCAGTGGCACATGTGATACCAGTGGAGGATAGATTAAAGGGGTTGTCCTGTTAACACAACTTGTCCCGTATTCTGTGTAGGTGTCTGATCAGCAGGGGTCTGGCCACTGGGGCCCCTGACGATCACAAGAAAAGGGGCTCAAGGGGGCCCATTTGAATAGATCGGCGGCACATGTGTGAATTCGCTGCTCCATTCAACTTTATGGGACAAGTACAAGTGCTGGGCTCCCATAGTAAATGAATGGAGCGGCAGGGCACAGGCTTGACCTGCTACTCCAACAGAACGTGGAAACAGGACTCCTATTCTCGGGATCAGTCCTAGCGGTAGCACCCCCACCGATTAGCTAGTTATGCCCTATTCTGTGGGCACAACCCCTTTTAGACCAGTGTGTAATACGTCCACCTCTGTTTGTACTCGGATCCTGCAGTTATACCCTACTTTCTGACATTTGCCCGACTAGTAAAGGTAGCAAATGAATATAAACATAAAATAATAAAAAAAGATTGCAGTTAGATACGCCATTTAGCAAAACGAAAGAGAAATATGCTTCCTAAACAAGTTTTCAATTTTTGGCTCTCCTGGCCAATATTAAAGGGGCTGTACTTTTTATTACATTGTGGCAGGTCAATGACATGACTACATAGAGGGGCCCAGGAATGAGGGGCCACTTCATGGTTCACTCATTACAACCACAGCCTAATGATAATGGGAGCAGGAGATGAGGGTTATTTTGTCTGCAGATTCTTTGGATGATCCTTCTGATTGGAGGAGACGTCATTGGATCTCTATGGGGATAAGGCCGGGATCACATCACTATTTAAAGGGGTATTCCCATCTCACAAATGTAGTTTGTATAGTTAGATATAGCCATACCAATATTATTACTAATAGAATGTATTTATATAAAATGTACAGTTTAGAAGATTTTCCTATTTGTATATCCATTGTCCCACACACATCAGTCAGGCCGTTGCCCCTAGTTACGGCCACCGTGGCCCTGTAGTAGTGGTGGCCGGCCTGCTCTTGTTCAAACCCCATCTGAGGTAACTGCTGTATTGTGAACGCACATTTTATGAGCATGCGCAGACACATCTTAGGGTACTTTCACATCTGCGTTTTGGACACTACCAGTCCTATACCCAGGATCCATCCAAAACACAGAGTTTATAAACGGATCCTGCTCCATACAGATGAATCGATTTTGGAACAGGATCCGTTTCTCTGCGTTTTGGAAACGCAGACAAAAATGCTACAACCCTAAGATGTGTCTCCACATGCTTGTGTAATGTGCGTTAACAATACAGCAGTTACCTCAGAGTGGGATAGAACAACAGCAAGCCGGCCACCACTACTACATGGGAACGAAGGCCGTAACTAGGGGCAACGGCCTGACTGATGTGTGTGGGACAATGGATATACAAATAGGAAAATCTTCTAAACTGTACATTTTATGTAAATACATTATATTAGTAATAATATTGGTATGACGTTATCTAACTATACAAACGACATTTGTGAGATGGGAATACCCCTTTAATTTTCCGTTCTGATCCGTCAGAAGAACAGAAAAATAACCAAAAAACAGATCTTGTATTTTCAGCATCCGTTATGCACATTTTCCATCGGTTTTAGCCATCTCTCTGTTTGAGATTCGTAATTTTAGACAGAAAAAAAAATTCCTTGTAGGACTTTTTTGTCTAAAATAACATATCTCAGACAGAAATGGCTAGAACGGATGAAAATTATTAATTACTGAGCATAACGGATGCTGAAAATACAAGATCTGTTTTTTGGTTATTTTTCTGTTCTTTTGACGGATCAGAACGGAAAACGAAATAGTGATGTGAACCCGGCCTTAGGGCTCATGCACAAGAACATGTGCACCTGCAATGTGGTCCGCAATGTACAGACACTGGCTGTGTGCTCGCCGTTTCAATACGCAAGAATCAGTCTGCACCGCAAAAAAATAGAACATGTTCTTTTTTTTGTGGTACAGAGACACGGACTGAAATCCCACGGAAGCACTACATTGCGTTCCATATCTTGCACATTCACTTGAATGGGTCTGCAGCCGTGATATGGAGCGCACACAGTCGGTGCCCGTATAATGCGGACCGGTTGTTTGCGGGCCACGATATGGGCACGGGCCGCACATGTTCGTGTGCATGAGCCCTTAGTCACACTTTACTGGTTTTTGGTTCATGAACTTGGGGCAAACATGAACGGTTATACTGTGCAACGCACGGCTAGTGACCGGTCACATGTGATGTGCCATGTGGAAGAGATTTTCTATGGTATGCGATGTCACGCTCTGTATATAGCGTAGGGAGTGTTCACACACAACCACAATGAGTAGGTTTGGAGCATGTACACCAACATCCACACGCAAATTATCTCTTTCCAAAAAAAGAAAAGAAAGCTGCACCTTTGATGCTACCAGGTAGCTAGCTATCCTATAAATCGATGTTTGACCTTTTAAACAGGCCTTGAGACATAATTTAGGATTACAGCCAAGCCAGTATCTCATCTGCATAGGGAAATTGCTCATCAGTGCAGGGCAGAGAGAACTAGCTTAGCTGGATAAGGGGTCTTTGTCTCAGATCCAGGGGGTACTATTTCCTCTTGTGGAGAGCACCAGGGTTTTTAGAGAATCTTTAGAACTGATGACTTATCCTCAGGATAGGTCATCAGTATCTGATCGGTGGGGGTCCAACATCTGGGGCCCCTGACGATAAGCTGTTTGAGAAGGCAATGGTGCTCACAGTAGTGCTATGACGTCGCTAAGCTTTTCCTACGGCTGGGCAGAGTGATGTCACGTATCAAGTGGCCTAGGCGCAGCTCACTTGAATTGAATGGGGCTGAGCGCAATACCAACCACAGCCGCTATACAATGAATAGAGCTGGGCCTGGTGAGCTGCGAGAACGCCGTGGGGCTCACAGGAGCTGATCGGCGGGGGTCCTGGGTGTCGGACCCCCACCGACATTTAAGGAGTCTTATAGGTCTTCTAATAAGAAGCAATCACCCTGAAACAGCTGTCTACAGATGAGATGCTGGCTTGACTATGATCCTAAGTTATGTCTCAAGGCCTGTTTAAAAGGTGGAACACTGACTTATACCATAGTGACACCAGGTTTTGGAAAGAGAGCCAGTTTGCAAACCTTTTTTCCCAGACGAGCGTTGCATGCCAATATTCAGACACATCTATCTGCCACTGCTATAAATAGAGCAAACGTCTGATAAAATGCTCACAGGTTCTCACAGGTTCTGAAATGCGTAAAAACCCAGAAAGAGTCATATGTATTACTACCGAGGCCCTGAGCAACACAGCCGCGGTCTGTGCAGGCAATGGACGCCCCAAACTGGTGTAAAGTAGAACTGGCTTAGTTGCCTATAGCAACCAATCAGATTCCACCTTTCATTTTTTACAGCTCCTTTGGAAAACAAAAGATGGAATCTGATTGGTTGCTATGGGCAACTAAGCCAGTTCTACTGGAAATGGACACACAGCATTATGCTCCATTCACACGTCCTGTTTTTCTTTCCTGATTCGATCCTGATCCTGATCTGGATCAATTCATTTCAATGGGTCCGGAAAAAATCAGGATCAAATCAGGAAAGAAAAACAGGACGTGTGAATGGAGCCTTATGGGATCCTCTCCAGTGGCCACGATAAGCTGGACTATAATTGCATTTTTGCACTTATTACTAGTTATTAGAATCTTGCACAAAATCATGGAAAAGATGGTTTTGGCCTCAGTCTCTGCAGTGCAGAGATTAATCTGTCACCTATTTAATAAAATATGATAAAATCCAAATACCTGGCCCATTGCCAGGTGAAATGACATTGGGCCCTGTGCAGACAGGTGGTGGCTCATTCATTACAGATCTCACTGCTATGGAATATAAAACGAGTGGTTGCTATGGGCAACTCCACTGCTTGCACATTAGGAAGAATGCGTTCACACCGCTGTCACAATGACGTCATCATACAAGGCTCAGTGACGTCAGCAGATGCTACACATGGGCACATCAACTCACCGAAATCCAGGAACTGCTTGATGGACAAGGGGGAGGGGGAGAACTTGGAGTAGTACTCGATCTGATTGGGGATGGAGTTCTTCAGCAGGTACACACACAGCCTCATGATGCCCCTCTGGAGGTAGGTGGCCACCGACAGTGATGTAACCAGTGGTACCGTCTACATCTTCTCAAGTGCAGGTTACAGCACCCTGTACATGAATGGAAAGCGCTGCAGCAGCTGGCGATGCGGACAAGTGTCCAGCGCTAAGGTAAATAATACAGATGAAAGGAAGCTACGAGCCAATGCTCGCCAGAGACCTCCTACCCTAGCGGCTGAGGCCTCGGACACGCCCCCTTGACCGCGCGTTCCCGCACCCAGCACGTTCACACGGGCATTCCTGCACCAGAAAATCAAGCGCGGTCACGGCAGGAAGGGGGCGTGCCACTCTGGCTATCCCCGCCCTTCTCGCGATTTCTCTCTCCTGATAGGCGGAGAGCTGGAAAAGCTTTTCGCTTCATTCAGGAAAGTTGGGCAGGTAGCACAGATAATTAGATAATGGGCGGGGTGTTCTAATGTGTGACGCCATAGAGGGTGCTGATTCTCGGAGAGCTACTCCAAGAACGTGTCACGTTTCTAAACTTGAACAGAAAATGTGACCGCTGTCACCTACTATGGGACACTGGACCTGTCACCTATTATGGGACACTTGATCTGTCACCTACTATGGGACACTGGACCTGTCACCTTCTATGGGACACTTGACCTGTCACCTGTTATGGGACACTTGACCTGTCACCTGTTATGGGTCACTTGACCTGTCACCAATTATGGGACACTTAACCTGTCATCAATTATGGGACACTTGACCTGTCACCTGTTATGGGACACTTAACCTGTCACCTATTATAGGACACTTGACCTGTCACCAATTATGGGACACTTGACCTGTCACTTATTATGGGACACTTGACCTGTCACCTGTTATGGGACACTTGACCTGTCACCAATTATGGGACACTTAACCTGTCATCAATTATGGGACACTTCACATGTCACCTGTTATGGCACACTTAACCTGTCACCTATTATAGGACACTTGACCTGTCACCAATTATGGGACACTTGACCTGTCACTTATTATGGGACACTTGACCTGTCACCTACTATGGGGCACTTGACCTGTCACCTACTATGGGACACTTGACCTGTCACCTACTATAGGACACTTGACCTGTCACCTACTATAGGACACTTGACCTGTCACCTATTATGGGACACTTGACCTGTCACCTACTATGGGGCACTTCATCTGTCACCTACTATGGGACACTTGTAGTAAGGAATTAGTGGCTCACCACCTTGAAGGAAGAATATGAGGTGCTCTACGTTACGGTCCACCCGAATACCGTATATTATAAATTGGGATTATATAGAGAAGTAACAAATGGGAAAATACAGCTATTTATTTGTATACATAAAAGTTAAAAAAGTATAAAATATAAAAATAAAAGTTGAAATGATAAAATAAACTAATGGTTGTATAACTAGCAGCAGTTAGTTTGGAAATATGGTGTAACGTCAGAATAGTATCCAGGAATATAGATGTTGTACTTGGTCCCTGTATTGCTTCAGAGAGTTTGAGGGTTCTGTTTTACCCTCCTAAAGCACAGTCTCTTTAACCAATCGCCTTTGCCATACAAAATCCAGTATACAGAATTCAGTCCCGAAAAACTTTTATTTTTATATTTTATACTTTTTTAACTTTTATGTATACAAATAAATAGCTGTATTTTCCCATTTGTGGAGTGTGACTACTTACTTCTCTATACTATGGGACACTTGACCTGTTGTGGGACACTTGACCTGTCAACTATTATGGGACACTTAACGTGTCACCTACAATGGGACACTTGACCTGTCACCTACTATGGGACACTTGACCTGTCACCTGTTAAAGGACACTTGACCTGTCACCTACTATAGGATACTTGACCTGTCACCTACTATAGGACACTTGACCTGTCACCTACTATTGGACAATGCTGGTCTAATGCTCCTAGTGATAGAATGGACACATGTATTACATTAGATTGTGAGGCTCATTGGGGACAGCTTGATGCCAATGTCTGTAAAGCACTGCGGAATGTAGTAGTCCTATATAAGTGCATAAAATAAATGAATCTATTCACACTCTAATGCATCTGGTTTTAAATGATTCATGAGGGATTCGTCTTGTGAGGGGGGTGTCACAGGCAGAAATGAATGAGAAATATAAAGGAAGGACTTCTGCCTGTGGGAGCTACTTCTGGCTTTAAAAAAAACGCATCCAAAACTATGGCTTTGGATAAAAAAAACTGTGCATGAAAACACACTAAGGCTTCATTCAGACGTCCGTATGTCATTGCGGATCCGTACATGGCCGGCTCTATAATAGAAATGCAGAAGAAATATTAGCACAGGCTTCCAGTATCCATAGTTTCAGGTGCTGCACATCTCGTATCTTCACAGCGTAGACAATTGCCTTCAGATGACCCCAAAGATAAATGTCTAAGGGGGTTAGATCAGGAGACCTTGAGGGCCAGTCAACTGCTACATGATGATGTTTGGTGCACCATCTTGCTGGAAAAACTCAGGGAACGTGCCAGCTTCAGTGCATAAAGAGGGAAACACATCATCATGTAGCAGTTGAATGGCCCCCAAGGTCTCCCGATCTGACCCCCTTAGACTTTTATCTTTGGGGTCATCTGAAGGCAATTGTCTATGCTGTGAAGATACGAGATGTGCAGCACCTGAAACTATGGATACTGGAAGACTGTGCTAGCATTTCTTTTGCGGTGGGAGAAGTGGGAGAAGAGGGTTGCATTGACAATCCAACACAATGGGCAGCACTTTGAACACATTTTATAAGTGGTTAGAAACTTGTAAATAACTCATGAAAGAATAAAGTTGTGTTAAAACCAAGCACACCATTGTTTTTCTTGTGAAATTCTCAATAAGTTTGATGTGTCACATGACCCTCTTCCCATTGAAAAAACTAAAGTTGGATCCAAAATGTCCGACTTCAAAATGGCCGCCATGGTCACCACCCATCTTGAAAAGTTTCCCCCCTCCCATATACTAATGTGGCACTAACAGGAAGTTAATATCACCAACTATTCCCATTTTATTTAGGTGTATCCATATAAATGGCCCACCCTGTATTATCACGAATAGTAAATGTATATACACACTTAAAGGGCTATTCCATCTCAGACAATGGGGGCATATCACTAGCATATGCCCCCATTGTCTGATAGGTGCGGGTCCCACCACTGGGACCCGCACCTATATTAAGAATGGGGCCCCAAAAGAGAATGAGGGCGCACTGCGCATGCGCAGTCGTCCTCCATTCATTTCTATGGAAAACCTGGGGTCCTCCAGGCACAGAGCTCCCCCGCTTCGTTCTCAATATAGGTGCGGGTCCCAGAGGTGGGACCAGCACCTATAAGACAATAGGGGCATATCCTAGCGATATGCCCCCATTGTCTAAGATGGGAATATCCCGTTATGGAATAATTATGTTGGATATTTTTTGTTGAAATAATGAGAAAATCATGTTTATTTCTGAAACTTTTGATTCATTATGTATAATGAGCAATTATGACACTATACCTATAAATAAGCACTGAGCACCTTAGTATGTATATCACTGCTTGAGAAAAGTCACACTAAGAGGTCTGAAACGTTGCTCTGGTGAATAAAGGACACTACTTTTGAAACACATCCGTGGGATTGCCGTGGAATTATTTTTATTTATTTTCTTTGGATGCTGGATCACGTCCGTAGCCACTAGCACACCGGTTTACTATTTCTCCTGTGGTGCCGCTTTCATAGCATATATATATTATCATTATTATTATTTTCTGGCTATGGTCTTGTGTTAGGGCTAGTTTTTTTTGTGGGATGAGGATTTATTTTCATTTCTACCATTTTAGGGTACATATAAACTTTTTGATTGCATGATATTATGATTTTTGGGAGGCGAGGTGACTGAAAAACCGGCTGTTCTGGCATAGTTTTTATGATTTTTATTTTGTTTTTTTAATGGCGTTTACCCGAAAGATATTCTTTGATCGGGTGTTTTATTAAAACACTTTTTTCTATTTCTACTTTTTATTTTTGTCTCACTAGGGGACTTCTGCTTTGAGAGTCTGACTCCTTTTACAATGCATTACAATATATAGTGTATTGTAATGCATTATTACTGTCAGTTTTACACTGACAGTTCACCTATGAGACCCAGCCTGGGGCTGGACCTCATACGCTTCCATAGCTGGCAGGCCCCAAGGCCTTTGTAAGGCTCCAGCTGCCATAGCAGCCATTGGCACCCCGCATTCGTATTGCAGGAAGCCTATGGCGTCAGAGAGGGAGCATAAACTGCATAGATGTAAACTGCATAGATGTAAACTGCATAGATGCTGTGGTTAGTATTGCGTATTGCATCTAAGGGGTTAAGCTGCCACATTGGAGTTTTCATTGATGCTGGCAGTTACAGCAGGGGCCTGACTGTCAGTAACAGCCAGGCCTCTGCCCTGATTAGGCAAACACAGCTCCTGTGTCTGCCCAATCTCTGCAAAGTAATAGTACAGTGCAGGACAGATAAATGGACAGATAAAAAATGCATTATGGGACCAGAGAACCCCTTTAAGTTGGCCGTTCACATTAGTTTAAAGGGGTTGTACCATCTGGACATTTATGTCCCATCTGGACATTTATTTATATTTATATGATATGCCATAAATGTCAATAGATGGGGTTCCAACTCTGGAATCTGAAGAATAGGACCCCACCATGAATGGAAAGCATGCCATGCATAGGCCACCACCAGAAATGTTTCAGATGGAAATACCCTTCAAATGTGCAGATTTTGGTAGGACCAGTTGATCATCTAATGTGTATCGGGGTCCCAACTTTTTTCAGTGTCCAGGTGAAAAAGGATCAGCTTGTTGGATTTTGGCAAGATCATTCGACCATCTAATATGTGTAGGTGGGTCCCAACTTTCCTCCAGTATCATGGTGAAAAGAATTGGGTTGTTTGATTTCAAAATTGATCCTTCTGTTCTCAGGAAGGACATATTCACACACAGGTGGACTTCAGCACTTAAATAGGGCAGGACATTTTATCTCCTTTAAAGGCTATAAACACCTTTGGGGGCAATTTTGTTATGATTGCATTTTACTCATTTGGGGCTAAAAAAAATCATTTTTGTTATAAAGGTTTAACCCTTTGCCTAGCTGTGAGCATCATACTTTCACTTTCACTTTGAGAGGGGGAATATGTATATCCTTTATCTTCGAACTACTAATAGCTCATAAATACTTATTTAAGCCATGTTCTTAACAGTAAGATAAGAATTTATGAGGTCAGGAGATCAGAGAAAAGTGTCAGCTGACTGGTCCAACGGGAAAAGCAGAGAATCTACTAGAGAATCTCAAAGTTGTACAGAGAAAGGGGCTGAACATTTTTAATAAACACCAATTAAGAAAATGATATTTAGCTAAAAAGGAGTACAATGCAATCATAAAAAATGCCCCCTTTAAAGTGTAACTGTCATTCTTTTTTTATTTTTGTAATGTGTAGGGGCAGTGATACTGACTATTTGTGTAATATACTTTATTTACTGAAATTGAACATTTCTATTAGAAAAATAGCTCTAAAGTGGCCCATTTTGAGCCTCTGTCTTCTATGTCAGTGTTAGCAAGTCTCCAATGTTATGTAAACAGAAGACAGAGGAGCGTTGCTAAGGCTCAAAATTGACCACTTTAGAGCTATTTTTCTAATAGAAATGTACAATTTAGGTAATTAAAGTATATTACAAAAATGGTATCAGTGCCCCTACACATTACAAAATTAAAAATAGAATGACAGTTACACTTTAAATAGTAAGAAATGAGTTGCTCCTACATGACAGCTTCAAAGTCTTACAAATGTTAGCATGATAGAATAACATTTCATAAAGGAATCCATTGATTGCCACTACAGTCAGTATCTCTGTGTAGTTACATATCTGAAGCTTGTATTAAAAAATTGTACTGTACTGATAAAGACAATGATAATTACAGCATGTCTCACACACATTTGTAGTCCTGCGTATGAGGACAGGCAGTTGGATCTTTTCCCTTCAGAGATAGGTGCAATTTGCTTATCGTTCTCTTGTTTCCTCTGCCATAATATTTCATTAAAATGTTTGCACACAGGAATAATTGTGTCATCGTTTGTAGTGGTGCACAGTTGACATGATGTGCGTAAGTACCCACATAAATTACTGTGAATGAGAATCTCATGGGCATAAGAAATGAAGCAAAACAAACAGCAGAAATGATATAGAAGCACTGAGTTCTGCTTTTAGGTAGTGCACATCATTATCCCTTCTTCTGTAGGTCAGTTGTAATCAGTACCAGACTAATGCCAGTTAAAGGGGACGCGGTGTAAAGACGTATACCAAGATTACTAGGTCTCCTATCAGTTAATATTTGTCCAATATTTCTAAATGTATCAGAACTCTGCAAATCTGTGTAACTGCTTGGAAAAGGTTTCCCTTGACCGGGAAGGGTCAAACTTGTTAGGATGGTTGAGGTCCCCAAATTATTGTACATTTTTACAAGCATTGCTACTTTATCTCCATCCCAGAGATGACAGGAAATTCAACTTTCTTTATCGCAATCACATCTGGGGAAACAAAAGATCCAGAATTCCCTTTCACATACTTAAAGAGGACCTGTCGCCTCTCCTGACGTCTGTTTTAGTAACTCCCTGCGTTCCCCATGTAATAACGATTGTAGAGCATCTATTCTTATGACTCTCTGATGTGCCATTCCTGTATTATTCCTCCTAGACGTTTACAAATAAATTGCCATCAGTTTGCAATAAAGGTACTGCTGGATGTTACCAGTAGTGGGTGTGTCTGACTCTGTCCAATCAGTGCTACTGGTGTCAAACTGTGCAGGGACAAACACCCTGGTAACATCCCTCTGGACCCTTACTGCAGACTGATACCAATTCATTCATAAACTTTGAGTAGAAATAAAAGAGGAATGGTACAACATGGAGCCATAAGAATAGATGCTCCAGAATTGGTATTATATGGGGAATTAAAACAGTTACTAAAACAGACATTTCAGGAAAGGTGACGGGTCCTCTTTAAACAGAAAAAAACAAGAGGGAGGTTAAATGTGTAAAATATTGATGACTTATTCTCAGGATAGCTGATTGGTGGAGGTCCGACTCCCAGCAGCCTAACTTATAAGCTATTATAAGAGACCGTGGTGCTTCAATGATGTCACATTCAAATGGCCGAGCTGCAGCTCATCTACTCAAGTCAACAGACCTGAGCTGCAGTACCAAGCACAGCTGCTATACAGTGAGTAGTGCTGTGCTTCAGACACTGTGAGAAGGCTGCAGCTCACACCAGAGCACCAGGGCCTCTTCAAACAACTGATCTATGATGATGACGGGTGATGGACCCCCTGCCGATCAGATATTGATGACCTATCCTGAGGATAAGTCATCAGTCTTCTATTCCCAGTAAAGCCTTTTAAACGTCTCCGAAATGCAATTGATCTCACTAGAAACTTTACTGACAATTGTAAGAGACTGGGTACAATCACATGGACACTGCTTTAGACCATACCTTTTTCCCAGCCATCTAACTCCTCAGCTTCTTACATACTGAACATAGAGACATTCTACCTTTGGCAAACCGTAACCTCTTTTAATGTCGGCATGGAAGACCTGGCATAAACTTTGCCAGAACAAACATTTGAACCTTATGGAATCCCTACAGGTTACACCTAAAGGTAACTCACCCTTTCACAGTGGTCAACTTAGTCCCATTTTTTGCTCCTGGTTCAAGCACGCCTTGACTTAATCACAATTTTAGGCCCATGTCACACGACCGTATGCCCTCCGAGACATACTATAAAATCATATGAGTGTGGGACAATAGTCCCGCAGGCGGCCTGACGTGCATAGCATCATTGTAATCAATGATGCTATGCGCTCCCGTGCGCACGATCGATGCCGCTCTGGGACATATGGCCCACTCACTGACCATATGTCTCGGAGGGCATACTGTCGTGTGAAAGGTGCCTTAGGGATTTTAAAGTGAAATTGATGTACGCCCTCCAGAAATTGCAGGAAAAATATCCCATCATTCCCTTCCCTTATTTGCATATTTTCAGGTCAAGAGTGAGCTCAGGTCAATGGGGCTAAGCATTCCACATACTTTTCAGTCATCCCACAAGCTCTAAAGGGCAAATAACTACATTATGCAGATTTATAAAGGGAGAAGGCAGGCCATGCCAACCAGGCCCACACCTGTTTCCCAGAGCAGCCCCTTGCGGCAAGCTCCTTGCCAAGGGTTAGGTGTTCCGCAGTCTGGCGTTTTTTTGAGGAAAGTGCTGACGATAAACGATTAGTAATTTGTAACCTGTGCCATACCAAGATGAGCAGGGGCGTAAACACCAGCAACCTGACCTCTACCAGCATGATCCGCCACATGGCAGCAAAGCACCCTAAAAGGTTGGCCGAACGCCTGGGTCCATGATCTGTGTCTGCAGGTCACACCACTGCCTCCTCTTCCCCTCTGTTACGTGCTGTCCAAGACGCAGGCCCAGATGCCTCCCGCCCTGCACCTGGACCTTCACAGGAACCACTAGCCAGCACGTCCACTTCAATGTCCCAGCGTAGCGTTCAAATATCCTTACCATAGGCATTTGAACGCAAGCACAAATACCCTGCCACCCACTCACAGGCCATAGCTCTAAACGCGCAACTTTCCAAGTTGCTGGCCCTGGAAATGTTGCAGTTTAGGCTGGTGGACTCCGAGGCCTTTCGCAGCCTTATGGCGGCGGCTGTCCCTCGTTACTCAGTCCCCAGCCGCCACTATTTTTCCCGGTGTGCCGTCCCTGCCTTACACCAGCATGTGTCCAGAAACATAACCCGTGTCCTAACCAACGCAGTTACTGGCAAGGTCCACTTAACAACTGACACATGGACAAGCGCTTCTGGCCAGGGGCGCTACATTTCCCTGACGGCACACTGGGTGAACGTTGTGGAAGAGTAGAGCTGTGGCATGGCATAAGGGAACAGGCTGAGCTGTGGCACTCGCCAGTCAACCTATAGCCAGACATGGTTGTATCCGATAATGGCCTCAACTTGGTAGCGGCTTTGGAGCTGGCCAACCTTCCACACATACCATGCCTGGCCCATGTATTCAACTTAGTGGTTCAGCAGTTTCTGAAAACCTACCCCATTTTGCCTCAGCTACTGGTGAAGGTGCGTCGCCTGTGTGCCCATTTCCGCAAGTCACCGACAGCTTTATCCGGCCTGGCAACGCTGCAGCAGCGCTTGTGGTTGCCGGCTCACCGACTGCTGTGCGACCTGAGCACGTGATGGAATTCCACCTTCCACATGTTGGGCAGGCTTTGTGAACAGCAGAGAGCAGTAGTAGAATACCAGCTGCAACAAGGTTGGCTCCTTTCTAGTCAGCTTCCGCTCTTCACAAGCGTTGAGTGGGCATTGATGTCTGACCTCTGTGAGGTGTTACGCAACTTTGATGAATCTACACAGATGGTGAGCGGCTATAATGCAATTATCAGCGTAACCATCCCACTTCTGTGTCTACTAAAAAGCTCGCTGCTCACAATAAAGGCCGAAGCTCTGCGTGTGGAAGAGGTGGAAATGGGGGAAGACCCTACACAGGGTGATAGCCAGACCACCCTTGATTCGTCTTCTCAGCGCCAATTGCAGGAGGAGGAGGAGAAGGAGACAGTTGCCACCGCTACACAGGGTAGCCATACCACGTTTACCCCATCTCTTCGGCATGGATGGGCTGAAGAGGAGGAAGAGGACGAGGAGGATATTGAGAGTCATCCCCCTGGTGAGGAGAGCGAAGCCTTGTCTGTTGGGACTCTGGCACATATGGCTGACTTCATGCTATGCTGCCTTTCCCGTGACCCTCGCGTTATACGCATATGACCCCCGTGACCTTTCCCGTGACCCCCGCTACAAAGAGAACTTCCCATCTCTCATTCCTTTGGTGGAGAGGACAAGTAAAATGTTGCAATACCAGAAGGCCCTTGTCGAAAAATTGCTCCACAAATTTCCATCTGACAACGCTGGCGGCAGAGTACGTAGTTCCTTGGCCACCCGAGGAGGGGAGACGAGGGGAGCATACAGCAGTTCCAACAAAGGCAGGGCGACACTCTCCAAGGCCTGGGACAGTTTTATGACACCCCGCCAGCACCCTTACCCTGAAGAGCGGCCTAGTGTCACAAGGAGGGAAAGTTTTGGAAGATGGTAAAGGAGTACGTAGCTGACCTTGTCAACGTCCTCAGCGATCCCTCTGTGCCGTATAATTATTGGGTGTCTAAGCTGGACACGTGGCACGAACTGGTGCTCTATGCCTTGGAGGTGCTGGCCTTCCCTGCCGCCAGCGTTTTGTCTGAGCGGGTATTTAGTGCCGCTGGGGGCATAATTACTGATAAGCGCATCTGCATCAACTGACAATGCTGACAGGTTGACGCTTATCAAAATGAACAAGGCCTGGATTGCCCCTGACTTCTCTACTCCACCAGAAGAAAGTGGCTTAACATGAAGGAACCTTAAATCTGGCTTTTAGGGCGTATTGAATGAACTGTATAATCAGAAAAAGGAGGTCACGTCAAATACCAAGGGGAATAGCAAAAGCATAGTCTAAGTCCGAAGCCAAAATCCAAATACACCAATAAATCCAATAGCAAGGGTCATGATCACAGCACTGCTTAGAAGACTAATCACAGGCAACCTGTGGCCAGCAGGCTGCCTGCTTAAATAGGCCCAGAAGATGGGTCATGTGACGTGGCCAGCATCACCTGACCCAACTCACAAACTTAAAACACATATGCACTGACTAATGGGCGTCGGCGCTCAGCTCCCCTGCTGCTTGTTGTCCAGGGGATGGAGGAAGCTGGCCATGCTTATGAAGCACGCGTCGCTGGGTCCTCCAGTACCCTGGTTGCTAAGAGAAACGACCTGTTTAGAGGTAGACACGGTAGACTGGCGGCGCAGTAAGGATGAGGCGCATCGCCGGCTCGCCGTGACAGTTTTACACGCTCAGCTCACCAGCTGGGCCTGCAACATAATTGTTTGGCCTGTCAGCTCACCAGCAGGCCCTCAACCACAATGTTTTACACGCTCAGTTCTGCTACATGTCACTTCTAATGTTTCAGACATTCAGCTAAGCGGCATGTCAAAAATAATTTTTAACACGCTGAGCTCTGCTACATGTCACTTCTAATGTTTCAGACATTCAGCTAAGCGGCATGTCAAAAATAATTTTTAACACGCTCAGCTCTGCTACATCACTTCTAATGTTTCAGATGTTCAGCTAAGAAGCATGTGTCCCTTAAATTTTTTTGGCGGTCAGCTCAGCAGCCGCATCTGTCCCTTAAATTTTTCTTTTTCGGTCAGCTCGGCAGCAGAGTGTCACTCTTAAATTTTTTGGACGGTCTGCGCAGCAGCAGCATGTCACCCCTATTGTTTTTGAGTGTCAGCAGCAGGCCATCAATGATAATTTTTCACGGGTGTGTCTGATGCCCTCCTTTATGTGTAATTGGAGTGTCTGATCCTTGTAATTTCTGGTAGCCCTTTCCCTTACTGCATAGGCTTTATGAGTGTCGGAGTCCCACAATTATAGCACAATGTGAATGAGGCTCTCCTTTATATGATATACCGGTTGTGTGGAAGCAGGGGCGGACTGGGAACTTAAAGTGGCCCTGGAAAGAATACTAAATGTGGCCCCATTTTGTAGTCTGGTCCAAATTGATGGAAGGCAGGGCCAGTAATACCATATTGTGGCACATTATACCACCCCAACAGATCCAAATACCACAGTCCATCACAATATACTGCCAGCAGCACAAAATACATCCCCAAAAACTTCCTCTAGCTGGCTTGAGGATGACCCAGGTGGCCCCTGGGCATCGGCCCACCGGGAAATTTCCCTGTAAGGTCTATGGCCAATCCGCCCCTGTGTGGAAGTGCCTAATCCGTGTAATTTTTGGCAGCATTTGCGCTTAACGTACAAGTAAATCTATGTTTCCCAACAATATTTCCTGTAAAATCGATGTTATCTTGGGTTTTGGGGGGGGTATTTTTGTCATTCCGTAAAAGTGGCGTAATAGTCGGCCATGGTCTTCTCCCATTGACTTCCATTATACTCGGGTACTCAGCCGAGCACTCGAGCACCACCTAGTGTTCGGCCAGAGCACCCGAGCACCCGAACATCGGGGTGCTCGATCATCACTACTGTTTATACAACACAGCAGGTACCTTTATTGTATTTGGGAACTCATATTTGTACTGTATCTACACAGGTATATTTCATCGAGCTATTAAAAGTTATGTTTTAGCCCACAACAATTGTTCAGATATGTGTTGTTCTTTACACTAATTACCTCAGTGATACATTGGATAAGTGATATATACAGTACAGACCAAAAGTTTGGACACACCTTCTCATTCAAAGAGTTTTCTGTATTTTCATGACTATGAAAATTGTAGATTCACACTGAAGGCATCAAAACTATGAATTAACACATGTGGAATTATATACTTAACAAAAAAGTGTGAAACAACTGAAAATATGTCTTATATTCTAGGTTCTTCAAAGTAGCCACCTTTTGCTTTGATTACTGCTTTGCACACTCTTGGCATTCTCTTGATGAGCTTCAAGAGGTAGTCACCTTAAATGGTTTTCACTTCACAGGTGTGCCCTGTCAGGTTTAATAAGTGGGATTTCTTGCCTTATAAATGGGGTTGGGACTATGAGTTGTGTTGGGCAGAAGTCAGGTGGATACACAGCTGATAGTCCTACTGAATAGACTGTTAGAATTTGTATTATGGCAAGAAAAAAGCAGGTAAGTAAAGAAAAACGAGTGGCCATCATTACTTTAAGAAATGAAGGTCAGTCAGTCCGAAAAATTGGGAAAAACTTTGAAAGTGTCCCCAAGTGCAGTCGCAAAAACCATCAAGCGCTACAAAGAAACTGGTTGACATGAGGACCGCCCCAGGAAAGGAAGAGCAAGAGTCACCTCTGCTGCGGAGGATAAGTTCATCCGAGTTCAGCCTCAGAAATTGCAGGTTAACAGCAGCTCAGATTAGAGACCAGGTCAATGCCACACAGTGTTCTAGCAGCAGACACATCTCCTCAACAACTGTTAAGAGGAGACTGTGTGCAGCATGCCTTCATGGTAAAATAGCTTCTAGGAAACCACTGCTAAGGACAGGCAACAAGCAGAAGAGACTTATTTGGGCTAAAGAACACAAGGAATGGACATTAGACCAGTGGAAATCTGTGCTTTGGTCTGATGAGTCCAAATTTGAGATCTTTGTTTCCAGCCACCGTGTCTTTGTGCGACGCAGAAAAGCTGAACGGATGGACTCTACATGCCTGGTTCCCACCGTGAAGAATGGAGGAGGAGGTGTGATGGTGTGGGGGTGCTTTGCTGGTGACACTGTTGGGGATTTATTCAAAATTGAAGGCATACTGAACCAGCATGGCTACCATAGCATCTTGCAGCGGCATGCTATTCCATCCGGTTTGCGTTTAGTTGGACCATCATTTATTTATCAACAGGACAATGACCCCAAACACACCTCCAAGCTGTGTAAGGGCTATTTGACCAAGAAGGAGAGTGATGGGGTGCTACGCCAGATGACCTGGCCTCCACAGTCACCAGACCTGAACCCAATCGAGATGGTTTGGGGTGAGCTGGACCGCAGAGTTAAGGCAAAAGGGCCAACAAGTGCTAAGCATCTCTGGGAACTCCTTCAAGATTGTTGGAAAACATTTCAGGTGACTACCTCTTGAAGCTCATCAAGAGAATTCCAAGAGTGTGCAAAGCAGTAATCAAAGCAAAAGGTGGCTACTTTGAAGAACCTAGAATATAAGACATATTTTCAGTTGTTTCACACTTTTTTGTTAAGTATATAATTCCACATGTGTTAATTCATAGTTTTGACGCCTTCAGTGTGAATCTACAATTTTCATAGCAATGAAAATACAGAAAACTCTTTGAATGAGAAGGTGTGTCCAAACGTTTGGTCTGTACTGTATATATATATATATATATATATATATTATTATTATTATTATTATTATTATTATTTTATAACATTTGCTGCTGTTTTAATTTTTGTCATATGACCCTTTTTAGTGACTAATGCAATATTTTGCTGATGTACTTCTTTATTTTAATATACACAATGCAACAAGTATACAATTAATATGTGACTACTTATACTTAGTTCAATATAAAAGTAGGCATTATGTGAAACATGAAAGATAAAGACATTTTAAGGAGAGGCCTGGGTCACAGCAGTTCAGTATACGGTTGGTTAGATGCATAATTCTACTGTTATTAGGCTGTCAGAGCATTCTGCTTAGTCTTAGTAAAGTTTATGAAATGTATGCCGTCATTTGGCTTCCATCTACCAAGAGCAGACTGCTCTGTTCAAGTTGAAGCTTGGGTTGAGTTATCGAGCTCCCTGAATCTACTCATTAAAACCTAGGGTTGCCAGGTTCAGTTCATGGCCTCGTTTCTAATGGTATGGCCACACGATCAGGTCTCTGCATGTCGTTTTGGAAGCTAAAATCAGTGAATTCAAGAAACAGAAGTGGTATCTGTCCTTCATACTTTCTCTACATTTATGATCCACTCGTGATTTGGGCTTCCAGAACTGCACGCAGAATTTTTACCGTGTGTTGTACCCTAAAGATCATTCTCATTCTTTACTGATACAATTTTCTGTAGATTAGGGTATTAGGGTACACTGTGTTGGTTTTCTTGCGAAGGGTGCAGTGATCCCATTCACTTCTATGGGATCACTGCTAATCAGCAAATCTGGCTGCGACAGGTGCCGTATGACCAATGTCATCGTGTAGCTGAACCCTTAAGGTGGCCATACACATTAGATAAATGTCCAATTAACTCAACCATGGGGTCCATCAAAACAGCCATATATGCACATGATGCAAGCATAGTTCTACCTTTTTATAAATCACTAGTCAGAACTACGGGTGAACTTGGCATTTCTCGGGGTCCCAAGCCAAGTTATGTCTGGGGGCCCTAATCACAGATATTTTTTGTGTTGCAAAAAATAATATTTACCCATTATATATTACTAATACAGGATAAAATGCTGATAAAACATTGTCTCTGAGGTAATAATGTGGTATATAACTAGTAATAGCCTATTATCAGTTATATATTATGTTATTATCTCACAGACACCATTTTATCAGCATTATATCCAGTTTGAAAAATCCTGATATAACATAAATATCTGTACTCATAAAGTTATCACTGTGTTATCTGTGGTGTTATATAGGACTACAGGTAACATCTACTACGTTCTCTGTACTCAGAGAATTGTCACTGTGACATCTGTGGTCAGGGGTGCACCTAGCCTTTCTGCTGCCTGAGGCGAAAATTGAAACAGAACCCCCCCCCCTCCCCCCCACCATAGCAAATTCTCAACCTAACCCCTTCCCTCCTAACATTACATATATCACTACAGAATATACATGGTAACACAGCCCCACATACCTCTTACATCCAGTGACGTCTCCTCTGATGTAAATGTTCTCTTTCCGCATCTTCTCCATTCAGTACAGACCGCCATGATGATTTCTTTCACCCATCTCTCGTCTCTGCAGTTTGACAAAAAACATCTTAGTTTACTGCTCCCAAAAGTCCCAACTAATAATTCTCTGCCAGAATACACTTGTTAGTAATACTGCCCCTACAGTGCCCCCAACATGTCCCCACTGTGCCCCAGAAGTAATAATGCTCCCATAGTGCCATAATTATGCTCCCCACAGTCCCCCAACAGTAATAAAGCCCACCAAAATGCCCCCCCAGTAGTAATAATTCTCCTTATAATGTGAAAAATAGCCCCTTAAAATGAGCACCAGTACAAAAAATGCCCCCTTATAATGTGTGCCAGTGCAAAAAATACCTCTTTTAATGCCCCCAGTTGAGCTTATGTCCCCATAGTGCCCCCATAATGTGTGCCAGTATAAAATACCCGTATACAATGTCCCCAAGCCAATGCCCCCATAGTGCTCCTCTCCCCTTTCCCCATAGTGGCCACCATATAAAATACCACTTTTGTGGCCCCCAATAATGTGCCAGTAAGAAGTGCCCCTAGATGACTCCTTAGTGCCCCCCATATAAAATGCCACTTTTGTTCCCACATAGTGCCCCCAAGAATGTGCCAGTAAGGAGTGCCCTAGATGCCGCCATAGTGCCCCCATATAAAATACTTTTGTGCCCACATAGTGCCCCCCAATAATGTACCAGTAAGGAGTGCCCTAGATGCCCCCATATAAAATACTTTTGTGTCCACATAGTGCCCTAGATGCCCCCATAGCGCTCCTCTCTGCATTGTGTGCCACATAAAAAAATAAACACTTATACTTACCTTCATAAGGCTGGCAGCGATGCAATGCAGGCCTCTTCCGGCCTGTGTCCCGTGCTGTACGGCTCAGGCGGCACGATAACATCATCGCATCAGGCCTAGTGCCTGCAGCCTATCAGAGGAACGGGGAAGGGAGGTGCCCCTACCTCGCGACATCCATCTGTATCTCTGTCCTAAGGAAAGCGCTATAGATGACTATAGAAATGCCATAATGGAAGCGCTCATCTCTCCATGCCCTGCCGCCGCCCCCACTTGTCACCAGGGCTGTGCCGCCTGAGATGATTGCCTCATGTCGCCTAATTAGCAGTATGGCCCTATCTGTGGTCAGGGGCAAGTGCAACGTGTCACCCCCAGGGCCGATCGTGTCCCAGGTTTATCGGAATCTCGAGTGGTGTGGTGCGGCGTCAATAGTTTTCTGTGTGTGTCACCATACTCCTACCTGGATACCGTCGCTCCCTAGGGTTAGGATCCAAAGCAATAAAGGGGAGAGTAATGGTGGAGAAATAGTCGAGTCCAGACTATAAAGTTCAACAGCTTTACTTGAATCAACTTACATCCAGACAATATGCAGTCTTTCTCTTGGCTCCAGCAGGTTTTGGCATAAACTGGAAGGCAAACTTGAATATTCTGCTTTCTCTCCCTGCTGTGGTAAACTCAGCTTTAGTCTGGTCGCTGGACTTTAGGACTGTTCTGGTACCTTTAGAGTGGGGTGCCTTTGGCTGTTGACCTCCTCGCAATACTCTGTTGATCTGTAAGGAGTCAGGGTGATTCTCCTATCCTTCCAACTCTAGATTAGACCAAGATTGACTGAAAACGTACTGCAGCCCCTCCCTTAGTAGGAAACAGGACTAGCCCACTTCTGCCAAACAGGGGGGAAAACGGATTCCATCCAAAGATGTCTCTGCCATCCAACCTGCCACCTGCTGGTGAACTAGGCATATTACATGTACAAAAAAGTTTCATAGCAACATTGTCAATGCACGGTGACAAAGGAACTGGAATCCATACACAGTTGACAAATATGGTAGCTTATTAAAGACAGTAGCAGGGTGTAGGAATGGTAATACCACTCTGGCATATTACACAAGCAAGGAAAGCGGCTGCTTTTGGAGCCCACCCAGGAGGAGGACTAAAAGATGCTATTGTCAGGGCCTCCTCAATGAAATTATATACAGAGACACTGTAGCAAACAGACAAACAGACAGAGTGGCTGCCAGGCCTCGCCTGAGAGCGCAATCTTGACTAGACACAGGAGTCGGAGTTGCATAGGAAGAGGGGGTTGCAAAGAAGTTGCCGAAGGGTTTGACCCAGTCATTCTAGTTATGCCACTGTCTGAGGTGTTACATAGAACTGCAGGTAACACTTACTACATTATCTGTACTCACAGTTATCACTGTGTTATCTGTGGTGTTACATAGGACTGCAAGTAACATTTACTACATTATCTGTACTCCGTTCATGTATTATTAGTTGCTGTACTTGCAAGAGTTCTGTGAGGCAGCTTCACTAGTGCTGAGCAAATCAAAGTCGACAAAATTCGGCTAATGTGATGACGTCATCACGGGCCACGCAACATTTTCGTGCCAGATCTTCAATCAAAATGGTGGCGCCGGCCTGTAGTAAGCAAAAGGATGAGGTAGGTATTATGTATAAACACGGCATCTGAGGGGTACAATGATGGGGAGTGGTACAATCTGCGCTCCCTGTCTTTGCACCCTTTACTTACAAAGAAATGTGCTGTGGTAAACTCACTAAAAGAGTTCAAGAGGGGCCTGGATGTATCTCTGGAGTGTAATAATATTACAGGCTATGGTTACTAGCATTCTGGAGAAGGGTCATTGATCCAGGGAGTTATTCTTATTGCCAGATTTGGAGTTGGGAAGGAATTTTTCCCTTAATGGAGTTATCACATATCTTGATATTAACCCCTTCAACCCTGGGCCTGTTTTCACCTTCCTGCCCAGGCTATTTTTTGCAAATCTGACATGTCTCACTTTATGTGGTAATAACTTTGGAACGCTCTTACTTATCCAGGCCATTCTGAGATTGTTTTCTTGTCACATATTGTGCTTCACGACAGTAGTAAATTTGTGGCAAAATATTTCATTTTTATTTAGAAAAAAGATACCAAATTTACCAAAAATTTGGAAAAATTTGGAAAAATTTGCAAATTTGCAAATTTCAATTTCTCTACTTTCAAAATACATAGTAATACCTACAAAAAAAGTTATTATTTTACATTCCCCATATGTCTACTTTATGTTTGGATCATTTTGAAAATTACACTTTAGTTTTTTGGGACGTTATAGGGATTTGAAATTTAGAAGCAAGTCTTAAAATTTGAAGAAGATTTCCAAAACCCATTTTTTTAAGGACCAGTTCAGTTATGAAGTCACTTTGTGGGGTTTACATAGTGGAAACTCCCTATAAATCACCCCATTTTAGAAACTACATCCTTCAAGCTATTCAAAACTGATTTTACTAACTTTGTTTACCCTTTATGTGTTCCATGAGAATTGACGGAAAATTGGAATGAAATTTAAAAACTTTTTTTTAGCAAATTTTACGGTTTGATACATTTTTCATAAAACACATCAAGGGTTAACAGCAAAACAAAACTCAAAATCTATTACCCCGATTCTGGAGTTTACAGAAACACCCCTTATGTGCTTGTAGCCCAATGTACTGGCGTACAGTAGGTTTCAGAGTGGAAGGAGCACCATATGGCTTTTGGAGAGCGGAATTTCTTGAAATAATAATAGGGAGCTATGTTGCACATAGCTGTGTGGTGAGCACTTTGAGCTCAAAGGTGTTTCCTAGAATTAGGATACATATGGCAGTGAAAATGAAAAATTGCAATTTTTTTTACAAAAAAGTTGCTTAACACCCACATTTTTCACTTTCACAAAGGGTAACGGGACAAAATGCACCCCGCATTTTGGTCACCATTTCCCCCCAAATGCGGCAACACCCCATATGTGCTTGTAGCCCACTGTACTGACGCACAGTAGGCTTCAGAGTGGAAGAAGCACCATATGGCTTTTGGAGAGCAGAATTTTCTGGAATAATAATTGTGAGCTATGTCGCACATGAAGACACCCTGAGCTGGCCCTACAGTGGAAACCCCCCAAATGTGACCCCATTTTGGAAAGGGCACCCACGTACAAACATTTTAAGTGGTAGAAAGGGTACTTTTTAGTAAACAGGTGTCTCGCAAAAGGTAGAAACATTTGTAAAAGCATTTCAAAGCAGACATTTGTGAAAATGAAAAATAACTAGCAGACCCCAATTTTTCACATTCACAAGGGGTTAAAGGAGAAAATGCACCCCAGTACGTGTTCCCCATTTTCTCCCTATTCAGGAAACACCCCATATGTGCTTGTAGCCTGCTGTATGGGCGCACAGCAGGCCGCTAGAGGCAAACTGCAAAATATGGATTTTGCAGGCCTGAATGGACAGAAATGGATTTTACGTTCCATTTGTCATTTAAAAATTTCCTGAGGTCCCCAGAAATTAAAAACCCCAAGAAGTGACCCCACTTTGGAAAGAGCACCCCTGTATGAACATTTTAAGTGGTATAAAGGTTACTTTTTAGCAAACTGGTGTCTCACAGAAATGAATATGTAGTGGTTGGTGAAAAGTGGATATGTAGGCTATTCGGAATATATCTGAGTTATAAAGTGAAAAAATTACAGGGTATATAAAGGATGAAACTAATCCATGGATGAGTGGTAGATTCTGAAACAATCCTTGATTCACAGGCCAGGTTTTTCAGGGCAGGTTTCGCAGTGGTATATAGTGTCCTTCCTAATCTCCCTTTTTGAACACACCCTGCATCGTTTTTGGGTCCTTCCCTTCCTCGCTGTCTGGGGACCTTCACGAGGGAAATGTTGTCCTGGTACAACTCGGGCACCGTAACTTGCCGAAGTACTGGGACCCTCTTCTGCTTAGTTGGGAAAAATTAGGGCCTTGATCACTACTTCTTGAAAGTGAAGGAAAGTTCCTGTGTGTCCTGCAGATTTACATAGCACATACGCATTGTACATTGCCATCTGTACAATGTGTACGGCTAGTTTTTTATACCACACTTTTGTTTTTCGTGTGGCACTGTAGGCCTTCAGAACTTGATCTGAAAGATCAACTCCTCCCATGTGCCTGTTGTAGGCCAGGATGCAGTCCGGTTTGAGGACAGTGGTAGTGGTACCAATGACTGCGGCAGGGGAGCTGGTGTTGGGGTGAATGCTGGTCAGTACAAGGATGTCCCTCTTGTCCTTGTACTTAACCACCATCATGTTTTTATGGAGGAGAGCCCTACTTTCACTCTTTCTCAGTGGTTGCCCTACCAGGGTTCTAGGGAGGCCTCTCTGATTTTTGCGTACTGTGCCGCAAGCCACAGTACGCCTGGTACTTAGGGACATGAAGAGGGGCAAGCTGGTATAATAGTTATCCACATAGAGGTGGTAACCCTTATCCAGCAGTGGGTGCAGCAAGTCCCACACTAGTTTCCCACTAACTCCTAGGCCAGGGGGCAGAGCTTGTACATTTTTATGCCATACCTTGCCCGCTTGCTGGGCAGATACTGGTGGAATTTTACCCTCCCCTTGAAATGCACTAGGGACTCATCTATACAGATATTTTCATCTGGGGTGTACACTTCAGAAAACTTGGCGCTAGAGATGAGCGAATCTATTCGTCGATTCGTTGATTCGTATTGAATCTTGGGATTTTTTAGCTGCGAAGCGAATCCGAATATTAGGTGCTTCGCTTCGTCTTTGTACGCATTCGCTATGTAGTTTGTCCTATCAATTATACGCTATTGCTACGTATAAGTTACTCTATATGCTGTTGCGTACGAATTCAATTCATTTGCGATGCAGACTCCTCCCTGGTAGCCCCGCCCCCTTCTCCAGCATGCGAGGAAGACGAGGCAACTCAGGAAATTAAGATGGCGACACAGCGAGGTCCTGACTGGGGAGGCATGGTGTGGGGCACCGACCCCTATGAGGAGAAGGAACCGGAGGAGATCTACGTCTCTCAATATGTCCGGCAGCCTAAGAAGTTGGTTGAGGTGCCCGCTGAGGTGTTCACTTCGCTGGCTGACATGGCGGAGGCGGCAGGAGTTCCCGCTCCGCCGCGGAAGGACTACTCCCTTCGTCAAAATTCTATGGTCCCCGAGGCTGCTTTAACCAAGTTGCGCAGACGTGCGCCTCATCCCTTTTTTCCCCCTTTTCAGGTTATTGGGAAGCCCTTTGAAAGATGGTTTTTTAAGGAACCTTTGCTGCTTTTTTTTACCCATTTGGATTACAATTTTACCTATGTGGATTACAAATTGCAACTGAGTTTGGGACTCTGCTCCAATTCTATGACAAGTGTCAGAAAAAAGAAAAGAGACTTAAACGTGTCCGTGAGCAGACTAGGTAGGTGATATTTAAAATGTTTACATTATACCTATAATGTATTTGCACTGGACTGTTTGCACTGGATTGTTTGCACTAATGTTTTTACCTTTCAGCAACGTTTTCAAGTATGTTGCCCATTGTGTGTATTTCTTTACAGGTACCGCAATGGGTCCTCATATTCACTTTATAGTATTGTGGATGATTATACTATGCCCAAAGCCGGATAGACAGCACCTTACTTGTTCTACCTGAAATATACATACTGCCTCTGAGGGCGATTTCAGATCTGACCATTTACACTGTATCTGGCCCGAGGTCCGCAAGGTGTCAAAACGACGGCGCAAGCCTCGGATCACCTGCTGGATCACCTACTTTTTATGCTGGTTCGGGTGGTTTCAGCTGTGCAGCAGAGCTAAATGATGAGGATCGTCTGGATGCCATTTTCGAATATTCGCTCTGCCTCTGAGGAGTGCACGCCGCGGCCTCTCATTGTACGTGCCTGCGTATTACGTAATCGCGTACACAATAGTTCGCTGAGGATTAGTAAGCTATTTGTACGCTCATGCGTACGTCTTCTAAGAAGTTGCGTACATTTTTTAACTGTACGTTTGTTATTAGTGCGCGAATGTTCGCTAATAGCACATAATAATAACGTAATAACGTATATTTTGTACGCAAATACAACTAATCTATTCGTCGAATATACGAATCTTAGGAAAACTTCGGCGAATGTTCGGCAAATAATTTTTTCAATGATTCGTTCATCTCTACTTGGCGCTGAAGTGGTCAAGGATGGGCCTAATTTTAAAAAGCCGATCAAATGTCGGGTCACTTTGGGGTGGACACTGTGCATTATCATTGTAATGCAAAAATTTCAGAATCGTCTCAAATCGATTCCGGGCCATGGCGGTACTAAATATTGGAGTGTGGTACAAGACATCTGCACTCCAATACTGTCTCATTTCTGTTTTTTTAACAAACCCGTGTGCAGCACAAGCCCCCAGAAGATTTTAATTTCTGCTGCTGTTACTGGGGTCCAACCAAGGGCTCTTGCGTATGGTGACGTGGGGTTCTGGGTAATGAACTGCTGGGCGTACAAATTTGTTTGGGCCACGATAAAATTTACTAAATCATCACTGAAAAAGATTTTGAAAAAATCAATTTCTGCGAAGCCTGTGCAGTCAATTTGAATTCCAGAGTTTCCCACAAACTCTGGAATTTGGGGCTGATAAACATCAGGGCATGGGGTCCATATGGGCTCACTCTGGGGGCTGCCTCAGCTGTCATTCTGGGGCGCCTCCTAGAGGGTCCCTCATCAGCGGATGATGATGATGAGGGGGTAGAGGAGTAGAGGAAAGTGGCATCCTCTTCTCCTTCAGTGGCCGACTCGGTATCAGAGGCAAGGATGGCGTATGCCTCTTCTGCCGAGTACACACGTTGGGATGATTGGGACATTCTTATTTTATTGGGGTGTGATGGGTGAAAAGTGTAAAACTTTATTTAGTGTGAGGGGTGTATTTTCACACATGAAGGTTTTTTTTATAGTTTTGAAATAGAATTTAAAAAAAAGGGGGGAGGGAATAAAAAAAAGGTCTTTTCGATAAAAAAAAGTCTTCTGTAAAAAAAAAAAGTATTTACTGCAGAAAAAAGGCTTTACTGCAGAAAAAAAGTATTTACTGCACAAAAAAATGTGCAGTGCAAAATGAGCAAACGCGATCAGTAATGGACACTACTGATCGGTGCTCAGTGGTTGCAAAATGCACGTATGCAGATGATGCGTTCGTGCAAAACCCTAAACTAACACTAACTGAAATTTATATATCTATCTAACTATGGGGTTTTTTTCACACAAGATATGTAAAAAAAAATAAAAAAATATTTGCAGATGTGCAGTGTGCGTGCAGAAACTGTAGTGAAAAAATTCACTACAGTCCTCTGCAAACTGCACGTACACAGATACAGTACGTTCATGCAAAAACGTACACTGACACTAACTGAAATTTATATAGACTTCCCCAAAACTTCCCCAAAACCTTAAGGTGTAACCCAAAACCTTAAGGTTACACCTCCTCACTATGGCTGTTATATTGGGCATCCACTAGGATACAGATCATTTGACCATAAGACATCTTTTTACACGTGCTGTTAGTTTAAAACTTATCTTTTATTTTAATTCTCATTAAATAATATACTTAACAGTGACTCCACATGTATATAAGATACTAAAACAAATCTAGGGTATCTGCCTACCACCTGCTGAGATTTTTAAATAGTCTCACAGTGTTTTTGTAGGTTACGTTTTGTGTAAGTATATTATTTAATGAGAATTAAAATAAAAACTAAGTTTTAAACTAACAGCATGTGTAAAAAGATGCCTAATAGTCAAATGACCAAATGATATGAATTACTAATAATGTAAATGTCATACACGAGCTGTGAGGTCTCATCTGTAATTAAAATGTCCACTAGGATACCTCCTTTTTTTTTACACTTTTTATAGTTCCCATAGACAACTATACCAAGCAATAATTAGATTACTCCTCGCATACATTGAGAAATATGAGAAATACACTGTCTTCCTATGGAGCTCTGCCACAGGCAGGGGCTCCATAGGAACTAATGTGCATCAACTCATTCAGGAGGACAGAAGCTGTCACAAAGTGCATCCGGCCTCCCCGATCCTCACCAGGGGAAGCAAGAGCACACCCGGAAGCGGGCACTCCGGGATTTTGCTAGTTCAGATGCACTGGTCACGTTTGACCACAGTATCTGAAGTATTAAAAGTCTGCGATCTGCATTACTGCTGGTGCCCTGGGTGCCTGCTGTTTAAAACAGCAGGCATGTGGCTGTCATGGCGTCCACTCCACTCGTGAGCAGGTGCCATGTTTATGCCATACATGTCAGAAAGGGGTTAAAAGGATTTTATTAAGACAACTCTATATTTAAATGTAATGATATGTGTCGTTTAGCTTATCGCTATGGTTTAGGCACAGATCAGGTCACATATTCATCTATGCACTATTTGCACTTTTTCGCACTTAGTCACTTTTTTATTTTCATGCACTATTCACACTGGACATGCTTGTGATTTAACCATGAGTTTGGCAACCTGCCTCTTGAGGTGTGGAGTGGTCACTGGCACCCAAATATTCATGCTTATAATGTTTAAATATGTATTAGCAGAAGGAGCACATTTACTTGCATCTTGGTGATGTTTTTATGTATATGATTTTTGTGTATATAAGGTTCCCATGGCTATGGTATTCTTCCTGCTTGACACACATAGTGAATGGGCTTCCTGGTGTGACCTCATCATAATGTGAGGGTCATGTCATAGTGGAGGCTCATTTAGAAGGCTGGGTGGTTAAGCCTGTCCCCTATGACATCAGTTGTGCCCTAGCAAGGCTAGGGAAACACCCTCAGTCATGTGTTTAGTCACCTCACGTGACCCAGCTTTCCTGTGTGTTAGATGTTATCTGCATATACTCCTCTCCACCCACTACTGATCCTATTAAGGTAAAACACTTTCTGCTGGGCAACACAACTTTGGGGTATTTAATAGGTGTTGAGATCCTCATGGAGTTATTTCCCTGAGGAAGCAATGTGAAACACGTATTGTGGTATCTGTGTGTGTCATATTTGGGTCTGTATTATGTCTGCTTATTGGTTGGACCTGGTTATTTTTTATGCGTGTAACTTGTACTATTAGTATTTTGTGTCAATTCCTTGCAATTTGGGATTCTGACCCTATTAGGCACTCACCTTGTGGATGATATGTCCTTCGACTGAATTTTTCGCCCTAAGACCATAAGACGCACCTACGTTTTAGAGGAGGACAATAAGAAAAAAATATTTTTCATTAGATCTCAGGTGAGACCACCAATCAGACCCCCAATGTTAATCAGACCTCAGCTCACAGCACCATTTAGACCTCCAATGTTAATAAGACCTCAGATCAGACCCCCAATCAGACCTCAGCTCAGACCCCAATGTGAATGACACCCAATAAGACCTCAAATAAGAGCCCCATGCCTCTCATCAGCCCCCAAATGAGCCCCAATGCCTCTCATCAGCCCCCATGCCTGTAATTAGACCCATATCAGCCCCCCATGCCTGTAATTAGCCCCCATATCTGTAATTAGCCCCATATCAGCCCCCATGCCTCACTTCATCCCCCATATGAGTCCCCATATGATGTCTTATTCCTCTATTTAGCCTCATATGACTTCATATTCCTCTATTCAGCCCCATATGACTTCATATTCCTCTATTTCAGCCTCTTACCTCTCCTGCTCCTGGACGCCTCCGCTCCTCGCCGCCTGTGCTCTTCTCCTTCCTCCTCCATCGGCTGTGCTGTGACCCGGCGCGCACAGCGTGAGATCACAGTGCACACTCACGCTGTGCGCATTACTGCACAGCTGAACGGTGGACCAGGAAGCGGTGAGTACAGATCCTTCATCGCTTCCTGGACCTCCAGTGCTAATGACCGCTTCCATAATGGAAGCGCTCATTAGCATTCACCCCATAAGACGCAGGGGCATTTTTCCCCCATTTTTGGCGTCTTATGGGGCGAAAAATACGGTATATGTGTTTTTTACATATTGTTGTTTCAATAAATATTCAATAAATATTTGTTTTTAATAAAGTATAGCAGTGTGCTACTTTGATCGGTATTGCTAGTTGCATGCACTTTACCCTTTGCTGCCCATTTTGTATAGGTGTAACAGATCAGGTCGGGCAGCGGAGAGCATAAAGTCCGTACGTGGGCAGACAAGAAAACCTATGTGCGCTGCACTCCGGTCCCACATTATAGGTTGATCACATGTTAGCCTTCTGTGTTTATGGGCAATACACGGGCACCGGCCGTGTGCAGCCCGCATCACGGATCGCGGACCCATTCACTTCAATGGGTCCGCAATCCGGGACATGCGGAGCGGAGGCACGGATCGGAACACTTCGGAAGCACTACGGTGTGCTTCCGTGGTGTTTCTGGCCGCGCCTACGCACCACAAAAAAGTAGCGCATGCACTACTTTTTTGCGATGCGGATCGCAAATCCAGCGGCCCCACTGTCAGTGCCCATACATTGTGGACCGCAAATTATGGTCCACAGCACGGGCACTGACTGCACACGTTCGTGTGCATGAACCCTAAGGTGTAGATCAGAGATCTCAAAATCGTGGCCCTCCAGCTGTTGTAAAACTACAACTCCCAGCATGCCCCAATAGCTGTAGGCTCTCCTTGCATGATGGAAGTTGTAGTTTTACAACAGCTGGAGGGCCACGAGTTTGAGATCTCTGGTGTAGATGGTTGATATTAGTATTTATCTGTCCTAAAAGATTTGTATATTATCCATATTTACTTTATTTTAACAAACTTGTTTAACATAAGTGATGTTCTTTTCTGTGGGGCTCTGAGAATCCTTCAACCGTAAAAGCTGTTGGTGATTAGATTAATTAAGGGGTGGCAACCATACTATTTAAGCACAAGCAGAGGCGTAGCTAGAGGTTCAGCACATGGGGGGCGAAACATACTTGAGTGGGCCCCCCACTTAGAGGCTTCCCAAACGCACGTTTCCAACTTCACAGGCACATACTACTAGTTGTGGTTATAATATTGTATTAGAAAGATGACTGTATAAACTGCTAGATCATCTATGCTGTTAAGTACAGTACAATAAACTTTCTACATACCCTAGTCTAAATACTCTACCACATAATGCAGTAAAATATAGGAGTAATAGGAGTAAAAAACAAGAGGACTCCTATGTTAAAGTAAACCTGTCCCCAGTTATTACATCACTAAACTAACAGTCCCCTGCCCCCATCAGACCTCAGATCAGCTTAATGTGCCCCAATCAGACCTCAGATCATCAGAATGTGCCCCCATCAGACCTCAGATCATCAGAATGTGCCCCCATCAGACCTCAGATCATCAGAATGTGCCCCCATCAGACCTCAGATCAGCGTCTTGTGCCCCCATCAGACCTCAGATCAGCGTCTTGTGCCCCCATCAGACCTCAGATCACCGTATTGTGCCCCCATCAGACCTCAGATCATCAGAATGTGCCCCCATCAGACCTCAGATCATCAGAATGTGCCCCCATCAGACCTCAGATCAGCATATTGTGCCCCCATCAGACCTCAGATCATCAGAATGTGCCACCATCAGACCTCAGATCATCAGAATGTGCCCCCATCAGACCTCAGATCAGCAGAATGTGCCCCCATCAGACCTCAGATCAGCAGAATGTGCCCCCATCATACCTCAGATCAGCAGAATGTGCCCCCATCAGACCTCAGATCAGCAGAATGTGCCCCCATCAGACCTCAGATCAGCCCAGAGGCACTGGGGCCGGAGCCGTCGCCCCCCCCCCCCTTGCTGTTGCTCAGGCACCCTCCCAGAGGGGAAGGTGCTTAAAGTACTCAAGGGTTCCTAGCCAATGGCCGGGGAAGAATAGGGTGCTTGCTGGCCCTTTAAGAGCAAGAGGGAATGTGTGCCCTACAGGCAAAGAAACAGAGGCCAAACCAGCAAATGGGCCGCAGCCTGTGAGGAGGAAGTCAGGAAGAGAGCAGTAGGTGGGTCTGTGGGAAGCTGAAACCCGAAACTGGAAAGAGAAGCAGCGTCAGCCCCGCACCTTGGTTTTCAATGTGGTTGTACGATTTTACAGGTAAAAAGTATAACCTAAATGTGTTTCAGATGTACAAGTTATGATCACACCACAAACCGTGACAAAACCACATGCAATTTGTTTTTATGTGGTATTTCATCTGGTTTTAACTGCCCCTCCTCCACACCATCTGATCACACCCTTACTAAGTCTCTTATGTCCAATCAAATACAATAGGAAGCTTATAGCTGCTTTTATGGTAACAGTGAGCTCTTTTACCTATTGGGCACCTATGCATTTGCACTGGTTGCAAATATGGTATGATGACTCATATTTTTATAGTGCTACATATCCAGGGACCAACAGTATAAACAGAAATGAACCTTATATCCTTCCTACTGACCTAAGCAGGAGTCTTCAAGTATGTGTATGGAGAAGAAGTGCTCTCTATTAATAAAAACGGAGCACTGTAGCCTTTTATTCACTGGAAGTAAATAATGAAGGTTCTTATTCAAGGACAGCATAGGCCTTGAAAGGCATGAGAAGTTTATACTAAAAGTATACTGGACAGTTGTATAACTTTTCATTATGTAAATAATAACCGTTATTCGTTGAATCTGGAATAGCCCTTTAAGCATGGCCAACTCTTCTACTATTACAAAGAACTTGTAATGGTAGATGCAGTTTAAAACGTACCACCTGTCAATAAGGGGTTAAATATTTAGACTTTTTTTTCTCCTTATTTTATAGAGATTTCAGTCCGGGCTTTTCTGAAGTACTAAAGCATAGTCTCTGTAGAGAAGAACCAGCATGAAGCTGCATAAAGCAAAATGGCCTAAGTGTGATCAGCATTACAGTGATAGGAACGATAGACTCCAGCTGGGTGCAATGATTTGAAGATATAGAAGTCTGATGGGGTCTTGCATAATGCTCAGTCATATGTCGGTAACACATTGACTTATTGCTTTGTCTTTTGAAGGACACTGTGTCTCTCTAAATAATAAATGTTTTATCGACACAAATTAAAATACTAAAAACAGAACAAAGACATTGTAACTGTACACAAAGGAGTGAAATATTGGTATCATTGGTCTGAATCTAGTCAGTCAGGCTAGATCCAGAAATGCAGCTGATAAACCAACAGAAAACCATAGAGTAGAGATAAACGAATCATCCAAAATTCGCTTTGGCGAATAATCAATGAATTTCTGACAAGATTTGTTCTTAATACGAATTTATTCGGTCGAATTTGCATTAAAAAATAATCGTTGTTTTGCGAACATTCCTACACAAATTACGAACATACAGTCAGAGTTGTTAAAAGTACGCAATACGTAAGCATCTGTGTACAAAGTGCGTAGGAATCCTTAGCGTACTATTGACTCGCGATTGCATCATACGCACAAGGCTAGGCCGCGGCGTACCGTCTTTAGAGGCAGTCCATATGAGCTAGAAAAGTAAGGTGCTAGCTATCCGGCTAAGTGCATAATTTACTAAAACACACTGTACAATAAGTACATAATAGGACACATTGCAGTACCTGAAAAAGAATACACACAATGGGCTAAAGTGCTTGAACGATGCTGAACCTGTAAAAACATTTTTGCTAAAATACAGCAAAGACATAATTATGCAAACATTTTAGTGCAATTAATTTCACATTTGCAAGCATAATAGGCTCAGATATACATTTGAGTCTCTCCTCGTGGCTGCTTGACATGAATACTGGAACACAATCCAAAATTCAATTGTAATCCACGTGAGGTAATTTTGTAATCCAAACAGGTAACGTGTAATCCACATGGATAATATAAAATAGCAGAAAATAGAGAACCCTCTTTGCAAAGGGGGCTCCCAAATAACCTGAGAAGGGGGGAAAAGGGAAAATAGGCGCGCTTAGGCGCAACTGGGAATTTTCTGCAGAATGGAGGGGAGTCCTGACAAGCCATGTCCATCTGGGTGAGAGTCAAACAAGGGGCAATGCAAGCTAAACAAACAAAACAAGTGCCACCTAGCTCTCACCTGTCAGGTGCAGTCCATGTTGTGGCTCCCATAGGTCCTCCAGAGGTGTCCTTTAAATCACTCAGCCAGTAGAAGGGTTCCTCAGATGAGGGACCTGAAGTCCTCCTCGCTTGAACTGCTACTGAATGACATCAGAGGACGCTCCTGCCTCTTGTAGGCCAAGCTGGCTGCCGTGGTGGAGCTCCACTGCCCTCTTTTGCCAGAAGTCGGACTTGACTGGGTCCGGGTGGTGGTCACACTGGTGAGCGCTGCAGCCACTTGTGCCTTCACTTTTCCGGATACTCTGGCCTGGAAAATAAATGATGATGTCATCAGCTGACCCAGCTGAAAGCACTGTCATGGTGGTGGTGGTGACAGTCCAGGGATCAGAGGCTCCAGCTATGGCTTCTCCCTGAAACAGAGGGTGCCATCTGGTGACTCCTGTAGGCAGCGCACGCGTCCTTTGCCTGGTGGTTCCCCTGGCCATACTTCTGGTGGTGATGTAGGGACCAGGGGCTTAGATAATAAGGTAACCCCGGTAGCAAAGGGGCCTTTCAGGGATGCCATGGGGGTATATTCCACCTGATCCCCCATGTACAGGCTGTAACGGGGTGAGGGCAGGTATGGCCATTTCACTGACCTGCGGCCCACAAAGTACTCCTTGCTGTCCTCGTCATCCGCCAGGAAGCCAAAGCCTTGCTCCACTGAAAACCATAGGACAGTTCCCTTATGCCGCTCCAGTGTAGGGTCTTCCGGCCTCGTATGGTCCAGTACTTGGATGACCCAGTCCTCCACCACATTCTTGTAGTCCCATAGGGTCTGGGCGTGGGCCGTCACTGATGCAGGCACAATGGGATTCTGCCACATGGAAGGTGTTGTTGTTGCTCTCCTCCTGGGCAGCAAAGTGGACGCTCCAGCCGCCTCCACCACACCAGCCGTACCAGCTGGCAAGTCTAATATCGAGTCAGGAACCGGTGAGACTGTCTTGCACAATTGTGACGCTCTGATCTCTGGAGCAGGCGGTGGTTCGGGGTACTTGTTACCAAAGACCATTTCCCCCCAGTTGCTTCGCCATGCTGTGGTATCTTGTTCACCGCTGTCTTGAACTGGAGAGGAGGGTGGAGTAATGATGGAGGAGTCTTCACTCCCTATACGTGCAAATAGTTAGTTCCCGGTGGGCCGGGCTGGTTTTTCCTGCTTCTGAGGGGGGGCGTATCTTTACTTTCCCGCTCTTGAGGGGGCATATAGTCATTTTCACTGAAAAAATCCGGATTTGCTTTGGAGTAGGAAAAATGGAGGGTTCGATACGAATCTACGAAGCGGCGAATAGATTCGCTAATCTCTACCATAGAGGTGTTTGGACATTTTGCACCTTTGGTAGCCAGGACTTTTTTTTCGCAGTTTTGTACAAATAAAACCTAAATTACAAACATAAAAACATTAACTCTCCATACCCATATATTTTCTGAAATAAGACACCTGGCACATTGTCATATTGCCACAGCCACCTTCATTCAACTTGGTGTCAAAATGTAATTTTCATAAAAATCGAATAAAAGTTGATATTAGGGTATGAAAGTATGATAAGGTGAAAGTTATATGAACCACACCTCTTAAAAATAAATGTTCAACATGTGCTGAGTTTATACATACAATTTAGGCTTAAATTTACATGCATGTATCTTCATAAAATCTCACAAATTGGATTAACAAGAAAAATCTGCATTTAAACTAGACATTTTAAAAAACTAGCAATTCATAATATATAGGGATTACAGTCCTTGACAAATGAGTGCACCTCCAAAACCTATGTATATATTTCCTAAAAGCAGACAATATGATTATTGTAGATGCCTTGATGGACTGTAGACAACAATGTCCACCTTCATGTAACTTTGTGACAAACAGGAATTATTTTTTTAAAAAATGCATAAAACAATGTTAATGTAATATATTAAGGTGTGCACAGCTCATATATACCACAAACATATACATCTACAAGAGCTGGCCCTTGAGACATGATTTGGATAATAAATAAGCCAGCATCTCATCGGCAGACAGCTGTTTCGGGTTGATTGCCCCTCATTAGTGCAAAGCAGAGAATACTGGCTTAACTAGGTGACAAGCCTAGGTCAGGATTTGGGGGGGTACTTTATTCTCTTATGGAGAGCACCATACACACTCCTCTGGAGTTCTGGAAAGAAGGTAAACAAATGAGCTCTTAACAAGCTCTGCCTCTGATGCCACCAGATGTAAGGCAGCTATCCTATAAGTCAGTGTGCAACCCTTTAACCACTTCCCGACCGCCTATTGACTATAAACATCCTTGGGTGGTCGGTTTATCTCTGAATGGACATTTTTGAATGTCCATTCAGAGATTGCAGCTGCGCTCTAATCGTGTAGCTGCACAGCGGGGGCCTGCCGTCAGTGTCCCTGCCTTCTAGATCTCTGTATACACAGCGCAGAACGAACGCTGTGTATACAGCTCAGGAAGCCATGTACGCTTCCTGTCCCGGAATATATCCTTTAAAAAAAAAAATAGAAAAAAATAAATAAAATAGACATATTTGGTATCACCGCATCCACAATTATCGGCTCTATAATAATATCACATGATCTACCTCATCAGCTGATCACCATAAAAAATAAATAAACATTGCACCAAAACAGATTTTTTAGTTAGCTCACCTCACAAAAAACGTTAATCAATCAAAAAGTCGTATGTACCCCAAAATGGTAGCAATAAAAACGTCACCTCATCCTGCAAAAAACAAGACCATAGCCAGAAAAATAAAAAAATAGGTCTCTAAGAAAATTGCAACACAAAAACTTTTTTTTTTAAATGCTGTAAGGGTGCGTTCACATCAGCGTTATGCTTTCCGTTTGTGTTTTCCGTTATAACATGGTTATAACGGAAAATAACGGAAACCATAAGACGGAAGTCAAAACGGAAGCCTTTAGAGGCATTCCGTTTTGATCTGTCATAATAGAAGCCTATGAGAATCATAACGGATCCATTTGGTTCCCGTTATGCAAGACGGAAAAAAAAGTTCTGTTGACAACAGAAATGGCAACACAAAACATGATTTTTTTCTAAAAATGTTTTTATTGCGTAAAACGTAAAAAAAAAAAAAAAACTAGACATATTTGGTATCGTTGCGTCCATAACAACCAGATCTATAAAAATATAACATGATCTACCCCATCAAGTGAATGGTTTAAAAAAAATATAGATAAATGACACCAAATAGCTGTGACTTCACCTCCAAAAAAATGAGATAAAAAATGACCAGAAATCCGTATGTACCCCAAAATGGTATCAATAAAAACGTCACCTCATCCTGAAAAAAACAAGCCCTCACACAAGACGATAGCCAGAAAAATGAAAACACTATGGCTCTAAGAAAATTGCAACACAAAAACATGATTTTTTTTCTAAAAATTCTCTTATTGTGCTTTTAAGACATATAGTGATACATCATAAAACACTCATTGATTAACATTCCCCATATGTCTACTTTATGTATTTTTTCGGCCATATAAGTGAGGGACAAGTATAATAAAGGTACGGTTGATATATATGGAAGGTAGTCTGCAGCCTAATCTGAACAGTCTATAATGCTCAGATTAGGTGAAAGACTCCCTTTAACTCTGTAAGAATCAAGTACTCATGTACCCAACCAGCGAAATGCCCTTCTGAATTCAACTATGTCAACCAGCTTCTCACCTCCTAAGCACCTTGCTCCATATTTTAATCAGAGACAACTGGAAGAGGAGGAGAGAAAGTGGCCTCTATTGATGGCCAACTCAGAGGGGCAACTTTTGGGGCAATATATTGTGCGGCACTATGGACTTTTGTTGCTCCACCTCCTGTCAATTTAGACCCTCCTACAATATGGGGTATTTTTTCCAGGGCCACTTTAAGTTCCCAATCCGCCCCTGCTGATATCGATGATCTATCCTGAGGATAGGTCATCAATATAAATACAGTGGACAACCCCTTTAAAACCATCAAGCTTTGTGTGTGTTGTTTAGTGTATAGAAAATATAGCACCCAGTCAATGTTACATTTCAAACAATGGGAAATCATGAATTTTCAAACAGCCAGGAACCTCTCTGTGCATTTTGAGCCCCTGCTGCCCTTATTATCAAGCACAGCATGCGCTATCTACCTGGTATTTTGTGGTTGCTTTTCCCCATGTTAGTTGACTGAAAGGCAAAATCAGATTACACTTTTCTGCTGGAATTTTTCAGTAGGAAGGTTGTACATTTTTGTAGTCGTTTTGTGTCATTTGTTTTTTGTTACCACCAAAAACTGGAGTGTGATCAGTCAAGAGATGCATAAAAGTGGGTTTTGGAAATAAAGGAAATCATTGACAGCAACATAACTGGACACATTTCCAGATAATGTGGTTAAACAGATGTCAACTGATGTGTATAGTTGGCTTTCAGAATAAATTTGCAAGGTTTGAGAATATCGGCGAACTGGAGCGATTCTCATTTTGACAGAATTTTTTTTTTCCCGATTTGCTCATCTCCAACCATACAAGTCCCCTAGCATATCGAGATTATCACATCGTCTACGCTATACGATACTTAAGACACTTACATCTTAGAACCAATCAGTTTATTTTTGGATCTTACATTTTCAAATAATGTTTTTTTATATTTAAAAGACAAGAATCTAAAACGAATTCAATACATTGCACAAGGTATACTGTATACAATGCATATACAGGCCTGTTCTACTTTAATTAGGTTGGGATATATAATGTAGCTTATTCTACAAATATGACTGAGCATTGAAGATTCTGAATATTCACTCTAGGCCCTATTAAGGGGTTTTCTGTAACCATAGAATAGGTCATCAGCACGAGATCGGTGACAGTTCGAGACTGGGTACCTCCACTGGTCAGCTGTTAGTGACAGCTGCAGGTTCCAGAAGTAAAATGGCATGGAGCCAGAACACCACAGCTTTAGCTGTAACCTGTGGCTCTGTGGTGGCATGGTGGCTCAGTGGTTAGCACTGGTGCCTTGCAGCGCTGGGGTCCTAGGTTCAAATATGACAACATCTGCATGGAGTTTGTATGTTCTCCCTGTGTTTGTATGGGGTACTCTGGTTTCCTCCCACACTCCAAAAGGTATACTACTAGGGACCTTATATTGTGGGCAGTGTACTGCCAATGTCTGTAAAGCGCTGCAGAATATAGTAGCACTATACAAGCATTTTTTTAACGGCCGCCGCCATCTTGTCTGGAGATCTCTGCTGAAATCCCGTGTGCGGTGACGTATGACATCACAATGCCGGGCGGCGTGATGATGTCATTTCGGGCCACGCAAGTTTTCGTGCCAGACCTTCAAGCAAGATGCTGGCGGCCGGCCCGTCGTCAGTAAATGGATCAGGTAAATATTATTATTATTTTTTCTTTTTAATTTTACACTCTGTTCTTAATTTCAGATGCCTCGATCATGTAGGAATGCGATATCTGCTGGGTACAATGCCTGTCATTGCGCCCACTACCTACAAAGAAATGTGATTTGTGATGAAGTAATTTGTCATGAAGCGGATTTTTTGTAAAATTAGGTGAAGGAGCAGAATCGAATTTTTAAATACTTCACTCATCTCTAGTCGTGTACATAGGGCTTTAATCCAGGGGTGCACCACCAATGAGGCAAGGTGAGGCGATTGTCTCAGGCAGCACCAGGTAGGGGCAAGAAGGGGGCAGAAAAAGGGGGATTATCTGTTTCTGCAGTATAGTATCGGGAAGCACAGTGGACAGGGTATGTGGCGCTGTATTACCCTGTATGCTTTGTAGCTCTGTATATAATGTTTTCCAAGTCTTTAACAGTAGGGATGGAGGGAAGAGGTTAGGTTAAGAAATTGGCATTGGGGGGTTGGGGTGCCGTTTCAGTTTTTGCCTCAGGCAGCAGAAAGGCTAGGTGCACCTCTGCTTTAATCCTTACTTTTTGACACCACTTATATAGTTATGTTTCTGTTTGCCAATACATGGCAGCTTTGTGAGCCATGTTTTACTAGTATATATTGTTTGATACCATTTTATAATTTTACAGTATTAATACTATTTAACCTTATACATTTATTGTATAACACCAAATATATAACTAGACGGCCGGCTATTAATATTAAATATTGTATTCAGCTCCTGTGTGTGAAAACCACCAGTGCACTTGATACTCTGGTCGTTAATACACACGCTAGTGAGCGACTGAATATTTTCAGACTATAAAGTTATGTACGATAATTATCAAAAAGAGCTGCTCCGAACAATTCTGCTATCTAATTGCTATTATCAGCAAATATTGTCACAGATAATAATTCAGCTGTTTATAGATAAAGCAGAAAATCATCCTGGTTAATATCTGTCATTATCTACTATACTATCTGATCGAAGATATCTGTACAGACATGATATAGCGTGATGTCTATGAAATCTTATCTGTGCTATGACAAAGTGCTTTCATTCTCCTAGCTGTATCCCACTGTTACATATTCTCCTAGCTGTATCCCACTGTTACATATTCTTCTAGATGTATCCTACTGTTACATATTGCCCTAGATCAGTGGTTCTCAACTCCAGTCCTTGGGACCCACCTGCCAGTCAGGTTTTCAGGATTTCCTTAGTTTAGACCAGCTGATATAATTAGCGTCCATCCATCAGGACTTACCACAGGTATTCATTCTGTGGGATATTCCTAAATCCTGACTGGCAGGTGGGTCCCGAGGACTGGAGTTGAGAACCACTGCCCTAGATGTATCCAACTGTTATATACTCTCCTATATGTATCGTACTGTTACATATTCTCTTATCCAACTGTTATATATTCTCTGAGATGTATCCTACTGTTACATATTCTCCCACATGTATCTTACTGTTACATATTCTCCTAGCTGTATCCTACTGTTACATATTCTCCTAGATGTATCCCACTGTTACATATTCTCTTAGATGTAACCCACTGTTACATATTCTCCTAGCTGTATCACACGGTTACATATTCTGCTAGCTGTATCCCACTGTTACATATTCTCCTAGCTGTATCCCACTGTTACACATTCTCCTAGATGTATCCTACTGTTACATATTGTCCTAGATGTATCCCACTGTTATATATTCTCTTAGATGTTTCCTACTGTTACATATTCTCCTAGATGTATCCGACTATTACATATTCTCCTAGATGTATCCTACTGCTACACATTCTCCTAGATGTATCCAACTGTTATATATTCTCCTATATGTATCGTACTGTTACATATCCTCCTAGATGTATCCAACTGTTATATATTTTCCTATATGTATCGTACTGTTACATATCCTCCTAGATGTATCCAACTGTTATATATTCTCCTATATGTATCGTACTGTTACATATTCTCTTAGATGTATCCAACTGTTATATATTCTCTGAGATGTATCCTACTGTTCAGGGGCGTAGCTAAAGGCTCATGGGCCCTGGTGCAAGAGTTCAGCTTGGCTCAGATGCGGACCCATTCACTTAAATGAACACTGTGTGCTGTCCGCATCTGTATGTCCATTCCTATTTTTGTCCGTTTTGCGGACAAGGATAGGCATTGTTACAGTGGATCTGCAAAAAAAAACAAACGATGCCATACGGAACATCATCCTTTTTTTTTCGGATCCGCAATTTGCAGACTACAAAACAGGACGTTTGTGTGAATGTAGCCTAATATAGCGCCTCATACCTCTTACATCCAGTATAATACACCACCACATACCTCTTACATCCAGTATAATACAGCGCCCCATACCTCTTACATCCAGTGATGTCTCCTCTAATATAGATCTTCTCTTTCCTCATCTTCTCCTTTCAGACCAGACACCATTTCTCATCTCTGCAGTTTGACAGAAAAAAATCTTAGTTTACTACTTTTCCATCATCTTCCCGTCTTCTGGACAAATCATCCTACCACCCCCAGTACTGTGCCACTAGTACCACACAGATAGTGCCCTTCAATAATTGGCACACAGTGTCCTAAAATAACTGTGCCCAGCAAATAGTGTCCCGTAATAGTGCGCCCAGTAATAGTGTAAACATAACGCCCCCCAGAAATAACTGTGCTGATACTGTGCCAGGGTGCCCCCACAGTAAAAGTGCCCCCCACAGTAATAGTGCCCCCTAAAGTCCCAACTAATAATTCTCTGCCAGTGCGCACTTGTTAGTAATAGTGCCCCCAACAGTACTAATATCCCCACTGTGCCCCAGAAGTTATCATGCTTCCAATGTGCCAGTAAGAAGTGCCCCCAAAATTTTACCCCAAATTATTTGCCAGTAAGAAATGCCCCAATAATGCTCCAAAAGTTCCCCCCATTGATTCCCCCCAAAATCATGTGCCAGTAAGAAATGCCCCAGTGCCCCCATGAGCCAGAAAAATGCCCCCAGTGCCAGTAAAAATGCCCCCAGTGCTCCCATGCCATAAAGAAATGCCCCCAAGTGCCAGTAAGAAATGCCCCCAGTGCCAGTAAGAAATGCCCCCAGTGCCCCATGTGACAGTAACAAATGCCCCCAGTGCCCCCATGTGCCAGTAAAAATGCCCCCAGTGCCCCCATGTGCCAGTAAAAATGCCCCCAGTGCCAGTAAAATGTTCCCAGTGCCCCCATGTGCCAGTAAAAATGCCCCCAGTGCCAGTAAAAATGCCCCCAGTGTCCCCATGTGCCAGTAAAAATGCCCTCAGTGCCAGTAAAATGCCCAAAGTGCCCCCATGTGCCAGTAAAAATGCCCCCAGTGTCCCCATGTGCCAGTAAAAATGCCCCCAGTGCCAGTAAAATGCCCCAGTGCCCCCATGTGCCAGTAAAAATGCCCCCTTGTGCCCCTAAAAATGCCCCCAGTACCCACAATAGAGCTCTGGTCCGTGCTACAATAAAAAAAATTAACACTAATACTTACCTCCATCAGGCTGGCAGCGATGCGATGCAGGCCTCTTCTGGCCTGTGTCCCGCACTGTACGGCTCAGGCGGCGCGATGACATCATCGCGCCGCCTGAGCCGGTCTCTGATAGGCTGCAGGCCTAGTGCCTGCAGCCTATCAGAGGAATGGGCAGGGGAGACGCCTCTCCCTCCCCTGCCCCTCAGTACAATACAGGCATCTGTATCGCCGTCCTGAGCACAATGGAAGCGCTCATCTCCCTCTGTCCCGCCACTGCCCCCATCTGTGCGCAGCACCTGGCTAATTGGTGGTGTGGCCCTGCAAGTGGCAAGGGGCCCGGTCGCAATTGCGACCGCTGCAACCCCTATAGCTATGCCACTGCTACTGTTACATATTCTCCTATATGTATCCTACTGTTACATATTCTCTTAGATGTATCCCACTGTTATATATTCTCCTAGCTGTATCCCACTGTTGCACATTCTCCTATATGTATCCTACTGTTACATATTATCCTAGATGTATCCCACTGTTATATATTCTCCTAGATGTTTCCTACTCTTACATATTCTCCTAGATGTATCCCACTGTTACATATTCTCCTAGATGTATCCGACTATTACATATTCTCCTAGATGTATCCTACTGTTACTTATTCTCCTAGATGTATCCTACTGTTACATATTCTCCTAGATGTATCCTACTGTTACATATTCTCTTAGATGTATCCCACTGTTACATATGCTCCTAGCTGTATCTCACTGTTACATATTGTCTTAGATGTATCCTACTGTTACATATTCTCCTAGCTATATCATACTGTTATATATTCTCCTAGCTGTATCCTACTGTTACATATTCTCCTACATGTATCCTACTGTTACATATTCTCCTACATGTATCCTACTGCTACATATTCTCCTAGATGTATCCAACTGTTATATTCTCTTAGATGTATCCAACTGTTATATACTCTCCTATATGTATCATACTGTTACATATTCTCTTAGATGTATCCTACTGTTACATATTCTCCTACATGTATCCTACTGTTACATATTCTCCTAGCTGTATCCTACTGTTAAATATTCTCCTAGCTGTATCCCACTGTTACATATTCTCCTAGCTGTATCCCACTGTTACATATTCTCCTAGATTTATCCTACTGTTACATATTGTCCTAGATGTATCCCACTATTACATATTCTCCTAGATGTATCCTACTGTTACATATTCTCCTAGATGTATCCCACTGTTACATATTCTCTTAGATGTATCCCACTGTTACATATTCTCCTAGCTATATCCCACTGTTACATATTCTCCTAGCTGTATCCCACTGTTACACATTCTCCGAGATGTATCCCACTGTTACATATTCTCTTAGATGTATTCCACTGTTACATATTCTCTTAGATGTATCCTACTGTTACATATTCTCCTAGCTATATCCTACTGTTACATATTGTCCTAGATGTATCCCACTGTTATATATTCTCCTAGATGTATCCTACTGTTACATATTCTGCTAGATATATCCTACTGTTACATATTCTCTTAGATGTTTCCTACTGTTACATATTCTCCTAGATGTATCCCACTGTTACATATTCTCCTAGATGTATCCGACTATTACATATTCTCCTAGATGTATCCTACTGTTACATATTCTCTTAGATGTATCCCACTGTTACATATTCTCCTAGCTATATCCCACTGTTACATATTCTCCTAGCTATATCCCACTGTTACATCTTCTCCTAGATGTATCCCACTGTTATATATTCTCCTATATGTATCCTACTGCTACATATTCTCCTAGATGTATCATACTGTTACATATTCTCCTATATGTATCCTACTATTACATATTCTCCTATATGTATCCTACTGTTACATATTCTTCTATATGTATCCCACTGTTACATATTCTCCTATATGTATCCTACTGTTACATATTCTCCTACATGTATCCTACTGTTACATATTCTGCTAGATGTATCCTACTGTTACATATTCTCCTAGATGTATCCGACTATTACATATTCTCCTAGGTGTATCCTACTGTTACATATTCTCTTAGATGTATCCCACTGTTACATATTCTCCTAGCTATATCCCACTGTTACATATTCTCCTAGCTGTATCCCACTGTTACATCTTCTCCTAGATGTATCCTACTGTTACATATTGTCCTAGATATATCCCACTGTTATATATTCTCCTAGATGTATCCTACTGCTACATATTCTCCTAGATGTATCATACTGTTACATATTCTCCTATATGTATCCTACTATTACATATTCTCCTATATGTATCCTACTGTTACATATTCTTCTATATGTATCCCACTGTTACATATTCTCCTATATGTATCCTACTGTTACATATTCTCCTACATGTATCCTACTGTTACATATTCTGCTAGATGTATCCTACTGTTACATATTCTCCTAGATGTGTCCTACTGTTACATATTCTCCTAGATGTATCCTACTGTTACATATTCTCCTAGATGTATTCTACTGTTACATATTCTCCTAGCTGTATCCTACTGTTATATATTATCCTAGATGTATCCTACTGTTAGATAATCTCCTAGATGTATCCTACTGTTACATATTCTCCTAGATGTATCCTACTGTTACATATTCTCTTAGATATATCCCACTGTTACATATGCTCCTAGATGTATCCTACTGTTACATACTCTCCGAGATGTATCCTACTGTTATATATTCTCCTAGCTGTATCCTACTGTTACATATTCTCCTACATGTATCCTACTGCTAGATATTCTCCTAGATGTATCCAACTGTTATATTCTCTGAGATGTATCCTACTGTTACATATTCTCCTACATGTATCATACTGTTACATATTCTCCTACATGTATCCTACTGTTATATACTCTCCAATATGTATCGTACTGTTACATATTCTCTTAGATGTATCCTACTGTTACATATTCTCCTAGCTGTATCCTACTGTTAAATATTCTCCTAGCTGTATCCCACTGTTACATATGCTCCTAGATGTATCCTACTGTTACATACTCTCCGAGATGTATCCTACTGTTACATATTCTCCTAGCTATATCATACTGTTATATATTCTCCTAGCTGTATCCTACTGTTACATATTCTCCTACATGTATCCTACTGTTACATATTCTCCTACATGTATCCTACTGTTACATATTCTCCTACATGTATCCTACTGCTACATATTCTCCTAGATGTATCCAACTGTTATATTCTCTGAGATGTATCCTACTGTTACATATTCTCCTACATGTATCATACTGTTACATATTCTCCTACATGTATCCTACTGTTATATACTCTCCTATATGTATCGTACTGTTACGTATTCTCTTAGATGTATCCAACTGTTATATACTCTCCTAAATGTATCGTACTGTTACATATTCTCTTAGATGTATCCTACTGTTACATATTCTCCTACATGTATCCTACTGTTACATATTCTCCTAGCTGTATCCTACTGTTAAATATTCTCCTAGCTATATCCCACTGTTACATATTCTCCTACATGTATCCTACTGTTACATATTCTCCTAGCTGTATCCTACTGTTACATATTCTCCTAGCTGTATCCCACTGTTACATATTCTCCTAGCTATATCCCACTGTTACATATTCTCCTAGATTTATCCTACTGTTACATATTGTCCTAGATGTATCCCACTGTTACATATTCTCCTAGATGTATCCTACTGTTACATATTCTCCTAGATGTATCCCACTGTTACATATTCTGTTAGATGTATCCCACTGTTACATATTCTCCTAGCTATATCCCACTGTTACATATTCTCCTAGCTGTATCCCACTGTTACACATTCTCCGAGATGTATCCTACTGTTACATATTCTCCTAGATGTATCCCACTGTTACATATTCTCTTAGATGTATCCCACTGTTACATATTCTCTTAGATGTATCCCACTGTTACATATTCTCCTAGATGTATCCTACTGTTACATATTCTCCTAGATGTATCCCACTGTTACATATTCTCTTAGATGTATCCCACTGTTACATATTCTCTTAGATGTATCCTACTGTTACATATTGTCCTAGATGTATCCCACTGTTATATATTCTCCTAGATGTATCCTACTGTTACATATTCTCCTAGATGTATCCTACTGTTACATATTCTCTTAGATGTTTCCTACTGTTACATATTCTCCTAGATGTATCACACTGTTACATATTCTCCTAGATGTATCCGACTATTACATATTCTCCTAGATGTATCCTACTGTTACATATTCTCTTAGATGTATCCCACTGTTACATATTCTCCTAGTTATATCCCACTGTTACATATTCTCCTAGCTGTATCCCACTGTTACATCTTCTCCTAGATGTATCCTACTGTTATATATTCTCCTAGTTATATCCCACTGTTACATATTCTCCTAGTTATATCCCACTGTTACATATTCTCCTAGCTGTATCCCACTGTTACATCTTCTCCTAGATATATCCTACTGTTACATATTGTCCTAGATATATCCCACTGTTATATATTCTCCTAGATGTATCCTACTGCTACATATTCTCCTAGATGTATCATACTGTTACATCTTCTCCTATATGTATCCTACTGTTACATATTCTTCTATATGTATCCCACTGTTACATATTCTCCTATATGTATCCTACTGTTACATATTCTCCTACATGTATCCTACTGTTACATATTCTCCTAGATGTATCCTACTGTTACATATTCTCCTAGCTATATCCTACTGTTACATATTCTCCTAGATGCATCCCACTGTTACATATTCTCCTAGATGTATCCTACTGTTACATATTCTTCTATATGTATCCCACTGTTACATATTCTCCTAGCTATATCCTACTGTTACATATTTTCCTAGATGTTTCCTACTGTTATATATTATCCTAGATGTATCCTACTGTTAGATAATCTCCTAGATGTATCCTACTGTTACATATTCTCCTAGATGTATCCTACTGTTACATATTCTCCTAGCTGTATATCACTGTTACATATTCTCCTAGCTGTATCCTACTGTTACATATTCTCCTAGCTGTATATCACTGTTAAATATTCTCCTAGCTGTACCCTACCGTTATATATTTGTTGTCACATTAAATGGTTTCTAGTATTATAGAAAGTGAACAGAGCAATCAGGTATAATAGGCTTGGAATTATTACTATGTTTATCACCACTTATAGCAGTAGGAAATATACATATGTGTCACCATTGTAGGTCAGTTAATGCATTTGGATGTATAACTGTATATGTTTGACTGATCTCAGACAATCACCCACATCAGGGGGCTGTTATTAACTCCTGTGCTAAAAGAAAGGTTGTAAAAACACTGATCCTGGCCATTTCAGTCCTTAGACGATATTGTCGCTTTTAGTGTCTAGTTATGTTAACAAAGAGAAGGGTATCTCCTAGTTGAGTCACCCTGAACTCCTTTGACATGATCACCAAGTCTTAGGCCTCTTTCACACTAGTGGCAGTCCGGATCCGGCAGGTGAAGGGTGCTGTCGGATCCGGACTGCCGCAGGGACATGTGTGGGGCCGGAACCGCATTCTGGCCCCACACATGTCACACAGTACCATATACAGACATGCACACATACACATACACACAAACACATACATACTTACATACTCCAGGCAGGCAGGCCTCACGTCTTCACGCCCAGGAGGCGCGCAGCTATGACGATTCCCCACAGCGCCCTCTGCTGGGCGCTGTAGGGAATCGTCATAGCGGCGCGCCTCCTGGACATGAAGACATGCGGCCTGCATTCCTGGAGTATGTAAGTATGTATGTGTTTGTGTGTATGTGTATGTGTGTGTATGTATGTCTGTCTGTCTGTCTGTATGTATGTAGTGACGGATCCGTCCTGAACTCCATTGAAAGTCAATGGAGGGCGGATCCGTTTACCATGTTGGTCACACCAAACGGATCCGTCCCCATTGACTTGCATTGGGGGTCATTCCGGATCCGTCTTGGTGCGGATGCCTGGACCGGAGAGAAAACTGCAGCATGCTGCGGTTTGTACTCCGGTCTGAAGACGGAACGGAATGCTTTCAGAAGCATTCCGTTGTCTTCAGTTAAGTTTTGTCCCCATTGACAATGAATGGGGACAAAACTGAAGCGTTTTTTTCCGGTATTGAGCCCCTATGACGGAACTCAATACCGGAATTTAAAAACGCTAGTGTGAAAGTAGCCTTATGCTCTTACATAGGACCTTTCAACAAAGTCAACGCTATTAAACCAGACACAGTGCCTGGTAGGTTTGATTGTCTTATGTAAACCAGATACGCTGTCCATGTGCAAATAAAACTTTTATTATAATGTAGATGAGATGTTTGGTGCACTCAGTGGTAAGCCTGAGCCTCTTGGTGCACCTTAGCTGTGACACTGTGTCTCCGTTGCCACTGTCGTCACCAGGTCCAGTACACCCGCATCTGCATCGTGACTTGCAGAACTGGCAAATGCGCAGTAGTCATTTTCAGTGCCAAGGAAGGCAAGGCAGATGTACTGCGCATGCGACGATAGTGTAAGATGCCTGACCCACCCATCAATGCACCAAATAACTAATCTGCATCATAATAAAAGCTTTAATTGCACATGAATGGCACAACCAATTTACATAAGAAATGTATACTTTCATTCAGCGGGATCAAGCCTCCCAGGAACTGTGTCTGATTTAATAGGGGTGATCCTGCCAATAGGTCCCTTTAAATACATAGTTGCCCGTGTATCTTATTATACGCAATATAATTTACTGGTATATGGACATATTTTAGTATAGACCTAAAAGAGCACAGCTAATTTGAAACACTATAATTGACAAAAAACTGATACAGTGCCTTACGAAAGTATTCGGCCCCCTGGAACTTTTCAACCTTTTGCCACATTTCAGGCTTCAAACAAAAAGATATAACAATTTAATTTTTTGGTGAAGAATCAACAACAAGTGGGTCACAATTGTGAAGTGGAACGAAATTTATTGCATCATTTAAACTTTTTTGTAATAATAAAACTGAAAAGTGAGGGGTGCAAAATTATTCGGCCCCTTGCATTAATACTTTGTTGCGCCACCTTTTACTGCGATTACAGCTACAAGTCGCTTGGGGTATGTCTCTATCAGTTGTGCACATCTAGAGACTGAAATTCTTGCCCATTCTTCCTTGCAAAACAGCTCGAGCTCTTTGAGGTTGGATGGAGAGCGTTTGTGAACAGCAGTTTTCAGCTCTTTCCACATATTCTCAATTGGATTCAGGTCTGGACTTTGACTTGGCCATTCTAAGACCCGGATACATTTATTTTTGAGCTATTCCATTGTAGATTTTGCTTTATGTTTGGGATCATTGTCTTGTTGGAAGATAAATCTCCGTCCTAGTCTCAGGTCTTTTGCAGACTCCAACAGGTTTTCATCCAGAATAGTCCTATATTTGGCTCCATCCATCTTCCAATCAATTTTAACCATCTTCCCTGTCCCTGCTGATGAAAAGCAGGCCCAAACCATGATGCTGCCACCACCATGTTTGACAGTGGGGATGGTGTGTTCAGGGTGATAAGCTCTGTTGCTTTTACGCCAAACATATTGTTTTGCATTGTTTCCAAAAAGTTCGAAACTGTAAACGAGACTTTGTGTGGATATCTTTAAGAAATGGCTTTCTTCTTGCCACTCTTCCATAAAGGCCAGATTTGTGAAGTGTTCGACTGATTGTTGTCCTATGGACAGACTCTCCCACCTTAGCTGTAGATCTCTGCAGTTCATCCAGAGTGATCATGGGCCTCTTGCCTGCATGTCTGATCACTCTTCTCCTTGTTTGAGATGAAAGTTTAGAGGGACGGCCGGGTCTTGATAGATTTGCAGTGGTCTGATAATCCTTCCATTTTAATATGATCGCTTGCACAGTGCTCCTTGGGATGTCATTTAGGACAATATTGGATCATTCAGAGATCCTCAATGAACTTCTGGAGTGAGTTTTATGAACTGAAAGTAAATGGGCCGAATAATTTTGCACGCCCCACTTTTCAGTTTTATTATTACAAAAAAAGTTTAAATGATCCAGTAAATTTCGTTCCACTTCACAATTGTGACCCACTTGTTGTTGATTCTTCACCAAAAATTTAAAATGTTATATCTTTTTGTTTGAAGCCTGAAATGTGGCAAAAGGTTGAAAAGTTCCAGGGGGCCGAATACTTTCGCAAGGCACTGTATATTAATAATGTATTGCTCATTTATCAAAGCCTATGGCAGAAAAAAATATTGATAAACCTATAAGAACTGCCAGACCGCTTATAAATCAATAAGATTTTATTGAAAAATAATTAAACATTAAAAACATGTGCAGGGAGAGAGGCGACATCAACCGGAGGTGACTACACAAAGATAAATTCATATATGTCTAAAAGTAGAAAACCATGAATAAAGTGCATGTGCAAGTGCAAAAAACTGCAATAAACAAAGTATCAGGACAAAGAATAATTACCCATTGTGTATCACCTCCGGGATGGCGCCAACCCCGACGTGCGTTTCGGCGTACCTTCGTCTGGGGGTAATACTGTCACAAGTGGGCTTGCGTCTGGTATCAGACGTTCTGTGCGGCTTTCAAAAGTGACATAATTTGACATGCTTTTCCCTTGGTTTGGTTGCTGTTTACCACACCTCTTCCCCTCAGCTGTTGTGGGTGTGGTAATTTGCTCTCCTCTATTTATTCCTCATTCACTGCGGTTTATACTTTCTGCCTACTTTGTAGTGTGTGGTGTGGATCTCGGCTGAGATCCGGTTGCTGCGATATCTGCTTTAAGATAAGTGACATTTTCCCTTTTGTGGTTTTCCTTCTGGAGTCTCCTGTTCGTCCTTACTCTTGGAGGAACGGGTTGACTCTTTCCTGTGTCACTAGCTGCAGGGTTCTTTAGGGTGAATTTATTATTAGGTTCCTGTGTATGAACTCTCCTACCACTAAGGCTTGTTCATACTGGTAGTCAGTCAGGGCCTAGTTTCAGGGTTCCCTGCAGGAGGTGACCGTTTCCCTGGTTTTGGTCTTTTCCCTTCCCTCGTACGCTCGGTGTGGCTATTCCCTCCACACCAGAGCGTGACAAATACACATTCATGATATTTATTATTTATTAATTGTAATACACAATCATGATAATTTTTGCAACATTATTATAAATCATTTTTAGCACCCGGAGAAATCCTTTAAAATGCTTATCTAATAAACATATGCAAAAATAAATAAAACTGGAAATAGTCACTAACCTTTCAACAAACTTTGCATAAATCCTAGTATAGGTGAATATAAGAAACTTTGCATTTTATCTCAAGGTAGATTAGAAAATTTTTATACTCACCTGTACTATTGATTTATGCAATGTTTGTTGGATGTACAATGGCCTATTAGGCTAGTTTCACACTGGTGCTAAAATCTTCTAGCAGGTTTTTCATATCTGCCATAGCTGGATACTACCTTTCTCCGCTGGAGCTCATTGATTATAATGGGTTCTGGTGGGGATCCATCCTGTTTCCAGCATTAGTGCCGGAATTCAACTGGACAAAAAACGCTGCTTGCAGGCAGGGCCGTATTAACAACTAGGCACCGGGGGCACTAGGGTGCTGCTGTCGGGTGGCGCTCACTAGCCTGCAGGAGGAGGGGGAGTGAAGCGCTGGTAGCGCTGTACAGTACTTACCCCTCCTCCTGCTTGCTCTTCCTGAGGCCGGCGCTGCTGTGTCCTGACTGCCTGCAGCGTCAGGACGTACAGAGCGCCCTCTGACCTGACGCTGCAGGAGGTCAGGTGACTTCAGCGCGGGCCCCTGGAAGAGGAGAGAGCGGGGACACAGCCAGGACCGGAGGTAAGTTTTGTTTTTTTTTTCTTGTCTGATCTGAGGTCTGAAGTTGGGGCCAAAAAGGGATCTTAAAGGTGGGGACAGAATGGGGGGGGATCTAATAAGGTGGGGACAGAATGGGGGGTAATCTGAAAAGGTGGGGACAGAATGGGGGGGGATCTGAAAAGGTGGGGACAGAATGGGGGGGGATCTGAAAAGGTGGGGACAGAAATGGGGGGGTCTGAAATGGTGGGACAAATGGGGGGGGAATCTGAAATGGTGGGACAGAATGGGGGGATCTGAAATTGTGGACAGAATGGGGGGATCTAAAATGGTGGGACAGAATGGGGAGGTCTGAAATGGCGGGACAGAATGGGGGGGGATCTGAAATGGTGGGACAGAATGGGGGGTCTGAAATGGTGGGACAGAATGCGGGGATCTGAAAATGGTGGGGACAGAATGGGGGGGATCTGAAAGGTGGGGACAGAATGGGGGGGTCTGAAATGGTGGGACAAAATGGGGGGGAATCTGAATGGTGGGACAGAATGGGGGGATCTGAAATTGTGGGACAGAATGGGGGATCTAAAATGGTGGGACAGAATGGGGAGGTCTGAAATGGCGGGACAGAATGGGGGGGATCTGAAATGGTGGGACAGAATGGGGGGTCTGAAATGGTGGACAGAATGGGGGGGGGGGTCTGAAATGGTGGGACAGAATGGGGGGTCTGAAATGGTGGGACAGAATGGGGGGGTCTGAAATGGGACAGAATGGGGGGGGTCTGAAATGGTGGGACAGAATGGGAGGGTCTGAAATGGTGGGACAGAATGGGGGGGGGGTCTGACATGGGCCCCAGAAGGAGAGTTCTATATGGGGGCCACAAGAGTATGATATGGGGCCAGAAAGGGGGGGTATGATTGGGGATCTAATTAGGGGTCTGAAGGGTCTGACTGGGGGTCTAGAGGGGTCTGAATTGAGGGTCTGGAGGTCTGATTGGGGGTCTGGGGGTCTAATGAGGATCTGATAGGGGGTCTGGAGGTCTAATGGGGGTCTGATTGAGTGTCTGGGGGTCTAATGAGGGTCTGATAGGGGGTCTGAAGGCCTAATGAGGGTCTGATAGGGGGTCTGGGGGTCTAATGAGGGGCTGATTGGGGCTTTGGAGGTCTAATGAGGGTCAGATATGGGAGTTTGGAGGTCTAATGGGGGTCTGTAGATGGGGGGTCTCATCTGGGGTTTGATATGGGGATCTGATCTGAAAGGTAAGGGGGGGTACTGTTTTTCTGTGTGGGTGCCAGTATTTTCAGGGGGGCTGTTTCTGTAGTATAGTATGGGGGGCGGGCAGGGTGAGATGTGGAGAAGGTGAGAGGATGATGGAAAAGTAGGAAAGTAAGATGTCTGTTTGTTGAACTCTTCAGAGACGAGGAGCGGCTGAAAGAAGTCACCATGGCGGTCTGGTCTGACAGAAGAAGAGGAAAGAGAACGTCTACATCAGAGAAGAGAAGTCACTGGATGTAAGAGGTACATATGTGGCGCTGCATGACCCTGTATGCTCTGTAGTGCTGTATGAAATGTTTTCCAAGTCTGTCTTTGAAGGGGTTGTCTTTTTTTTTTTTTTGTACGAGCGCTGCTTTCTCTGCTCTGTTTACTGCTCTTCACTGCAAATTCTATGGCGAGCAGGTGAACAGAGCAGAGAAAGCAGCTCTCATATGAGCTCTGCTCTCTCTTCAAACAGCTGATCGTCAGGGTGCCGGAGGACCCCAGCCGATCTGATATTGATGACCTATCGTGAGGATAGGTCATTAGTAGTAAAAAGAGGACAACCCCTTTAACAGTAGGACTGGAGGGAAGGGATTAGGTTGAGAATTTGGCATGGGGGGTGTTTCAATATTTGCCATGGGCATCAGAAAAGCTAGGTGCACCAGCGGCAGGTGGGGGGGGTACAGACTGAGGGTAGTTGAGTGTATGGGGATGGTGGGGTAGTTGGGCGGGGGTTAATTGGCTTGGCAGAGGACCATTTTCAGTATCCAGGAGGTTGGGGGGGAGGATAGGTCACTGTAATAAGTCCAGGAGGAGGCTACTATGGGGGGTGGGGTAACAAGGCTACTATGGGGTTGGGGGCTACTAAGGGGAGACTACTATGCTACTGTGGGGGGGAGGGAGGCTACTATGGGGGGTGGGGTAACGAGGGGAGGCTACTATGAGGTGGGGGGTGAGAAGAGGCTACTATGGGGTGGGGGGTTCTAAGGAGAGGCTACTATGCTACTGTGGGGGGAGGAGGCTACTATAGGATGGGGGGGACTGAGGAGAGGCTACTATGCTACTATTTGGGGGTGTGGGGGAATGGGTCACGTTGGGGGGGGCGTCATCACAGAGATTGCCTAGGGCAGCATGAACCCTAAATACGGCCCTGCTTGCAGGGTCCCATTATAGTCAATAGGGCTTGGTGGTACTCCAGCCCTTTCCAGCTATGTTGGATATGATGAACTCCGGCCGGCTTCTCCTCTGTAGGAACAGCCTGCTGGAAGATTTTAGCTCTATTGTGAAATAAGTAAATACACATAGTAAACAATGTTTATGTAGGTGATATCCCCATTGTACTATTTATTATGAAGAAAACATAGAAACCATACAAACTATAGTGTTATGACTTTTTCCTGCGATAAAAATAATGTATATTAATCCCTAAAGGATATGTACCCCCAAAAATGCTAGGACACTAAGCAGTGGATGATGCTGTACCCCTACAGAGGAAACCCCCAAAAATTGAAGAAATGTCATATAGCTTTTGGAGGGCAGATTGTGCTGAAATGGTTTATGGAGCTATGTTGCATATGGAGACACCCTGAGGTACCCCTACAGTGTAAACCCCCAAAAAAGTAGCCCCATTTAGGAAACTAGACTCGTCAAGGAATCTTTCAAGGTGCGTTTTTCAAGAAAATGTTGCTTTAGGTCCACATTTTTCAAAAGGGGTAACAGGAGAAAATGTACCCCATTATGCATCACCCATTTTCTCCCCATTATGGCAACACCCTGTATGTGCTTGTAGCCTGCTGTATGGGCGCTGTATGGAGTTTGCAGGCAGACCTCAATTAGCAGACATGGATTTTAGGTGCCATGTCGTATGTAAAAAACATCTCTGAGGTCCCCAGGAATTGAAAACCCCAAGAAGTGACACCATTTTGGAAAATGCACCCCTGTACGAACATTTTAAAGGGTGGAAAGGACACCTTTGACAAAACAGGTGTTTCCCAGAATTCATAAACACTTGTGAAAGTATTTAAAAGCACACAACTGTGAAAATGAAAAATTGCCAGACCCCAAATTTTCACTTTCACAAGGAGTAACAGGAGAAAATGGACCCCAGTATGTGTTACACATATTTTCCCCATTATGGTAATACCCCATATGTGCTTGTAGACTACTGTATGGGCGCACAGCAGGCAAAATGCAAAATATGTTTTTTTGTGGGCAGCCCTGAGACATGGATTTTAGGTGTCATGCTGCATGCAAAAAATTTTTGAGGTCCCAAGAAATTTAAAACCCCAAGAAGTGACCCCATTTTGGAAAGTGCACCCCTGTACAAAAATTTTAAGGGGTGGAAAGGGCACTTTTGACCTAACAGGTGTCTCACAGAAAAAAATATGTAGTGGTTGTTGGAAAGTGGATATGTAAGTGATGCGGATTAAATCAGAGATATAAAGTGGAAAAGTTACAGCATAAAGGATTAAATTAATACTGCATGGACGAGTGGTAGATTCAGAAACAATCCTTTATGCAGATTATCAGGACAGGTTTTGCAGTGATAAGTGGTGTCTTTTTGTATCCCTCTTTTGTAACAAACGCGTTATCTTTTATGGGTCCAACCCTTCCTCGCTGTTTGGGGGATTTCACCAGGGAAATGTTGCCCTGGTACAACACGGGCACCATGACCTCTTAGTGGTAACTCGTACAGGGCCAGGGGAACTGCTGTTCCCATGAACTGTGGTCAGTACAAGTACATCCAGTATGATAAATCTCCCCCAATGAGGATTACACTCTAGAGACTCCAGGCTAAGAACTCCAGCAGTAGTGTCAGCAGAACCTTATTTTGGAGTAGTTCTGCCTGGTCAGGACAACTGGAAAATTTCACTTTTCCATTTGGAGGTTCATTTGTACATCTATCTAATCCTAGAGCTGAAGAATTGTTCAGATGTCATTCTTTCCAGACTCATCCTTTTTGACATTTCTTCTCTTATCTCTACCAAATTTTTGGTTGTTGCATCACAGCAGATAGTTTTTTGTTGTGACATTATAGTATAAGGATTCTTTACGGTAAGAGCAGTGAGACTATGGAACTCTCTGCCTGAGGAGGTGGTGATGGTAAGTTCACTAAAAGAGTTCAAGAGGGGCCTGGATGTATTTTTGGAGGGTAATAATATTACAGGTTATAGTTACTAGAGAGGGGTCGTTGATCCAGGGAGTTATTCTGATTGCCTGATTGGAGTCGGGAAGGAATTTTTTTCCCTAGTGGGGAAAACTGGCTTCTACCTCACAGGGTTTTTTTGCCTTCCTCTGGATCAACTTGTAGGAAAACAGGCCGAACTGGATGGACAGATGTCTTTTTTCGGCCTTATAAACTATGTTACTATGTTACTATAGTATAGTTATATTCTTTAATTTTATAATATTGCAATGTTTTATTTCTTCTGAATATTTACAAGGGTTGTGTTATGAAAACCATGACAACTCACTCCGTCTTGCCATGAATCTGAATTAGTTTTTTTAACCTTTATTTTTTTATCATACCCTCCCCACATACATTTGCTTTTCTTTTGGTTCCAGGTTGATTATACAATGGTGAGGTCTGGATGCACATCACACCTTACAGTGGGAAGAGGCACTGAGATGTTACCCCTTTCATGTTACATTTTCCTTAATTGAATATCTAGAAATCAGGAACTCTTAGGGAAGTGTAGTGTGTTCATGATGGAATGGGATTTTGCTGGCAAATTGCTATAATTATACCAGGATGTATGTGGTAAATTACTGGGATTATGCTCAGATGTTGATAGCAAATTCCAGGGATTATTACAGGATATTGCCGCATTTTTACCAGGATGTTGCTGATAAATTGCTGGGAATTAGGTGAGATACTGCTGGCAAATTGTTGGGATTATGCCTTTCTACTGCTATGTGATATTATAGTGAACACCGTGATACCAAGGAACCGTCAAACAACGCAAAGACAAGACTGACTTCACAGAATTCAGTCAGTTAAATTAATTCCTTGGTTAATTTCTTGTATAATTTATGGATAGATTCATGAAATTGACATGTTTCCTGTGGAGCTTTACAAATACAATATGTACAGTATATAGCCCCTGGTATGATATTCTAGATGACTTTGTGAGGGTCTGTTTTTACTAATTGTACAAGGTTTGGACCTCATTTGAAATGTAGGGCACAAGAGGATGTAATATTTTTTCCATTTAAAAGTTATTGCTGTTATAAACCGAGCTGGCAGAACATAGAAGAGGTATGCAGAAGTAATGCTGCCTGCAAGTCATGGATCAGCCCATGAATGTATGATCTTTATGTTTAGAGATGAGTGAAGTATTCAAAAATTCAATTCGGTTGCTTCGCTGAATTTTACAAATAAATTTGGTTCGTGAGAAATTACTCCACGAAGTTCATTTCTTTGTAAGTAGTTGGTGCGGACGACCAACTAAAATTCGCTATATCAGTGAACCTTTTTTTATGCTTACTTACCATTATGTATGCTTTAAAATTGGCTGAATAATACTATATTTGGAGGACATAATAGATTGCAACAAATATATACAGAAAGACAAATAAACGTTATATATTTTATACATTTTATTCTCATTTTTATATTAATGTATGTTTTTTTAAAGCAAGGGCTGATAGAGTGGAATAAATAATTGATATTTATATTATACGGTGTTGAGAATATTTTATTTTACACTATAGACTTCCAGGTGGAGGTGTGCCTATCAACATCATCTATATACAAAAGTTTCTGAAAGTGTGTCATTTAAAGGGGTATTCCAGTAAAGTAACTTAATTTTTGAAAAACTACATTAAGGCTGCAAGCTGTGACCCAACCAGAACCCATACCTATACATATAACCAGAGTTTCAATTTACCTTGCAATCCATTTGTATAGCTCCTGTGTGAGCCTACAACAAACACACTGAGAGTATCCTGGCGCCTGATCTTCTCTCGCAAAACTACAATACCCACAATGCCTAGCTTTCCTGCTGTGAGTTTGTGCTTGTTCATGAGTGTTGATGTTTATTGATTGGCTGCCTGATATACAGTCTAGTCACGCCCCCTCTACTCAGTAATCAGCAGCACACTGACACTCCCTTTGTTTCACAAGGCATTTAGCTAGAGAACTGATAGCAACATGCTGAGCATGCTTGACCTAACAAAGGCTCAGAACTACTGGTCGATGCCATGGTAACTTATGAGGAAACACAGTGAGTAGCAAAGGAGAGAACTACTTTTATAACCACTGAACGGTAAATTTGTGAAATTTACATGATATTAGGTAATTATTAGTGATGATCTGGCCGAACACTAGGTGGTGCTTGAGTACTCAGCCGAGCACCCGAGTATAATGGAAGTCAATGGGAGAAGACCGGGCACCCCCTGCTCTGCAGAGGGGAAGGTGTCTGGTCCATAGGGAAACGTCAGAAAATGGTGGAAACACCACAGAAATGGTTAGGGAATAGCATAGGGAGGAGGTCTGGATGCATCTTGGACACCGAAGTCGCTGCTATTAAAGATGAAGTCCGACTATTACACCACTTTAACGGAATGACAAAAATACCCCCCCAAAACCCAAGATAACATCGATTTTACAGGAAATATTGTTAGGAAACATAGATTTCCGTTAAGCGCAAGCGCTGCCAAAAATTACACGGATGAGGCACTCCCATACAACCGGTATATCATATAAAGGAGGGCCTCATTCACATTGTGGTATAATTGTGGGACTCCGACACTCATAAAGCCTATGCACTAAGTGAAAGGGCTGCCAAAATTACAAGGAACAGGCACTCCAATGCACCCTTTATTACACATAAAGGAGGGCATCAGAGACACCCGTGAAAAATTATCATTGATGGCCTGCTGCTGACACTCCAAAACAATAGGGGTGACATGCTGCTGCTGCGCAGACTGTGAAAAAATGAAGGATGACACGCTGCTGCCGAGCAGACCGTAAAAAAAAAATTAAGGGCGACACGCTGCTGCCGAGCTGACCGAAAAAAAATTAAGTGTGACACGCTGATGCCGAGCTGACCATCCAAAAAATTTAAGGGTGACCCGCTGATGCCGATCTGACCGTCCAAAAAATTTAAGGGTGACCCACAGATGCCGAGCTGACCGTCCAAAAAATGTTATTCTTAATGTGACATTCTGCTGACGAGCAGAACGTAAAAAAGAATTTAAGTAATCCATAGAATGTATCAAGGTAATAAAAAGTCCTCCATATATGTCCTACAGATACAGGACACAAATCAGATGTGGGCCCACAGCGACTCAGATGAGCGACTCAGATGTATGCCAGATAGGAAAAAAATTCTGTATTGATACAGTAATCCCATACATTTATGCTGCACCTTAAACAAATTTAATTCCCCCAAGAAAATATTAAAATTTCAACCGTGTGAAAAAAGGGAATACCCAAACTGGCTCTCAGTCAATGACATGATGCACTGAAGGCTCCAGTTTTGCCTGGACTATGACAAAATAGAGGTATTGATGCAGTAATCCAAGAAAGCTCAGAGTTCGATCTTGAGATCGAGCTGACGGTCTGCAGGGAGGTGACCTGCCTCTCCCCCAGGGAGGGAGCCCCTGCCTCTCGGCGCCTCCCCGATGCTCTTCGCTGAGTGTCCTGGAGGCCGGAATCGTTAACTTAAAAAATTCGAGTGTTCAAACCAGGCCAGGTCACCTCAATACTTGAGCTATGAATAATGGAATAGGATTCCATGCTGCTGCCGAGCTGACGGTCCAAAAAATTTAAAGGTGACCCGCAGATGCATACACTTTGCAGTTAAAACTTACTGTAGTCTTATTTTTGCAGCTTTATATATTTCCCACAAAATCTTCTTTATAAATCATACTGATATGCAGAAAGCTGTAGAAATATATGAAGATAAGGGCTCGTTCACATCACCGTTAGGGCTTCCGTTCTCCTGCTCCGTTATAGGAGCAGGAGAACGGAAAGGACGGATTCGGGGCATAACTGAGCCCAACGGAGCCTAAGGGACCCCATAGACTATAATGGTGTCCGTTAGGTTTCCGCTCAAAAGATGATTTTTGAAGCGGAGACAAAAGTTGTGCACGCAGGACTTTTGTCTCCGCTTCAAAAATCATCTTTTGAGCGGAAACCTAAAGGACACCATTATAGTCTATGGGGTCCCTTAGGCTCTGTTGGGCTCAGTTATGCCCCGAACCCGTCCTTTCCGTTCAGTGTCACCAGCAAAGCACCCCTACACCATCACACCTCCTCCTCCATGCTTCACGGTGGGAACCAGGCATGTAGAGTCCATCCGTTCACCTTTTCTGTGTCACACAAAGACACGTGGTTGGAACCAAAGATCTCAAATTTGGACTCATCAGACCAAAGCACAGATTTCCACTGGTCTAATGTCCATTCCTTGTGTTCTTTAGCCCAAACAAGTCTCTTCTGCTTGTTGCCTGTCCTTAGCAGTGGTTTCCTAGCAGCTATTTTACCATGAAAGCCTGCTGCACACAGTCTCTTCTTAACAGTTGTCGTAGAGATGTGTCTGCTGCTAGAACTCTGTGTGGCATTGACCTGGTCTCTAATCTGAGCTGCTGTTAACCTGCGATTTCTGAGGCTGGTGACTCGGATGAACTTATCCTCCGCAGCAGAGATGACTCTTGGTCTTCCTTTCCTGGGGCGGTCCTCATGTCAGCCAGTTTCTTTGTAGCGCTTGATGGTTTTTGCGACTGCACTTGGGGACACTTTCAAAGTTTTCCCAATTTTTCGGACTGACTGACCTTCATTTCTTAAAGTAATGATGGCCACTCGTTTTTCTTTACTTAGCTGCTTTTTTCTTGCCATAATACAAATTCTAACAGTCTATTCAGTAGGACTATCAGCTGCGTATCCACCTGACTTCTGCCCAACTCAACTCATGGTCCCAACCCCATTTAGAAGGCAAGAAATCCCACTTATTAAACCTGACAGGGCACACCTGTGAAGTGAAAACCATTTCAGGTGACTACCTCTTGAAGCTCATCAAGAGAATGCCAAGAGTGTGCAAAGCAGTAATCAAAGCAAAAGGTGGCTACTTTGAAGAACCTAGAATATAAGACATATTTGCAGTTGTTTCACACTTTCTTGTTAAGTATATAATTCCACATGTGTTAATTCGTAGTTTTGATGCCTTCAGTGTGAATCTACAATTTTCATAGTCATGAAAATACAGAAAACTCTTTGAATGAGAAGGTGTGTCCAAACTTTTGGTCTGTACTGTATAAACCAAAATATTAATGTATATCTCAGTTTAAATATCTATTTTTGTTCTTTTACACTTTGTAAACGATTATGTGCACAATAGGCTATGATACATATTGTAGCTTGCCGACAAGATAATAATGTAATATAATTAATGTCACAAATCAGTACTTGCAGATTGATCAGTATTAATAGAATATGTAGTTTTATTTTTCCTATTTTCTAAAGGTGTTATCGGTCAGGGCGTAGTAGAGGGTGTGGTCTTGTAAATAAAGGTGTATAGAGCTAGGCGAGGACCCTTTCTTGATACTTTCTTTTTTGTATGGAAAATGTACAGTAATAGATTACTTTATTGAGCTGTTGGAAAGAGTTTTTGTTAACAATTTTATAAAGTGTGCTCCGTTAAAAAAAAAAAAATGGGGGCAATTACAATTTATTGTGAGCAGCGAGCTTTTTAGTAGACACAGAAGTGGGATGGTTACGCTGATAATGGCATTATCGTCGTGTAGATTCATCAAAGTTGCGTAACACCTCACAGAGGTCAGACATCAATGCCCACTCGTCGCTTGTGAAGAATGTAACAACGGATGTCAGCTACATAGACTTTTGAACAGTTGTAATACTCTGTGCACCTAGCGTTACTGACAGGGCACACTTGTGTTTTTTTTGCCACTCAAAAAAAAAAAGCAGACATATTTCACAATGGACTTTGGTCTTTTTGGAACAAAAATAATCTTTCTACCTACCCAAATCCTATCCCTATAGTTTAATTCCCTACTTGGGCAAATTAAACTGCAGCAGCAAATGAGGAACTGTGGCCTAAATTAACGGTATTAAATACGGATGTCAGCTATATAGACTTTTGAGCGGTTCTAATATGCTGTGCACCTAGTGTTACTGACAGGGCACACTTGGGTTCTTTTTGCCACCAAAAAAAAATCAAAAGGATTTAACAATGGACTTTTGTGTCTTTTGAACAATGATACTAACCCTGCCTATAGAAATTCTATCCCTACACAAGTCCCTCCTTGCGCAAATGTTATACAGCAAGACGCAAAAGAAGTACTGCGGGCTTAACAGCAGAAATTATAGCAAAGTATGTCAGGTATATAGTATACAGAGAGTATCCTACAGCATGCAGCACATGTGACATTAATGGCAGGCCACCTAGTGCTATTTTCACCACCTTTAAACACCCCAAAAATAATAAAATATTGCTTTGTGCCAGATATAATAGCCCTTAAAAGGGCTTTTGGGTCTTTTTTGAGCGATTTCTATCCCTGCCTAGAGTGCTTCTCTCCCTACACTGTATGTCCCTCCTTGCTGCGCAGCGCATGCGGCGTTAATGGCAGGCCACCTAGCGCTATTTTCACCACCTTTAAACGCAACAAAAATAAAAAAATATTGCTTTATGCAAGATATAATAGCCCTTAAAAGGGCTTTTGGGTCTTTCTTGAGCGATTTCTATCCCTGCCTAGCGTTCTTCTCTCCCTACACTATCTGTCCCTCTTTGCAGCAGCTCTCCCTGACTCGGTCTGAGCCGGTCACATGTCACCAGGTGCTATATAGCACCCGATGAAGCATTCCCGGCCAGCCAATCAGTGTAATGCCAGTAGCTAACATGGGTACTGGCATTACATTGAATGCCATACCTCCCCGCACAATAATTGGCTAATTAGCGTGCAGGGAGGTGACTCGAGCATGGCACTCAAGCACACGTGGTATTCAGCCAAACATGTTCGCTCAACACTAATAATTATTGATGATGAATTAGTCTAAAACATAAGTTATATTTCTGGTAACCGGAATACCCCATTAAGATTGCTCAGCCTGGATCTAGACCGAATGTATGCAAATGAGTGAACAAAAGTCAGAAAAGCACCTGTACCAAAAGCTAGATGGTTGAAGCCACGTACCCATATGCCATTAAATAATGAACCACCACTGTTCTCTCTACATCTTGAAGCAACAGGTACCCACAGTGCAAAGATTTTAACCGCAAAGAAACAGCGTAGATGTAGCATGGCCAACTGGATACACAGCTTGACTTGGAAGATGTCAGCAAAACCTATAGGTGCTTAACTTTCATTTTGAAAGCTATTGTTGCCCCCTTGTGGGTTGAAAACAGCATCTGTTGACATGGACTAGTGGCCTGCTCCAAATTAAATGGAAAATGACAGACACTGCAAGGCCTCATGCACACGCCTTTTTGAGGGTGGGATGCGCATGATTTCACTTCAAAGGGGCCTCAAAAGATATGGGTAGCACTCCGTGTGCTGTCCGCATCTGCACATCCATTCCTTGGCCCCGCAAAAAAAAACAAAAAAACAAAACAAAGGAAATGCTCTATTGAGGGCTGGACATTCTGTTCTGCATGATCGTGTGCATGAGGCCTAAGACGGCTTATTGGGACTGTGCATAGACAGAACACTGCTTGTGTCACAATGCAGCCTCCTCAGCAACCATAGGTCAAGATCTCTTAAAGGGTCCTGTCTGCCCTGATCCACATGCAAATTAGCAGTATGCTAATTTCCTGGCTGCACCTGTACTTGCCATATAAAAAAGGAGCAGTCTGGCAAGGGTGGGTGGAACCTGGCAATTAGTGGTAATCCTAATGTGGATTCTGCAGTCAGGCTACACCAGCTGGGATGTATAAATAATATGCCTGATGACTTAAATTGTTTTCATGCATGTTATTCACATACATGTTATTCATGCATGTCCTTATTCACACAGTCAGTGTTTAGTTACTGTAGTTTGTGTTTCTGTTCCACATCTAGTTTTGGCTCACAATCACTGATGGAAATCACTGATGAAACACTGATGTGTAAATAAGGCCTATGGCTTAAAGGAGTGTCTGGTTTTAGGTACGTGAAGATCAGTCTGCCAGATCAGATCCACCACCAGTGCAGGAGTAATTAAGACGGGTGTCTAAAACACAGGTCTTAATAAACGACACCAAAAATGTCCAAGTTTCCCCAAGATGAAAACCTCAGGTGGTCAACATAATAATTGTCACTATGAAGGAGTTAGGAGTTTCTAATGTTTTGGCACTGTACTGTCTGTTCTGGCAGTATAGTGCCATAGAACCAGTAATAGATAAATATTTGTGTTTGTATATATATATATATATATATATATATATATGTATACAGTACAGACCAAAAGTATGGACACACCTTCTCATTCAAAGAGTTTTCTGTATTTTCATGACTATGAAAATTTTAGATTCACACTGAAGGCATCAAAAACTATGAATTAACACATGTGAAATTATATACTAAACAAAAAAGTGTGAAACAACTGCAAATATGTCTTATATTCTAGGTTCTTCAAAGTAGCCACCTTTTGCTTTGATTACTGCTTTGCACACTCTTGGCATTCACTTGATGAGGTTCAAGAGGTAGTCACCTGAAATGGTTTTCACTTCACAGGTGTGCCCTGTCAGGTTGTCAGGTTTAATAAGTGGGATTTCTTGCCTTCTAAATGGGGTTGGGACCATGAGTTGTGTTGGGCAGAAGTCAGGTGGATACACAGCTGATAGTCCTACTGAATAGACTGTTAGAATTTGTATTATGGCAAGAAAAAATAAGCTAAGTAAAGAAAAACGAATGGCCATCATTACTTTAAGAAATGAAGGTCAGTCAGTCCGAAAAATTGGGAAAACTTTGAAAGTGTCCCCAAGTGCAGTCGCAAAAACTATCAAGCGCTACAAAGAAACTGTCTCACATGAGGAAAGGAAGACCAAGAGTCACCTCTGCTGCGGAGGATAAGTTCATCCAAGTCACCAGCCTCAGAAATCGCAAGTTAACAGCAGCTCAGATTAGAGACCAGGTCAATGCCACACAGAGTTCTAGCAGCAGACACATCTCTACAACAACTGTTAAGAGGAGACTGTGTGCAGCAGGCCTTCATGGTAAAATAGCTGCTAGGAAACCACTGCTAAGGACAGGCAGGCGTCGCCGCCTGGGACAGGACTGTATCACACTGCCACCAATGCTCTGTATATGGGTTGCAGCTTTCATCCGTGGTGTCAGGTATCAGTCCCAGCTGGGATTATCACATTTGCGTGCCGTTGGTGTTATTTTGCCTAATACCCCTTGATTACTTTATATTTCCCCCTGAGGAGCCCAGACGTGGGCGAAACGCGTTGGGGTTACTACATTGGGGTTACCATTACCTACCTTTGGGTCCTGCGGAACCTTAGGGTTTCATTAGGGTCTGCAGGATAGGTACGCGGACAGGGCACCCCTACCATCCGGGGGTTGCTCTGGGCAAAGGGCCTACCCTAGGGCTGCATAGGGACAGACCAGGGTTTTACAGGCCCATGTTTTTTCTTTTCCTTATCCATATTTTTTCTATGTACCCAGTACCGTTGTTGGCGGTTTTTACTGCATATCCATTAAATTGTTGTTTTAGGAGTCCCATTTAGTTTGTTGTCCACATTTTGAGGTGTCTCCAGCACTACGTATCTTGCTATCTGATTTGATATATCTACTCAGTGTCTTTTGAATGAAAGATAATGGTTGTTCGTGCAAACATTACACTTGGTTGGCATAAGAACTGTTTATTAACACTTTATTTAGCCGTGTTGTTTGCGGGTAATAAGTGAAACAAACTCCATCCACAATTTCATTTTAAAACAATATGCAAATCAGACAAGAGCGGGCATGCAGCCTGCATAGCATGGATCCCATCCTTGCTGCTGGTAGGCTGGAGAATTATTTTGTACCGCCTGGAGATTATGTCAAGAGTCAAAAATATAAAATAATGAGCCAATTACATTGCTATTTGCAGGGAGCACATAGACAATTAACGGGAAAAGAATGGGGATTGATTTTTTTCTCGAAAGTCAAACAAAGACATGAATTTCAGAAAGTGACATTAGGCACAGAACAAACCCTTTGGTGAATTAACATGTGACTTTGACTTTTCAAGTTCTCTAAACACGGAGTGATTGGATTTAGAAAGTAACAATCAGCTGAAGTAACAATCAGCAACATATCACAGTCTAGCTACTGAGATTCTTGTTGTGTTCACTTAATGCTCCATTAGGGTAATTCAAAGCACCACCAATCTGAGGAGGAAATAATTGAGTGCTTATCAAGGAAAGCCCCAGTGTTCCCTGGTGCTGCCGAGTTCTGTGACCTTTGAAACATTGTGATTAGCATGCCCAATATACGTGTGCAGAAATTGATGGCTGGGAAAACAACTTTTCCTCAGTGCTCAGCTGCGGTTTCTTGGCCTCGGTCTAGAAAACTAGGAAAACTTTCTTTGTGTGAAGAAATTAGGCTTCATGTGGATTTGAAGCTTTTGTCTGGATGCAAGAAGTGGTAACCTATCTTTCGCTATCTGAGCCCTAACATACTGATTAAATTAAATCATTTTGTTGCAAGGGGATTCGTGACAGCCGTACGCCCTGATTAGCATGGCAGGCTATTGGTGGGCACAAAGCATCATAAGGGCAGGCAACTTCCTCTTGTGTCTGAAGATAAATAGGAAGAGAAAGTTCCAGTAGCTGTAAAAGGAAACAGAGTAACCAATAATTAGTCATTAAGACAATCCATAAGAGTCAGATGATTTTACTTTAGTGTAAGTACAAGTAACAAGTCATAGTAGAGAGGACATCAGAAGGCCTGATTGTTTGCAGCCATAGATGCAGCATTGTGGTGAAGAAAGTTCATTCATTTTAATCTTTTTCTTCTGAAAATTTGCCTATCCTCATGAGTGGAGGTCTATAGCACTGTTCAGTATGATTTTCCGTTGAATACCAGAACTACAGTTAAGACTGTTGGCATATGAAAGACCTGGAGGTTACAGGTTTCACAGAGCTAATCACTCAGAAAGAGAAAAATTCTTTTGTTTGAGTTGTGTGTATTTTCTGCATGTTGTGTCATTTGTATGTGTGTGTTACCAACTGTAAAATTTGTAAAGACTTAAAGGTGGTTCTCACGGATCATGGTGTTTGCCAGAAAATGGACACAGTCCAGCTATAGCTGAACTTGGTCGTTGAGTATCAGGTTGGGGCAGCAGTTGAAAAAAAATCCAGCATAGTCAGCAAACTGGATTAGCTGGTGCTGCTACTTTGTATCAAACTTATTTTTTAATGATCCGTTGGACAGAATACACTACAATATATATGGTCAACAACTTTGATGCACAGCAATGTGTCAGGTTGGTACTGCCTGTGATAAATTTAATTTTTAAAATAAAGTTTGAAATATACTACACTACTATACTATTAAATTTACTACACACACCAATACATGAGGTATACTAGTCTGTGATGAACTGAATTTTTAAAAATAAACTTTGAGATATTGTTATTTTAAAAAAATCATTAGGACAGAGTAAGTCCACTACAATATATGGTCAGTTACTGTGACTCACACCAAAATGTCTGGCATGCTAGTCTATGACAAACTTTATGTATAAAGCTACTGTATCTCCAAAGGAAAGAGAACAATCTCGTTAGTGCCAACTTGTGGAAGTGGCTCCCTATGAGTAAAAGTCCAACTTTTTAACAAGCCTTGGAATCTGTTTAAGGGCTCATGCACACAAATGTATTTTCTGTTTTTTGGCGGACCTTATGTGGAACCATTCATTTCAATGTGTGCACAAAAAACACAGAAGTTACTCTGTGTGCATTCAGGTTCTGTATGTCCATATTTCTGTTCTGCAAAAAATAGAACATGTCCTATTATTGTCCGCATTACGGACAAGGATAGGACTGTTTTATAAGGGGCTGCAAAATACACACAATCGTGTGCATGAGCCCTAAAGAGCAGTTCTCTTATATTCTTATTAGAAACACTCCTCTCAGTAGCTGTAACTTTCCAGGAAAAGACCTGCAGACATGTTATATTAATAACAAGCAGGTTTCCAAGGAACTTCTAAATTCCCAGCAGATACCCTGCAAATCTTTAAGAAAACACATGCTGTTTATGACATGAAGATAACTTAAAAGTCCATTTGCAACCCCTAAGTAAACTATATTCTGTTGATAAGTACTGGAACCAGTACGTCAATAGATATGCCTCTAGTAGCTTATCTGAGCTTCAATTGGACGGTATTTAATGTTACTATACATACAGTGCTCAGTGTATAAAACACCCATACCTTTCCAAAAATGACAAGAACCATTCTAAATCCTTTATTCTGTACTCAAGAATAAAGGATCGTCACAGCTTTTAGAACGGTGCTGGTTTTTACTTTGTGGAAAGCTATGTAGTACTGTGCTGCCTATAGAAGTAGGCCCACTTCTCTAATGAGACGAGACGAACATCTCACCTCAGGCAGCAGCCAACCTTCCTCTGAGAGGGGCAGCAGTTTACGGTAGGGCACATCAGCCACTGGCTTCAATGCTCACTGTTCAGTCTTATAGGCCTCAAGCCTATGAGGGAGTAGAACGGTGCAGGAGGTCATGATGACAGCGTCAGGTCATAGTGCGCGCCGGCCAGGGAAGACAGTGGAGCGCTAGACCGGAGGGCAGCCGCAGCGCGTTACAGGTAAGAAAGGTTTTTTATTTTAATCTTATGTGGCTGGGTGGGCTGATCTGAGGTCTGATGGGGCACAGTAGGCTGATGTGAGGTCTGATGGGGGAACAATACGCTGATCTGAGGTCTGATGGGGCACAATACGCTGATCTGAGGTCTGATGGGGACACAATACGCTGATGTGAGGTCTGATGGGGGCACAGTAGGGTGATGTGAGGTCTGATGGGGGCACAATACGCTGATCTGAGGTCTGATGGGGGCACAGTAGGGTGATGTGAGGTCTGATTAGGGCACAATACGCTGATCTGAGGTCTGATGGGGGCACAATACGCTGATCTGAGGTCTGATGGGGGCACAATACGCTGATCTGAGGTCTGATGGAGGCACAATACGCTGATCTCAGGTCTGATGGGGGCACAGTAGGGTGATGTGAGGACTAATGGGGGCACAATACACTGATCTGAGGTCTGATGGGGGCACAATACACTGATCTGAGGTCTAATGGGGCACAATATGCTGATCTGAGGTCTGATGGGGGCACAATACGCTGATCTGAGGTCTGATGGAGGCACAATATGCTGATCTGAGGTCTGATGGGGCACAGTAGGCTGATGTGAGGTCTGATGGGGGCACATTCTGCTGATCTGAGGTCTGATGGGGGCACAATATGCTGATCTGAGGTCTGATGGGGCACAATACGCTGATCTGAGGTCTGATGGGGCACAGTAGGCTGATCTGAGGTCTGATGGGGGCACAATACGCTGATCTGAGGTCTGATGGGGGCACAGTAGGGTGATGTGAGGTCTGATTAGGGCACAATACGCTGATCTGAGGTCTGATGGGGGCACAATACGCTGATCTGAGGTCTGATGGGGGCACAATACGCTGATCTGAGGTCTGATGGAGGCACAATACGCTGATCTCAGGTCTGATGGGGGCGCAGTAGGGTGATGTGAGGACTAATGGGGGCACAATACGCTGATCTGAGGTCTGATGGGGGCACAATACACTGATCTGAGGTCTAATGGGGCACAATATGCTGATCTGAGGTCTGATGGGGGCACAATACGCTGATCTGAGGTCTGATGGAGGCACAATATGCTGATCTGAGGTCTGATGGGGGCACAGTAGGCTGATGTGAGGACTAATGGGGGCACATTCTGCTGATCTGAGGTCTGATGGGGGCACAATATGCTGATCTGAGGTCTGATGGGGCACAATACACTGATCTGAGGTCTGATGGGGGCACATTCTGCTGATCTGAGGTCTGATGGGGGCACAGTAGGCTGATCTGAGGACTAATGGGGGCACATTCTGCTGATCTGAGGTCTGATGGGGGCACAATACGCTGATCTGAGGTCTGATGGGGGCACAGTAGGCTGATGTGAGGACTAATGGGGGCACATTCTGCTGATCTTAGGTCTGATGGGGGTACAATACGCTGATCTGAGGTCTGATGGGGCACAATACGCTGATCTGAGGTCTGATGGGGCACAATACGCTGATCTGAGGTCTGATGGGGCACAGTAGGCTGATCTGAGGTCTGATGGGGCACAGTAGGCTGATGTGAGGTCTGATGGGGCACAGTAGGCTGATGTGAGGTCTGATGGGGGCACAATATGCTGATCTGGGGTCTTATGGGGCACAGTAGGCTGATCTGAGGTCTGATGAGGGCACAGTGGGCTGATCTGAGGACTGATGGGGCACAGTAGGCTGATCTGAGGTCTGATGGGGGCACAGTAGGCTGATGTGAGGTCTGATGGGGGCACAGTAGGCTGATGTGAGGTCTGATGGGGGCACATTCTGCTGATCTGAGGTCTGATGGGCCACAATACGCTGATCTGAGGTCTGATGGAGGCACAATACGCTGATCTGAGGTCTGATGGGGGCAGGGGACTGTTAGTTTAGTTATGTAAAAACTGGGGACAGGTTTCCTTTAACATAGGAGCCCCCTTGTTTTTTACTTCTATTACTCCTATATTTTACTGCATTATGTGGTAAAGTATTTACACTAGGGTATGTAGAAAGTCTATTGTACTGTACTTAACAGCATAGATGATCTAGCAGTTTATACAGTCATCTTTCTAATACAATATTATAACCACTACTAGTAGTATGTGCCTGTGAAGTTGGAAACGTGCGTTTGGGAAGCCACTAAGTGGGGGGCCCACTCAAGTATGTTTCGCCCCCCCTGTGCGGAACCTCTAGCTACGCCTCTGAGTCTCAGGGTTCTGTTTAAAGCACAGAGAGCATCATGAAGACCAAGGAACACACCAGGCAGGTCCATGATACTGTTGTGGAGAAGTTTAAAGCCGGATTTGGATACCAAAAGATTTCCCAAGCTTTAAACATCCCAAGGAGCACTGTGCAAGCGATGATATTGAAATGGAAGGAGTATCAGACCACTGCAAATCTACCAAGACCCGGTCGTCCCTCTAAACTTTCATCTCAAACAAGGAGAAGACTGATCAGAGATGCAGCCAAGAGTCCCATGATCACTCTGGATGAACTGCAGAGATCTACAGCTGAGGTGGGAGAGTCTGTCCATGGGACAACAATCAGTCAAACACTTCACAAATCTGGCCTTTATGGAAGAGTGGCAAGAAGAAAGCCATTTCTCAAAGATATCCATAAAAAGTCTCGTTTACAGTTTGCCACAAGCCACCTGGGAGACACACCAAAAATGTAGAAGAAGGTGCTCTGGTCAGATGAAACCAAAATCCAACTTTTTGGAAACAATGCAAAACGATATGTTTGGCGTAAAAGCAACACAGCTCATCACCCTGAACACACCATCCCCACTGTCAAACATGGTGGTAGCAGCATCATGGTTTGGGCCTGCTTTTCATCAGCAGGGACAGGGCAGATGGTTAAAATTGATGGGAAGATGGATGGAGCCAAATGCAGGACCATTCTGGATGAAAACCTGTTGGAGTCTGCAAAAGACCTGAGACTAGGACGGAAATTTATCTTCCAACAAGACAATGATCCCGACATAAAGCAAAATCTACAATGGAGTGGTTCAAAAATAAACGTATCCAGGTCTTATAATGGCCAAGTCAAAGTCCAGGCCTGAATCCAATTGAGAATATGTGGAAAGAGCTGAAAACTGCTGTACACAAACGCTCTCTATCCAGCCTCAAAGAGCTTGAGATTGTCAGGGTCAGCAGATGAGCAGGTTGCTGTGCGGCTGCTGTTACCTTTCAGACGCTCCAATCTACATTCTGGCACTTACCAGTCGTTGCTAGGGACGAGGCAGGTTGCTTTTGTCTCACGTCCTTATTTACTTGCCTTGTACTCTGAGCACTCACAGGGTTAAGTCTGCTATGTTGTTTGCTCTGGTTCTCCTCGGGTGTGGTCCTTGATTGACAGGCTTCCAACCCCTATCAGGCACTGGGGGTGGGAGCCCTCTCTGTATAAAGCTTCCTGGGTTACTGCCTCTCATTGCCAGTTCTACTTGGTCTTTCTGCCAGCACCAGTGTATCTCCAGTGTCTGCTACCTGATCATCCGACCCTGCATTTGTGTACTGACTTCGCCTCCGGTTCCGATTCTGTGCTTCGTTGCCTCTCCAGTGTTCCTGACCTCGGCTTGTATTTACTACGCTCTGTATTCGCTTATATATATATTGTTTACCTCTCGTGCTTGACCTTGGACTGTCTGACTTAGCTTGGGGTGTTAGCCTTGTCTTCCCATCCCAGTTTCCCTAGCAGCTCAGGGATTGTCGTCCAGTTGTCCCCCTTGGACCTTAGCCTTGGGTGTGGCAAGTAGGCAGGGACAGGGGTTGCGGGTGAGATAGGGTTCTCCATTCTCCCTTACCCCCAGACCTCCCTGACAGAAGAACTGGCCGATAAGAAGACTCCACCTGTTATCCGCCCCGCTACCCTCCTAGCTCCCATGGATCCAGTAGCGGCTCTGGCAGCCCAGGTGCGGTCCTTGGCCGAGGTAGTCTCGGCCCTCTCCGATCGGGTTTGCAAGCAGGATCAGGTCCTGGCCTCTGCTCTGGTTCCACCCCCTGATCCACCATCTCCAGCCCCAGTATTAGTCCGCTCTGAGCCTCGAGTGACTATGCCCGATCTATTTTCAGGGGATAGGGGGCAGTTCTTCTCTTTTCGAGAAGGCTGCAAACTATATTTTGAATTTATGTCCTCTTACTTCTGGATCTGAATTTCAAAAAGTAGGTCTTGTCATCTCCAGACTCCGAGGTGAACCCCAGAGATGGGCCTTCTCCTTATCTCCTGGCGCCCCTGAGAGACAGTCAGTGGATCTATTTTTTACTGCCCTGGGATTAATCTATGATGAGCCGGATAGAACGACTCAGGCAGTATCTCAATTGCTGTCTCTCAAACAGGGACGATTGCCAGCTGAAGACTACTGTTCCCGTTTCAGACAGCACTGTACGGACTCTCAGTGGAATGATCCGGCCCTAAAAGATCATTTCCTTGCTGGTCTGTCTGACCCCTTAAAAGACCTACTCATAGGTCAGCCCGAACCTCAATCTCTTGAGCAGGCCATGGCTCTTGCGGTCCGGGCTGACCGGCGTCTACGGGCGCGACATTCTGATAAGTCCTCTAGGTCCCTTCGGTTAACACCGACGTCCCCCTCTTCCTCTGTTCAGGCACTTCCGGTTGATTTCTCTACAGAGGAACATATGGAGCTTGGAGTCATGACTCCGGAGCAACGCAGAGAATATCGTTTCAGGAATCGCCTGTGTTTTTACTGCGGAGACAAGAGCCACCAACTTGCCCACTGCCCCAAGAAGGCACGTTCGGGAAACGCCCGCTCCTAGGAAACTTACGGGAGGGTTCCCTAGGAGCACAGGTTCTCCCAATATCCAATAAAAAGTTACTCCTGCCCTTTGAACTACAACTAGGCTCCTGGGCCTATAAGGGTCAGGCATTTGTTGATTCTGGGGCAGCGGCAAATTTTATTAATGCCTCTGTGATTTCTAATCTTCCTAAACCGTTGGTCTCTGTGTTTCCCAGCATCTATGTTTCTAGTGTTGACTCTACCCCCCTATTGGCTGGGGTAGTCAAGTACAAGACTCCACAATTTAAGTTATTGATCGGTTCTCTTCACACTGAAGAGATTTGTTTTTTGGTCATGAATGATCTTTCTGTAGATTTAATTTTGGGTCTGCCCTGGTTGGAACTGCATAATCCAGTGATTGACTGGTGCACGGCTGACCTAATTAAATGGGGTCCTCACTGCACCAGTCATCTGGCCTCCATTTGTACACACTCTTCCTTATCAATTAATCTGACCTTACCTGAGTTCTTTTCTGATTATGCTGATGTCTTTTCCAAATCCTTGGCTGAGACCCTTCCTCCACATCGGGAGGGGGACTGCAAGATTGATCTTATACCTGGAGCTAAACTCCCAAAGGGTAGAATTTTCAATCTCACTCTTCCTGAAAGAGAGTCTCTGAAAGAATACATACAGAGCAGCCTAGCCATAGGTCACATCCGCCCTTCTGAATCTCCTGTTGGGGCGGGGTTTTTTTTTGTGGAAAAGAAGGACGGGGGACTCCGTCCCTGTATTGACTACAGGAATTTAAATCAGATCACAGTAAAAAATCAGTATCCCTTGCCTTTAATACCTGACCTCCTGAACCAGACTACTGGGTCCGCCTGGTATACTAAGTTAGATCTCCGTGGGGCATACAACCTCATTAGAATCAGACAAGGAGACGAATGGAAAACTGCATTTAACACTCCGCTGGGGCATTTTGAGTACCTAGTTATGCCTTTTGGTCTCTGTAATGCCCCAGCGGTTTTCCAGGGGTTTATGAATAATATTTTTCAGGACATTTTGGGACTTTTGTCATTGTTTACCTTGATGATATTCTGATATTCTCCCCTGATTGGGACTCTCATGTAGGTCATGTACGTACAGTTTTGCAAAGACTTAGAGATAATAAATTGTTCGCTAAACTTGAGAAATGTCTTTTTGCAGTCCAGAAGGTTTCCTTCCTGGGTTATGTGTTGACTCCTCTGGACATCCAGATGGACCCTGCTAAGGTTTCTGCCATTACTGAGTGGGTCCGCCCCACTAGTCTCAAGTCACTTCAGCGCTTCCTGGGATTCGCTAATTACTATCGTAAGTTTATTCATAATTTTTCTGTGATAGCGAAGCCCCTTACTGATCTTACCAAAAAGGGAGCTGATGTTGTGACTTGGGATCCTTCGGCGGAAGAAGCTTTTAAAATTTTGAAATCTGCCTTCATAAAGACTCCAGTGTTAATTCAGCCTAATCTTCTTAAACCGTTCATTGTGGAGGTGGATGCTTCTGAGCACGGGGTAGGGGCAGTCCTATCTCAGGGTTCTTCCACCTTTACAAATTTGAGACCGTGTGCCTTCTTTTCAAAGAAGTTCAGTGCTGCTGAAAGAAATTACGACATTGGCAACAGGGAGTTATTAGCCATTAAATTAGCACTCGAGGAATGGAGACATTTCCTGGAGGGGGCAAAATTTCAGTTTTCTGTGCTAACAGATCATAAAAATTTGGTATATTTAGCTAATGCTAAGCGTTTAAATGCCCGTCAGGCCAGAATGGCCTTATTCTTTTCCCGTTTTAATTTTGTTGTTACATATCGTCCAGGTTCCAAGAATGTTAAGGCGGACGCGCTCTCCCGCAGTTTTGGGGTAGCCGACTTCTTGGAATCAGAGCCAGAAAATATTTTGTCCCCTGGTATAGTACTTGCTGCGGTCTCTTCCAACCTGGTATCTCAAATCCGTGCCAGTCAGCCTTCGGCACCCAAAGACCTTCCGGAAGGCAAATTATTCGTACCATTACATCTACGCCTTAAAGTGTTGGAAGAGGCCCACAGTACATCCCTGGCCGGTCATCCCGGCATCAGAGGCACTAAAGAGTTATTGTCTCGAAATTATTGGTGGCCCCGATGGGCTAAAGATGTGTCTTCATTTGTGTCTGCCTGTCATGTCTGTGCCCGGGGGAAATGCCCTAGAGTACTACCTGAGGGTCCATTATGTCCCCTACCTATACCCAGGAAACCATGGACTCATGTTTCCATGGATTTTATAACCGACCTGCCAGTTTCCATGGGTAACACGGTAGTATGGGTAGTCGTGGACAGGTTCTCTAAAATGGCTCATTTCGTTCCTCTGAAAAAATTACCTAATGCCAAGACTCTGTCCACTCTCTTCATTGATCACATAGTCCGTCTTCATGGGATTCCTGAAAATATTGTATCTGATCGTGGGGCTCAGTTTATTGCTAGATTCTGGCGAGAGTTCTGTGCTAGGTTACAGGTCTCATTGTCGTTTTCTTCTGGTTTCCACCCTGAGACTAATGGTCAGACAGAAAGGTTAAATCAAGAGTTGGTTCAATATCTCCGTCTGTTTGTCTCAGATCAGCAACATCTGTGGTCTGAATTTTTATCTCTGGCTGAATTCTCGATTAACAACCATGTTAATTCCTCTATTAAATGTTCACCTTTTTTCTGTAATTTGGGTTTAATCCTCGTTTTTGCCTCTCTGTCTCTGGTTCCTCTGTTAATCCACAGGTTAATTCTACTCACCAGTCACTGTGCACAGTGTGGGACGGGATTCAAAAGAATCTCCAAGTTTCCCAGAATTCCATGGTCCGTACTGCTAATCGCAGAAAAATTCTGTCTCCTCCCTATGTACCAGGTGATAAGGTTTGGTTGTCTACAAGGAATCTGAGATTGAAGGTGCCTTCCATGAAACTAGCACCACGTTTTATTGGGCCTTTTAAGATAACTCATGTAATTAATCCTGTATCGTATAGGCTGTCGTTACCCGATTCCTTAAAGGTTCACAATGTGTTTCATAAAAATTTGTTGAAAAGGTTTACTACTGCAGTTATTCCATCTAAGGACCCTCCCTCGCCTTGTGTGGTACAAGGGGAAGTGGAATATGAAGTTAATAAGATTCTTGATTCTAGGCGAGTGAGGGGGTCATTGCAATACTTGGTGGATTGGAAGGGTTTCGGGCCAGAGGAGAGAACATGGGTGCCGGCCCATCGGGTGCATGCTCCTCGCCTGGTCAACCGATTTCATAGGTCTTTTCCATCCAGACCGGCTCCTAGTTTTAAGGGTCCAGTGGCCCCTCTTGGAAGGAGGGGTACTGTCAGGGTCAGCAGATGAGCAGGTTGCTGTGCGGCTGCTGTTACCTTTCAGACGCTCCAATCTACATTCTGGCACTTACCAGTCGTTGCTAGGGACGAGGCAGGTTGCTTTTGTCTCACGTCCTTATTTACTTGCCTTGTACTCTGAGCACTCACAGGGTTAAGTCTGCTATGTTGTTTGCTCTGGTTCTCCTCGGGTGTGGTCCTTGATTGACAGGCTTCCAACCCCTATCAGGCACTGGGGGTGGGAGCCCTCTCTGTATAAAGCTTCCTGGGTTACTGCCTCTCATTGCCAGTTCTACTTGGTCTTTCTGCCAGCACCAGTGTATCTCCAGTGTCTGCTACCTGATCATCCGACCCTGCATTTGTGTACTGACTTCGCCTCCGGTTCCGATTCTGTGCTTCGTTGCCTCTCCAGTGTTCCTGACCTCGGCTTGTATTTACTACGCTCTGTATTCGCTTATATATATATTGTTTACCTCTCGTGCTTGACCTTGGACTGTCTGACTTAGCTTGGGGTGTTAGCCTTGTCTTGCCATCCCAGTTTCCCTAGCAGCTCAGGGATTGTCGTCCAGTTGTCCCCCTTGGACCTTAGCCTTGGGTGTGGCAAGTAGGCAGGGACAGGGGTTGCGGGTGAGATAGGGTTCTCCATTCTCCCTTACCCCCAGACCTCCCTGACAGAGATGGTTTGCAAGGAAGAATGGGCAAGAATTTCAGTCTCTAGATGTACAAAACTGATAGAGACATACCCCAAGTGACTTTCAGCTGTAATCGCAGCAAAAGGTGGCGCAACAAAGTATTAATGCAAGGGGGCCGAATAATTTTGCACGCCCCACTTTTCAGTTTTATTATTACAAAAAAAGTTTAAATGATCCAATAAATTTCGTTCCACTTGTTGTTGATTCTTCACCAAAAATTTAAAATGTTATATCTTTTTGTTTGAAGCCTGAAATGTGGCAAAAGGTTGAAAAGTTCCAGGGGGCGAATACTTTCGCAAGGCACTGTATATATATATATATATATATATATATATATATATATATATTGTAAGGCATCACTTGGTATCTCAGGGGTAGCAACCACAAATCTTCTGACAACCGTGATCTATTTTGGGTCCTCAGCACCCGTATAAAAGATAAGCAAACCAACAAAATAAACTCCTGCCCGTCTGGGCTCTGACTAACATAAATTTCTGGCTCACCTAAAGAAAACGCAATTCACCAACACAGTATTGGGTTCCAACAGTCTGGTCCCCTCACCAAGTATGAGTCCACACGCACAGGGGAGAGATCTAGCTTCACATAGCTTCGTGGTCCCCTCAGCCCTCCTGGCTGAGATCATACAAGCCTCACAGGCTTCAATCCTCTTTCCTAAGGTTAGTTCCTCTCCCCAGACTCACACTAAGAGGGTTGATTTATCCCAGCTGGCCTCACCTGCGATCTCCTCAGGCCAGAGGAAAACCTGTCCTGGAAGGGTGGGGAATGGCAGATCCCACTGCCATACCTATCTGCCAGTCCAAATAAAATCCAGCCCAACACAAAACTAAAAAAAATAGCTTCAGCAACTAAATTTGCTGAAGCCAGCGCCATCTACCTGGATTTTAGTTATCTCACCCAGTTGAGGAACCTGAGTCGGATATACACCCCTTTCAGCGCTACTGAACACATCACCACAATATATATATCTAATATATAAAGCTGAGTATATGTATGTATGTTTGTATGTCCGCTAAAGGAATCCGCATCGTCACAGCTGCAATCACAAAATATGGCACACAGGTATATCAGGTGTCCGGGAAGGCTTTAGGCCGGGTCTCAGCTCTCCAGTACGTACCGTTCCTGAGATATTCCCAAAAAATGCATTAGCCAATAGAAGCCTGATTACATGACCCTTATCAGACAATAGACGCTCGCAGGCCATTAGTCTACACACACAGTTTCAAACCAGGTTTCCATAACAACCCAGCCATTTTTCTTCATTGCTGTAGGTCAGCTTTAAAGGGGCAGAGCGCTGTGGATGACACTGTTAAAGGGGTATTCCGGTTGCCATAAATATAACTTATGTTTTAGACTAATTCATCATCAATCATTACCCAATATAATGTAAATTGCATATATTTACTGTTCAGTAGTAATAAAAGATGTTTTCTTCCACTACTGCCCACTGTGTTTCCTCATAAATTACCATGGCATCGACCTATAATTCAGGCCACCCTCAAAAGAATGACTTAAAAGCCCGCCCCCAGGTCCTGCTAAGCCACGCCCCTGATCTGATCAGGCCACGCCCCCTCCTACTCCTCAGCCGATAGGGTTTGAAAAAATTAAGGTAAAATTCAACTTCTTTCAGCTGCAGGGGTGGGAGGGAGGGTTACTTTCTCCCTGAAGCTCACGCTCAGACTGCACAGTGCTGCTGTCTGAGAGTGAGCTGTTCTAAAGGACATCCCTGTGTACGTGCAGGCCTTCCACAGGACGGTGGACAGGGAGTCTGAAAGCCGGACTGTCCGGCCTAAAACCGGACCTCTGGCCACCCTAGGCAGGCTGCTGTTAGGGTGGCCAGATGTCCGGTTTTAGGCCGGACAGTTCGGTTTTCTGTCTCCCTGTCCTCCGTCCAGCGCAGTGCCTGGACGGACGCAGGGACGTCCACCCTTTCAGTAGCTCACGCCCAGACAGCAGCATTGTGCTGTCTGAGCGTGAGATGCAGCAGCTGACTGAAGATTCTCTCAACCCCTGTCAGTCACTAGAGTCCACAGACAAGGCTCCCTGTGGCTGACTAAGGGGGAGAGAAGCACCGGGCTGTCCCTAGCTTACTTTTAGGTCAGGAACTTCTTCTTCTCCTCCATGTCTTCACGGAGCCGGGGTGTGTGGCTTCATATTTAGGGGTGTGGCTTTACAGGAACCAGGGGCGTGGTTTCATATTTGGGGGTGTGGTTTGTGAGGTCCGGCTTTCTGGGGTGAAGCCAGGGGCCAACCTAGCTGCTGTGGATGTCACGGTTAAAGAGGTGGGCGCTGTGGATGTTACTGTTAAGGGGGCAGGCTGCTGTGGAGGTCACTGTTAAGGGAGGAGGGGACTGTAGAGGCCACTATTAAAGGGGCTGCGGGCTACTGTGAGGTCACGGTTAAGGGAATGGGGTACTGTGACAGTCACTATTAAAGAGGCAGTCGCTGTGGAGGTCTCTGTTAAGAGGGTCAGGAATGGTGGAGGTCAGTTAAGGGCACTGTAACCTATGGTCAGTGTTAAGGGGTGGGGGCTGTGGAGGTCACTGTTAAGGAGTCGGAGTGCTGTAGTGGTCACTCTCGATATCTTTTAACAACACACACACACACAAACATTAAATGAAATAGATGAAATATACCCGGACGAAGCTGGGTCCTTCTGCTAGTATACAGATATATATATATATATATATATATATATATATATACACCGTATTTTTCGCTTTAAAAGACGCACTTTTTTCCCCCAAAAGCCCACCCAGCCACATAAAGTTAAAATAAAAACCTCTCTTACCTCTCCTGCGCCACGGCTCCGCTCCAGGTCTGGCGCTCCTCTTTCTTATGCGGGCCGGCTCTGCACTGTCCTGACCGCGTACAGTGCAGCGCCGGCCAGAGAAGACAGAGGATCGCCGGACCCGAAGCAGAGCCGCGGCGCAGGTTTTTTATTTTTACCTTATGTGGCTGGGTGGGCTGATCTGAGGTCTGATGGGGGCACACTCTGCTGATCTGAGGTCTGATGGGGGCACATTCTGTTGATATGAGGTCTGATGGGGGCACATTCTGCTGATCTGAGTTCTGATGGGGGCACATTCTGTTGATATGAGGTCTGATGGGGGCACATTCTGTTGATCTGAGGTCTTATGGGGGCACATTCTGCTGATCTGAGGTCTGATGGGGGCATATTCTGCTGATCTGAGGTCTGATGGGGGCACATTCTGCTGATCTGAGGTCTGATGGGGGCACATTCTGCTGATCTGAGGTCTGATGGGGGCACAGTGGGCTGATATGGGGCCATAGTGGGCTGATCTGAGGTCTGATGGGGGTCTGACATGGAGGGCTGATATGGGGGTCTGATGTGATGTCCTGAAATTTATGGGGGGTCTGATATGAATTGTGATGAAAAATATTTTTTTCTTATTTTCCTACTCTAAAATCTGGGGTGCGTCTTATCATCAGGTGTGTCTTATAAAGCGAAAAATACGGTATATATATATATATACAGTGGGGAAAAAAGTATTTAATCAGCCACCAATTGTGCAAGTTCTCCCACTTATGAATGAGAGAGGCCTGTAATTGACATCATAGGTAGACCTCAACTATGAGAGACAAAATGAGAAAACAAATCCAGAAAATCACATTGTCTGATTTTTAATGAGTATTTGGTCACCTACAAACAAGCAAGATTTCTGGCTCTCACAGACCTGTAACTTCTTTTTTAAGAGGCTCCTCTGTCCTCCACTCATTACCTGTAGTAATGACACCTATTTGAATTTGTTATCAGTATAAAAGACACAAAGTCACACTCCAAACTCCACTATGGTGAAGACCAAAGAGCTGTCGAAGGACACCAGAAACAAAATTGTAGACCTGCACCAGGCTGGGAAGACTGAATCTGCAATAGGCAAGCAGCTTGGTGTGAAGAATTCAACTGTGGGAGCAATAATTAGAAAATGGAAGACATACAAGACCACTGATAATCCCCTCGATCAGGGGCTCCATGCAAGATCTCACCCCATGGGGTCAAAATGATCACAAGAACTGTGAGCAAAAATCCCAGAACTACACAGGGGACCTAGTGAATGACTTGCAGAAAGCTGGGACCAACGTAACAAAGGCATCCGTCAGTAATACACTACGCTGCCAGGGACTCAGATCCTGCAGTGCCAGACGTGTCCCCCTGCTTAAGACAGTACATATCCGGGCCCGTCTGAAGTTTTCTAGAGAGCATTTAGATGTTCCAGAAGAGTATTGGGAGAATGGCATATGGTCAGATGAAACTAAAGTAGAACTGTTTGGTAAAAACACAACTCGTCGTGTTTGGAGGAGAGTGAAAGCTGAGTTGCATCCAAAGAACACCATACCTACTGTGAAGCATGGGGGTGGCAACATCATGCTTTGGGGCTGTTTCTCTGCAAAGGGACCAGGACGACTGATCCGTGTACATGAAAGAACGAATGGGGCCATGTATCGTGAGATTTTGAGTGCAAACCTTCTTCTATCAGCAAGGGCATTGAGGATGAAATGTGGCTGGGTCTTTCAGCATGACAATCATCTTAAGCACACTGCCAGGGCAACGAAGGAGTGGCTTTGTAAGAAGCATTTCAAGGTCCAGGAGTGGCCTAGCCAGTCTCCAGATCTCAACCCCATAGAAAACCTTTGGAGGGAGTTAAAAGTCCGTGTTGCCCAGCGACAGCCCCAAAACATCACTGCTCTAGAGGAGATCTTTATGGAGGAATGGGCCAACATACCAGCAACAGTGTGTGCCAACCTTGTGAAGACTTACAGAAAACTTTTGACCTCTGTCATTTCCAACAAAGGAAAGTATTGAGATGAACTTTTGTTATTGACCAAATACTTATTTTCCACCATAATTTGCAAATAAATTCTTTAAAAATCAGACAATGTGATTTTCTGGATATGTTTTCTAATTTTATCTGTCACAGTTGAGGTCTACCTATGATGTCAATTACAGGCCTCTCTCATCTTTTTAAGTGGGAGAACTTGCACAATTCTAATCCCTACAGGTGCTTACCTATTAAGTACAGGTAAGCACCTGTAGGGATTAGAATGACGCAGCGACATTCTATAGATCCCGATTAGTCCACAAACCATAAGGTCACAAACAGAGGCTTTATAATAGCAAGTCCCAGAGCTGTAGACTGCCCAAACCCCTGAAGACGCTGAGCGTTTGGCGAAACATGTCAGGGGGGGCAGCTTCTGACCTAGTTTTTTTAGAGCAGGGAAAGCGAATCTGCCAAGTTTAAGAGGCAGCAGGGATTGATAGGTATCATAACCTCATAAGTGCCTGTGTCAGCGCGCAGCCATAGGCACGAATGTGCACCACTAAACAATAGACACCAAGATGTCACTATATATGTGAATGACAAGTGCTTACCCTGATATTTTTAAAACCAGTATATTCTCATTTTCCTTTTCTTTTCTCTTTTTCTATTAAGTTGATATGCAAATAAAAGTGAAGTTTTAATTAATAAGGGAGTGAGAGGGTGGAAACGGCATGACTGGCGTATGTAAGCTTTTTTGCCTGCAAATTATTGTTTAAGAACGCCGCACCCTCTTTCTAGGGGTTTCATTTTTTGTTTTGTATACACAGCTACATAAATTTGGCACATCCACCTACAGCTAAAGGGGTATTAGGACCAATGTCTAAAACACCGGTCTTAATAAATGACTCTTTAAGTGTTACTATTGTTTTTCCCATTTCCCACTGCAGAAAGAGTTAATAAAAGTTAATCCATAGGTTATGTGTACTCCACAATGGTGCAATTAAATCTACAACAAATCCTCATATGGCTGCATTGGCAACAAAATAAATAGATTATAGCTCTTGGAAGGTGACAATCAAAAAATTAAAAAGATTGCTTGGTCACCAACGCCCAAAATGCATATGGGGGAAGGGGTCAATATTTCTTTGGTATATCTGTTGATTAAAAAGAAGCTACAAATTGAATTTTACCTTGAGAAAATCATGAATTGAGTGGAAGTATGACAGGTATGTAGCTTCAGTTGTTATAATTTTAGGGTATTTCTTTTTTAAAAAATGGCATCTGCTCATTTGCGACTTTGTTGGAAGCCACATCGCTTTGATCTATCATACAATGGATCCCATTGACTTATAATTCTTATTCTTATAATTATAATTTTGAGGATTTTGTTAGGTTTCTATTGCTTTGAAGGCAAGAATCGTGATGCATGCTATAGTATTCTTGCCATAAAATCTGATCAAACTGTTGATGGAACCTCCAACAGAAGTAAGAACATTGCCTAATGATTTCAATTAGTCAATATGTATGCCAACTGCAAGAGACACATGCCTTATTTGTATAATAATATTGATGAAATCATAAACATACAATGTACAGTGCAGTAGACACATGGGAAACTCATCTTAATTGTCCCCTCGGCTGGAGCACTGAGTCAGTACAATCCCAAATCTTTTGTGTGTTTGTAGGCAGTGAAAGATAAATGCGCAGGTATTAATGGAACTAGAGTCGTTCTTTCCTGTTTTTAGTTTCGTTGCAGGAACAGAAACATGAAAAAAGGGCAGCACTGGATCTGCCATATGACGGAAACCAAGGGTGCCTGGTGGACCCTATTGACTATAATCAGATTTTCATTAATGAGTTTAGCATTTTATCAGACAAAATAGTGTAGCATTCTGTTTTTTTAATAGAATCTGTAGCGGGGGCCCCTAACAGACCCTCAGATGCAGATTTGAAAATAGCCTAAGAAAGTCCATAGTATAATAAACTATGTACACTAGCGTTAGTGACATGTGAAGCTTTGGCCTTGGTTTTTGATTTACACTTACCATTTTATGGCTCCAATGTACTTATGTCTGTTGCATTCTTTAGTTTTGACTTCTGCTGCATTTTTTAAATGCAGAAAGTTGTAACGGAGGCTGGGGAGGTCTGATCTAAGGCTGAGTGGGGCTGATGGGGTAGGATGGGAGGCTGATAGGGTCTGATGGGGGCTGATTTGAGGCTGATGGGGGCTGTGGGGTCACATCTGCAGCTGATGGGGGCTGTGGGGTCGCATCTGAGGCTGATGGGGGGCTGAGGGGTCTGATTGGGGTCTGATCTGAGGCTAATGGAGGCTGGGGGGTCTAGGTATGGACTTTTCTTAGATGGTTTCCTCCTATAGATGTCCATTTTGGACACTACCCTTTTAAATGCTTTTTTTGTTCTTTTGAATGCTTTTTATGCATTTAGGGCAAAATGAAATTCTTCTGTGAAGTAACTCCAGTCTTACCTGTTTACATTCACTCTCATAAATGCTGTCCTCCACTGGACAAATCATTAAAAGTGTAAAATGCTTGTCACTAAAGGGGAAGATTGTAACTTTATACACAACTCCCCTTATGAAAGTGAATAATAGTCAGTATTCCTATACTTTTGAGCTGGACTACAGGTCAATTACTAAAAGAAATTGTGGATTTCAGTCATACATAAATAATACTTTTTTTTATAATTATTAGTTACTAGCAGAAAGACCCGGCTTCGCCTGGGTATATTTCATCTATTTAATTTAATGTTTCTGTGTGTCGTTGCAGAGAGAAAGTCAATGCAGCTGACAGAAGTTAATTATTACCTTCATTTTTTCAATCCCCATTGGCTGCGGCGTGGGAGGGGGCATCACCTGACCGGGTCGGGGGGGTGGTTTACCGGGACCTTAGGGGGGGGTGCTTTTAGGTCCTTCTTTTCAGGGTGGCCTGAATTATAGGTCAATGCGATGGTAATTTGAGGAAACACAATGGGTAGCAGTGGAAGAAAACATTGCTTCGCACGGGTATATTTAATCTATTTCATTTAATGTTTGTGTGTGTGTCATTGCAGAGAGAAAGTCTCCTTCCCACCCATTCCTGTAGCTGACAGAAGTTGATTTTTACCTTCATTTTTTCAATCCCCATTCGCTGCGGAGTGGGAGAGGGCGGGGCCTGACCAGAGGAGTGGTTTAGCGGGACCTGGGGGGGGGGTTGCTTTTAAGTCCTTTTAGTGGAAGAAAACATCTTTTATTACTACTGAATGGTAGTAGTCTAATATTGGTCTATTTCATCTAATGTTTCTGTGTGTTGTTGCAGAAAGAAACTCAACCTCCCACCCCTGCAGCTGACAAAAGTTTATTCTTATCTTCATTTTTTCAATCCCAATTGGCTGCGGAGGGGGAAGGGGGCGTGGCCTGATAGAGTCGGGGTGTGGCTTAGTGAAACGTGGAGCAGGTGTTGTAAGTCCTTCTTTTGAGAGTGGTGTGAATCACAGGTCGGTGCCATGGTAATTTATGAGGACACGCAATGGGTAGCAGTGGAAGATTTACTACTGAACGGTCATAGTCTAAAATGAGTCTAAAACATAAGTTATATTTATGGTAACCGGAATACCCCTTTAACAGTATCATCCACAGCGCTCTGCCCCTTTAAAGCATTGAATAGAAATGACTGGATTGTTACCTGAGATCCTCAGCTGGCTGCTAATTACCTGGCTGTGTTGTTATGGAAAACTGCCCACCCTGTGTGTGTCTGTGCAGAGAATGGCAGTTGGGGTTTAAAACCAATGCTGTCAGGCTAATATCGGCTAATGCAGGTCATATTTTGGGAATATCTCTGGAACATTATGTCCTAGAGAGATGAGACCTGGTCTAAAACCTTCCCGGGCACCTGATGTACCTGTGTGCCGAATTTGGTGAACATCGGCCCAGTAGTTTGGTCGCGCATAGAGAACAGACAGACGGACAGACAGACAGAAACTCATTTTTATAATATTAAGAGATTGGATAGGAAGGAAGGAAGGAAGTTGAGTGATTAGCACTGGTGCATTGCAGCCAGGGGGTGTACACAGATCTCATTGGGCCCCACAGCAAAATTTAGTATGGGTTACTTGAACCTAGCTTCTCAGTGTAACATCAGTCACTCCTAGGCAATGCAGAGCATGTGCAATGCCCCACATTTCTGATGAATTTATGTCTTTTTTAATCAAGTGGAGGAAATTTTAATTTTATACAAATTGTAATAAAAAAAAGGCCTCACCCAATTGATCCAACTTTTATGTCGGAAAAAGTGGAACAGGTGCTTCCAATATATGGCGCTCATTCTGAACACCATGTTTCTCAAGTATTTACACCAGAAAACTAGCAAAAATGCATTAATAAATCGGTTTCTCTTCTATTACAAAGCTAGCTGGCTGCCTACAGCCACCACTAGGGGGAGCTCCGTGACTAGGAATTATTGCAACTAACATGGAAGCTGTAATAATATCTTTGCATTAAGCTCCTCATATTGACGGCTGTGTGAAAATGCAATGTTTTCACATGGGGGAAGAGCAAGTTATGTGTGGTTACCCCTCCGGGCCTCATAGCAGTCCTGTAGTCTGCCTCTGTTGCAGGTACGCTACTGCTTGCAGCAATCAGGTGCTAGATTTGAATCCAACCAAGGACAACAACTGAATGAAGTTTGTATGTTCTCCCTGGGTTTTCTCCAAGTACTCCGTTTTCCTCCCACACTCCATACAAATAAGTACTGATAGGGAACATAGATTGTGAGCTCCATTGGGGACACTGTGTGATGATAATGTCTTCCGGGTCCCGCTGTGGTGTCCTGACCGCACACAGTGGCAGGATATAATACATGTAGGCACGCACTATGACTTGATGCTGTGCGCATCAGGTCACAGTACACAGTGGGACCGGGAAGAAGCCGTTCAGTGAGTCCTGGATATGGGTGCTGTCCGGATCGAACAAAGTAAGTTTATTTATTTTTTAACCGTCTGATCTGAGGTCAGATGGGGGCTAGAGGGTCTGATTGGGGCTGATCTGAGGCTAATGGAGGCTGGGGGGTCACATGTAAGGCCGAAGGGGCCTGATGGGGTCGCATCTGAGGCTGATGGGGGCTGGGGGCTCTGATTGGGGGCTGATCTGAGGCTCATGGAGGCTGGGGTAGTCTGATGGGAGGCTCATGGAGGCTGGGGTTGGGTCTGATCTGAGGCTGATGTAGGTTGAGGGGTCTGACTGATGCTAATAGAGCTTGGGGTCTGATTTTGGGGTCTGAAGAATGGGGGTCTGATGAGGATTAGAGGTCTGATGAGGGTCTGATCTGAGGTCTGATGGAAAATATTTTTTCTTATTTTCTTCTTCCAAATTCTAGGTGCATCTTATGGTTTGTAAAATATGGTAATCATTTTTACCAATTTTTCCTACTATTTTCTGGACAGACATAGATTGGACTGGTTGGATTTCTTTCATGTTAGATCCCATTTCCTACTAGATAAGAGCTAATTTTCACCTTGTACTAGTTTATTTAAGAACTTTTAATTTATTAAGACCGGCGGTTTCAGTTTTGAAGAAGTGCAGGCCTCTCCATAACTTCGGTGCTTCCAGGTCTAAATGTAAAGCAGTTTCCAAGCTGTCTTACATTTAGACCTTTTTCTACGCATGTCCCCTTCCCCGTCCACGCCATGCCCACAATTTTCAACCTGGCGGGAGCGGGGAAAAGTTGCAGATAGAGGCACAACTAACCATTGTGCCGCTATCTGCGCCTGAAATACGCCTAATGTAGTCATATTTCTGTATGATAAAAGACCCCCTTAATAAACCCTTAAGCTGGCGGTGGTTCTGCCAAAAGTATGAAGAGGCGCTGGCCTTTTCGTAGTTTCAGCAGAACCTCCGCCAGTTGTAAATAGACAGCTTTTTAGCTGTCTTACATTTAGACCTTTTACTACGCCTGAATCAGGCGTAGAAAATGGTAATTCAGACAGGCCTGTCATCCTGTCCCCTCACTTTAGATTAATAAATTGAAAAAGGTGAAATGTGCAGTGAAAATATCGAACAAACTTGTTTTTTCATGAAGATTTTTTCCACCACCTGTGGATGAGGTTTTCAAAATCACATCGACAAGGCTCAGCTCTCTATGTATAACGACAATGCCCCCATTGCTCCTAGAGGCTCATTTGCATATATTGCAACTTCATATTTCTCAACAATGCAGGCACATATGAACATGGGGCCAACACAGATGTCTTCATCTGCCAAGTACACATGTAACAGGTCAGCCATTCATGATCCCTCTAGAGATTAAGATTATCATCCAGGGACTTGTACCTTTACATATGGTTTGTTTTATTTCACCTGCTTAGGATCTTATGTGATTTTGCAATAAAGCAAATGTTACTCATTTTACAATTGACAGTATGTTTTTTTCCATTGAAACAGGTTTCCATCTGTGATTTAAAAAACATCAATAATCTCCTACTCTTACGTAACTTTCATAGGTTCTAACAATATTCATTAAGTGCTTTTTTTACAGTATCAGTATTATTGGGAAAATTCTAACGTCTATTTTTGTTGTATGGAGCAGCTTAATGCCAGTCTTTACTGCCATCTGGTGTCTCATTTTTGCAATTACGCATACAGTATGACAAGCATAGCAAGCTTGCAGCCGTATGTACACTAGTAGTTCACATTTGTGATCTGACACCACCAGCGATCCAACATTTATCACTTTCCCTGTGAATTGATGATGAATACCTTTCATGGGGTAAAGGTTTTAACCCCTTTAGGATGGGCCATTTTCCATTTTTTTGTTTTCGTTTTTTTATTCCCAGCCTTCCCAGGTCTAACTTTTTAATTTTTTTTTTCACTTAGCCATATGCGGGACAAGTTGTACTTTCTAATGGCTATGGTTGCATACAATGTAGTGGGAAAAAAATTCAATTTGTTTGGAATGATAAAAAAACATGTTTCCTATGTGGTAAAACTGACCTGTTACTTTCATTCTCCAGGTCAGTATGATTATAACGATACCACAGATGTATAGTTTTTCTTGTGTTTCAGTACTGAAAGAAAATAAAAAAAATATATATTTTTTTTCTTTGCATCTTCATATTAAGTGTACAGAGCTGTGTGTGGGCTCATTTGGGACGATCAGAGGCGTTGCTAGGGTCTCAAAAAGATCCGGGGCCCAAGCCCCAATGAATATGGCCCAATTCTCTATGTCGGCCCTCGCCCCAACCCTGCAATACAGCAGCACATACCTCACATCCAGGGCCTCCCGGGTGACTTCTCCTCTGATGTAGATCTTCTCTGTCATCTTCTCCACTTGGTCCAGACAACTTCTCTCAGCCGCTCCTCATCTCTGCAGAGTGTGACACACGGACATCTTACCTTCCTCACATTTCTATCATCATCCCCCAACCTGGAGTCCCCACAGTCTTATGCTGCTGCTCACTGTGCCCCCCAAAACCTCCAGATACTATCCTGGAGAAATAATACTGCCCCATAGTAATAGTCCTACCAGTAGTAATTCCATCATTAGTAACACTGCACCCTACAGTGACCCCAGCACTGATAATGCTCCCCAAGATTGTCCCCATTACTAGAAGAGTCCTCCAGTAGTAATAATGCCCTCACAGAGCCTCCAGTAGTAATAATGCCATCACAGAGCCTCCAGTAGTAATAAGGCCCCCTATTGTTCCCCCATTGGTAATCAAGCTCTCTACAGACCCTTCAGTAGTAATAAGGGCCCCCATAGTGCTCTTAGTAGAAATAAGGCAGATCTATAACACACTCCTATAGAGCCCCCAGTAGTAATAAGAACGCCTAATGTCCCCTGGTATTATAATACCCCTACAGTGCCTCCAGTATTTATATCGCTCCCCCTACTGTTATAATGCTCACCCTGAAGTGCCCACTGTAGTTATATTCCTCCTTTTAGTGTCCTCAGAAATTATAATTCCTCAGACCCTCCACCATACAGTCCCATGTAAATAAAGCTATTTCCCTCCTGTGTAAATAACATCACACCATCTCTCCAGCCCCCTCCAAATACAGTCCCATGTAAATAACATAATTCCCATAGCTGTCATCAACATACAGTCCTATGTAAATATCACTCCCTCCGACAGCCGCCTTTAACATACAGTCCCATGTAAATAACATCACTTCCTTCCCACATACACCTCCAACATGCAGTCCCTTAAAAAAATAACATCACTCCACCCCACAGCCCCATGTAAATAACATAAACCTGCCCTCAGCCACATCCAACATGCAGTCCGATGTAAATAACATCACTCCACCCCACAGCCCCATGTAAATAGCATAAACCTGCCCTCAGCCACATCCAACATGCAGTACCATGTAAATAACATCACTCCATGCCACAGTCCAATGTAAATAAGGCTACTTTCACACCAGCGTTTTTGCTGGATCCGTCATGGATCAGCAAAAACGCTTCCATCATGATAATACAACCGTCTGCATCCGTTCTGAACGGATCCGGCTGTATTATCTTTTAAATAGCTAGTTTGGATCATTTTCTTCATGTGGACAACAAAACGCAACAAACAGCATTTTAGTGTCCGCCTCCAAAACGGAATGCTGACTGAACTGAAGCAAAACTGATGCATTCTGAACGGATCCTTTTCCATTCAGAATGCATTAGGGAAAAACTGATCAGTTTAGGACCATTTATGAGAGCCTGTGACGGATCTCACAAACAGATCCTTACAACGCAAGTGTGAAAGTAGCCTAAGGCTAGTGTCACACCTGCGGCAGGGGACTCCGGCAGGCTGTTCTGGTGGGTGAACAGCCCGACAGATCCCTGCTGCAGCAGGTGCACGTGTGGGGCCAGAACTATGCTCTGGCCCCATTCACTGTAATGGGGGAGGGCCACGGATCCAGCCACAGCATGGCAAACCCTGCTGAGAGGCGGCCAGAACAAAAGTACAATATGCTGTACTTTTGTTCTGGCCGCCTTGTGGCAGGAGTTCCCATGCTGTGGCCAGATCCATGGCCCGCCCCGATTACAGTGAATGGGGCAGCAGCGTAGTTCTGGCCCCACACGTGCACCAGCGGCAGCATGGATCCTAACAGCCTGACGGAGTCCCATGCCATAGGTGTGAAAGTATCCTAACAGAACCCTGCCCAAGTCACCTCCAACACACAGTCCCATGATAACATCCCTCCCTTCTGCCCTAACATACAGACCCAGTTAAATAACCACAACTCCCAGCATCCCTCTGCTTCTCCCTTTACTTACCTCTTCTGATGTAGCAGTGCTCACTGCAGCTTCTTCCCCACAATTCTCCTCTTCAGTTTAGAAGACAGGGGAAAGGACCTGTGATGATGTCACAGTCATGTGACCATTGCAGGATTGGACGGCACTGATCACATGACCTGTGATGTCATCATAGGTCCTACATATCTTGCAGTCTATTGTATTTGTTTAACAGGCAGGACATTCGGGGCCTGGGAGAAAACATCAGGGGCCCAGGCCCCGAATGTTTTAGCCTAGCAACGCCCCTGGGGACGATCAGTAGTTTTTATTGACACTAGAGATGAGCGAATCATGCAAGATTTTATTAGCCGAACATTCGCCGAACTTTTCATAAGATTCGTATATTTGACGAATAGATTTGTTTAATTTGCGTACAAAATATACGTAATTATATAGCTTTTAGCAAACATTTGCGCACTAATAACGAACGTTCAGGTAAAAAGGTACGCAACCTCTTTGAACACGTACGAATAAGCGTACAGAGTGCGTACGAATATGACGGGCTTTGCTGGAGAGGAATGGTGGAGCAGGAGGAATGCTCTGAGCCTGACCCCTGGCTTCTTATGGATACTGTATCAGCAGATGACAGCAGATCATCCGGCTGATACTGAGATGAGCGTGCCATCCATTCCACTACCTCATCCATTTCTCCTCCACTACAATTTTGCGCCTTGGTGCGCCTGGTGGAACAACGGCCAAGTATTGCGAATACTATTAGTAGATGCTCTGGCTACAGGTCCTTTGGCACTTCTGCCCTGTGCCACCTTCAACTTTTTTTTTTGAGCTTGAGGTCTGGCTGGAACTGGACCCCTTTTGCTTATCCATTCCAGACATTTCAGTATCCCTGATATGAGTAATATGAATTCCCAGAGCAATTACACCCCAATTTTCAAAAAACAGGTCTCAGAGTCTCAGAACTTCAAACACAGTGCTTCTGCTCGTCTCAGCAGTCACAGCAGATGTGATGCGTCACTGGCTTACCGAGCCTGAGCCAATCAGAGCAAGCCCTACCCCACTAGGTTAGGTGACCGCTTTCTTCCCGGGCTTTTGCACATGATAAACAAACTAAAAGTAAAATTTTGCTAATGAATTGAATTCATATGCAACAGGAACTTATACGTAGCAATAGCGTATAATTTATAGAACAAACTACGTAGCGAATGCGCACAAAGCTGAAGCGAATCACCTAATATTTGGATTCGCTTTGCAGCTAAACATTTCCAAGATTCGATACGAATCAACGAATCGGCGAATAGATTCGCTCATCTCTAATTGACACCAATAAAATGTAAGACTTTTTGATAATTTTTTTATTAAATTTTTTTGTGAGAGGTTAAGTAACCAAAAATGGCGAATTGGCGATTTTGATGTTTATTTTTTCCATTACTATTATATTTTAATAGTATGGGAGTTTTTGCATCCGGTAATGTCTATTTGTAATTTTTTTATATATTTTAATTTTGGGGAAAGTGGGGGAAGAGATTTTAAAAAAATTTGTTTTCAAAACTTTTTTTCACTCTTTACTGGCTTCTCTGTGAACGTGAACACACAATCATTACATCATTCATAAACTGACTGGATTACACATTCAGGTTGCAGTCATACCAAAATAATATAATACTTCCCTCACTAGAGCCTTGCCTTGCCTTATACAATAAATGATATCTTTCAATGCAGCAGACTGACATTGAGTGCTATAAGTTAATCATCAATAAGAAGACATAAAAACCTTTCTCCGCTGTAGACTCATCCATTAGTGATCTATTTACAGTATGAATAACATATGTTTTTTGCTATAAAATGTTTAACTTGCCATTTTGCTGCCAATTTGCCTAGTTGGTGATCCTCCTGTAGGGTTAGGGCCCTTTCGTGAGCGGGCCATATGTCCCGAGGCGGCATCGATCGTGCGCACGGGAGCGCACAGCAAACTCTGTAGAGGTAAGAGATGGCTGAAAGAAATCATTATGGCAGTCTGGTCTGAATGGAGAAGATGGGAAAAGAGAACGTCTATATCAGAGGAGACATCACCAAATTTTACCTTTATTGATCCTTCAGTTCTGGGCTGTGGTCACATTTCTATAATATTATGCCCATGGGCTTGTCAGAGGGGCAACAGGGGCAGTGATAGGGGCGTGTCTATGTAACTAACTGGGAGGGAGGAGCTATAAACTAGATGGGCTTTGTTAGGGGCAGTGCTGGAGCTGTGGCAGAGAAAGGAGAAGTGCATCATGGGTTTGGTTGTATACAGGAACAGGAAGTGCTACATTCAGGACGGAAACAAACCAGAGTGACTGGTAAGAGGTATGGGGTGCTCTATTACCTTCTAAGCATACTTCCCAACTGTTGTGGATCCACAGTCCCATTTCAGTGCTGTCCTGCAATCCTGAAATGGCTGATGTATGTCCCGCTCTCAGCTGTCTCTGCATCTAACACAAAGACAGTTGCTTGTAATGGTGAAGCAGGGAGCTGTCCACTCCCCGCTTTACCATTCGGCTCAGGTGGCAGTGCTCCCCACTGCTGCACTGTGTAGGAGGAGTCAGTAATCAGCCTATGCTCCTCCTACACAGCCCAGCTGTGCAGCACCCTGCCTGTTGCTGTTCGGGTGCGCAGGGTGAGCTGTGATAATCATTGGCAGAACCAGGTGAGAATTTCCTTTCTTTTTTTTTTAACTTCCTGGGAAGGGAGAATATTTGGACATAACTAGTGTGAAAGGGGCACATCTGGGCATAAATTCTGTGAAGGGGCACACTGTGGGCATAATTATTATGAAGGGGCACATCTGGACATAAATTTTGTGAAGGGGCACACTGTGGACATTGCTTCTGTAAAGGGCACAATGTGGGCATTGCTACTGTAAGGAGAACAATGTGGGCATTATTGCTGTGAAGGGGGCATGTTTGGGCATCACTACTGTGAGGGGGGGCATTTGGACATTGCTACTGTTAGGGTCACAGTGCGGACACTACTACTGTGATGTCACAATGTGGGCACTGCTACTGTGAGGGGCCTAATGTGGGCACTACTGCGACAGGGCACAATGTGGGCATAACTACTGAGTTGGGGCACAATGGGGGCATAACTACTGTGTAGTGTCATAAAAGGTGAATAATTACTATGTGGGGGCATTAATGGGACTGGATGGGATTGGGTGTATGGTTATGTTTTAGACGGAGTTAGAGGCATGGCGTAGTTTGAAAAAAATTGACGCTATATCAATTTTCACCTCAGGCAGCACATAGGCTAGGTGCACCCCTGCCCCTTGCCACAAAGCACTGCGAATAGCGGGCCCAAGCGGAACTCTTGCAGCAGGGCCCATGAGCCTTTTGCTCTGATATTTGGCGACCATCATATCTAGCAGGTTGTAAAGAATATACTTATGCTAAGAATATACTAATCAAACTGTTTATAACCTTTATATGATATCTGACTAAGGTTTGTGTGGTCTAAGTGTACTTTGTGTTCTTGAAAGATCGTATGAGTCATCCCATTCTGAGATTGTTTTTTACTTTAATAGTGTCATATAATTATTCTCTTGGTGACAATTGTTTTTATTGTAGTTTCGTATTTGCTTTTATTTCATAATTTTTGTCCCATGCTCCACATCAGTTGTTTTAGATCAATCTGTAACCACAACATTAATTATTCCACTTAAAGAGGACCTTTCACCACTCCTGACATACCTGTTTTAATAGATCCATACATTCCCCACGTACTAACAATTCTGGAACATCTATTCTTATGGCTCTATGTTGTGCCATTCCTTTATTATTTGCACTAGAAGTTATGAATGAATTGCTATTTGCCTTCAGTAAAGGAACAGAGGGGAGGTGACCAGTTGGGGGTGTGTACCTGCACAGACTGACTCTAGCCAATCAGTGCTGCCATGTTCAGACTATGCAGGTACACACCCTAAACTTGTTACCTCCCCTCTGTTCCCTTACTGAATACAAATAGCAATTCATTCATAACTTCTAGTGCAAATAATAAAGGAATGGCACAACATACAGCCCATAAGAATAGATGTTCCAGACTTGTTATTACATGGGGAATGCATGCAGCTATTAAAACAGGCATGTCAGCATTGGTGAAAGATCCTCTTTAAAGGGGTTGTCCACTTTCTGGTTATTGTTGACCGATGTGTTTGTGAGATGACTATATGGCACTTACTAATATAGTCTTTGTTGAAATTCGGCACCATTTTCTATAGTTCATGAGATATGCCCCCTTGTTTACATAGTTTTCTGTGCTGTCCACACAGTGGTCCTATCCATAAGATAGCCACAGATGGAGGGTCATGTGACCAAGCAAATGGAGGAGAATTCACATGGAGGTGATCTGCCTGGTCACATGGCCCTCCATCAGTGGCCATTTTATGGACAGGACCCTGGGTGAACAGCATAAAAGACTTGTGTGGGTGCTTTTCCATGTACTACTTTGATTCAGTTTTTGAGGCTAATGTAATGTCAGAAGTGGATTGTATTGTGGGGGGGGGGGGGGAGAGTACTGTACATGGCAAAAAATTTTCTTCTTTCCGATTTTGGAATCCCACTTTGCCCACTGTAATTCTAAAGGGACACTTCCATAAAAAAATGTTATTACATATTAACTGCCTATATTCTATGGAATTTTTTTTATATATAAAACGGCTCTTTAACATCCACTTTGTTTGGACTTTTAGCATGGGAAACAGACTTACTTAACCTTTTCAGTCCAGCCATCTCTGTGACCTACCTGCCTGCTCCCTGAGGCTCAGTTATGGCTCTGTGGGTCTACAGCTGTTTTCACGCCCTTTGGTCCCCAAATGTAAACTTGTTCCTGCTGCGGCCAGTCATTGACTACGCAAGCACATGCGACCTCCATCCGTGCCAGAAGTTTACATGTGGGAACCAGAAGCCAAATGAAGACACTGGGGGACTTACAGATCTGGAACCAAGTTTGACTCCCTTGACAGGTTCAACATTTATTTAAAACATACTTAGAAGTTGGACAACCATCTTAATTATCCTGTGGCGGCAACTGAACACTTACTGCCATGTCCCTCAAAAATTACAGGTGATCACTGGAGTCCGAGAAGGGGATTGCTTTTAATCTGGTTATTTTCAAGGAAACCTACTAAGAAATGGTGATTCTCCAAAGTAGATAAATCCTTTAATACTGTTCCCATTAAAACACTAGTATACCTCAAAATGAAAAAAGTGAGACCCACAAGCTCTGATGATTTAGGTATGACTTCATACTATAAACATACAATACATACTATAGAAAGATACATATGAGATAAGAAGATATAAGATTGGATAGATAAATAAATCATATCAATTCATCCATGTACATATCAAAGTATCTATCCCTCATGTGTGCATCTCATATCTACTAGATAGAGATGGATAAATACATAATGTCAAGTCTAACGCCAAAGGCAAAACCAAAAACACAAATGCACAATTTTTGTTCACAATCTTAACTAGATTTGATAATACATGAATTGCATGCCATACAAAATATAAGAAAACCTTAAAGGGGTATTCCAGCAGAAAAAGAAAAACATGGGATGGCCATGAAACGGTTAAAAAAAAAACCCAGACTAGTTTATCACTTTGGTAATCCCCTAGTTCTGTTGGTGTTTCCATTCCAATGGTGCCCAATTTCCCTCTGCATTTTTCTTCCTGCTTCTGTCTAAACACGGCAGGAAATAATTGGGATTGGCGCTAAGCCAATCACTAGCTGCAGAGATGACCCGCCCCAACCATCTACGGGGGGGCACTATTTAGGGGTATTTTATCATTTCCTGCTGTGTCAGGACATCAGCAGTAAGTGAAGAGTAGCGGGGACGCAGGATCCAGTGGAACAGCAACACTGGGGGATTGGCAAGGTGAGTATAATTTAGATTTAGATCTTTTTAGCCATTTGAAGGCCATACCACATATTTCTTTGTCTGATGGAATGCCTCCTTAATATCATAGTCAAGAATATAAACTCATAGAAAGGGATTTCCATTAGTCCAAAAAAAGTCCGCCATAATGAGTCATCTGTCTGTATGAGTAGATGATGAAATTCCACAAAATGTTTAGGTCTAATTCTGTTGAGAATCCCAGGATTGTTTTCGGGGATCTTTTAAACCTTTTGAAGTCCTTCATCAATTGCCTTTCCATTTAGACAAAGTGTACTATTTTGCAGATTATCCTTGGTCTCCTCATCATCACTAATTGCAGGTGTCTCCTCTTCTCTCCTTCGATAGATCATTCGGCTGAGCACCGTGGTCAGGAACATTTCCATGATGAGAAGTTGCTGATTCATGTCTGAAATAAAAATGACATTCACTCAATATAAATTTTAGGCTAAATTTTAGGCAATAGGAGGGTCATTTATTATCCAGAAATATACCTATATTAGCAAAAGTTCTGGCACAGATTGTGGTGCAAAGGTTACTATTATTTATTATTCATCATTTTCTTTGCCTGATTTAGGCTTCATTCACATGTCCGTATGTGTTTTGCAGTCTGTAAATTGCGGATCCGCAAAAAAAACGGATGTCGTTCCGTCAGGCATCCATTTTTCCCGCTTTTCTTGCGGATCCATTGTAACAATGTCTATCCTTGTCAGCAAAACGGACAAGAATAGGACATGTTCTATCTTTTTTGTGGAACGGAAATACGGAAACGGAATGGACATGGAGTACCTTCCGTTTTTTTGCGGACCCATTGAAATGAATGGTTCCACAAAAAAAAACGGAACGGACACGGAAACAAAATACGGACGTGTGAATGAAGCCTTAGATGTAGAAAATGGTCTAAATGTAAGACAGCTAGGAAGCTGTCTTACATTCCGACCAGCGCTGGATACGCCAAAGTTATGTAGAGTCTTAATAAATGATCCCCTAGGGGTTTTACTTTGATATCACTGGAATGTAAATCAGAATAAGTGGCACATGACTAATGCGTGCATATGTCATAGATGTATATAGATACATGAATAATGCATACATAGATGTATAGTGCATAGATGTTCCATAAATTGTGTGTTTAACCACAATTTTCTCTCCATGCTTGCTGGATGGGTGGATTCTTCACTATTCTGCACTCTGAGTCAATCAGATTCTTCTCCTGCTGCCTCCCTACCCTCAAACTGCCCACAGACTTAAAATAGCTGGCAGGCAGGATAGAATTTCAGAATCTGGTGGGGACACCCTTGGTAAGCAGCATATACATCACCTATATAAATTACAAGGTGCTAGGTCCAATAGCAAACTTTTGAAAGGTTGTGGGAAACGTCAAATTCCACTATGGTCTAGCCAATAGTAAGGGTATAGTGGGAGTTGGAATTGGAAACAATTTACCTGAAAAAGGAGTATGGATGGTGGAAACCCCTAGGCTCCTTTTCCCTCCATATAATCCAGTCCTAAGAATGAGAACATTGAGGATCATTTACTATGCTGAAATACGCCTAAATTAGGCATATTTCAGTTGCAGATAGCGGCATAATGGTTAGTTGCGCCACTATCTGTGACTTCTCTCCTTATGCCAGGTCTACAATTGTGTGCGTGGCGTGGACGTTGAAGGGGACGGGGCGGTGGGCCCATCTCATTCACCATTTTGTACTCCTGTTTTAGGTGTATAAAATGGTCTAAAATGTAAAATAGCAAGGAAGCGGTCTTACATTTAGAACTGGTGCTGGATGAGCCAAAGTTATGAAGAGGTCAGGGCCTCTTCATTACTGCAGCTTATCCACCACCAGTTTAGGGGTTTATTAAGACCAGTTGTCTTAATAATGTGGATTGAGATTGCACAATGTGAACTGGGTGAGAAAGGCGATAATGGACCTTAGGAATTTATGACTTCTCCTATGGATTCGTTTTAACTTGGGCCAACCTCTTTAAGGGTCTACACATGTTCTTATATTGGACAAACTGTTCCATATCAGCTGCAAAACTGAAATTTGCAGGTTTATTTGAAAGCAAATATTTTTCAAAACAAGTAATACATTTACTGGAAAATACTGGAAGGCATTTATTAAACTGAAAAATTGGTATTTTAAACAATTTCATTATTTTCTCTCTGTCTTACTCTCTATACCTATAGATATGTAAAATGGAGGAAATTATGTAAACGGTGGCTCCTATTGTAATCCCAGGTCTACAAAGTTGTGTAACCTCCGGTTTAGTTGTAAGGTAATAAGTAATCATTGATCGCACTTCCAAAGTGCATGGTAGCCCTGTGTAGCTGACCCACCCACTAATACCGCGTGTGGGAATGAGATGATAATAGAGGAAGGACAAGGTCTACACAACAAGCGTGACTGTGCCTGACAGCATATTACTTTTCTTATAGATACTGAGGATGGATTTTAACAAACTATCAACCTCTTCTCTAGTTCCTATTAGTAGTTTTGTTACATTTTCCAATTCCCTTTGTTACAAAATGTACTGTAGCCTCAATAACAGGTTAAAATAATGATACCCCAGACTATTATCTGTCTTTAGGTGACATGTTCCATAGCTACATAAATGTTATTTTTCTATTTAATTGTGCAATTTGCTTTGTCTTGATTGTAACAAGTGTTATTATTATTGTTAGTGGCAATCAATAAAAGATGCTACCAGATCCTGATTTTTTTTTTTTTTTAGATAATTACAATTACGAATCAGCTAGTGTGGATCCACTGTGCCAACTAACTGGTTTGACTTAGGGCTAAACCCTAAGGGCCTTATTCCAGTGCTCCGGTGATATTCACCCTTTAATCCCTGTACAAGGATCAGGCCTTTGCAATAGGGAAGCAATTGGACTGCTACCTGGATAATCCTGATGTAGTTGACTCATAAGGATCAAGAACTCTGTTGCAAGCACCAGAAGCAGAAAGATTATGACATGTGCAGTGCTCTCTCCATTGTCTCTGGAGGATGCTGGACCATTGTGGCATATACAGGGTTCTGTCTATTCTCACAACAGGATTCTGGTCCATTAAGACACGTGCAGTGTGTCCTTGGAAGATGTTGGCCTATTGTGATGACGGCAGTGCTCTGTCCATTGTCTCTGGAGGATGCTGGACCATTGTGGCATATACAGGGTTCTGTCTATTGTCACAAGAAGGTGGACCATTGTGACACACGCAGTGTTCCAACCAAGGTCCCAGAAGAATGTTGGCACATTGTGACATGCAGTGTTCCATCCATTATCCCTGGATGATGCTGGACTATTGTGACACATGTAGTGTTCCATCTATTGTCCCTAGACAATGCTCACCCATTTGGACACAAGTGGAGTTCTGTCCATTTTCTCTGGAGGATGCTGGTCCATTTTGACACTCACAGTGTTCCGTCAGTTGAAAGATGCTGAACCATTGTGAAAAGGGCATTGTTCCTGCCATTGTCCCATGAAGATGCTGGCCCTTTGTCACATGCGCAGTGTTCCAACTATTGTCCCTGGAAAATGCTGGCCCATTGCAACATGGACAGTGTTCCATCCATTATGCTTGGATGATGCTGGTCCATTATGGCACATACGGTGTTCAATACCACCCAACTTTTTTGATGGTCATAGAAGGATACTTGCAGCTCAATATGCAAAAGATCCATTGCTGCAGCCAATGTTTGATTGAGCAGCATTCATAGCCATTGCAAGAAAGTAGCAGGAATTGAGGTGTAGCAGGGACCTGACACTGTCAGAACTGCAGGGGCTGGGGATCAGTGAGTAGAAGTTTGCATGGGAACAAGTGATGGCATAGTGATCGCTCAGATATCAGATATGTATAGGGACTTTCAGTATCATTTTACACACAATGGAAAAAACACGCAGACTTGACCATGTCAGGTTAATAACTACATTACCAGTTTATTGAAGAAGACTCCTCTAAGAAATCTTCTACATATCTGATCAGCTTGTCACTGTAGACATATGGATTATCAGTTAAAAATACTTCTTATCACTTCTTATCTTATCTATGGATAGCTCAATCTCCAGGTCAAACCTTCTGTATTCTCAGGCTGGATATTGTATGCAGTATAAAATGTTCACATACTTGTGGCGGGGACCAGATGAGTATCATCATAACTGCAGGCCAGCCACATTGGAGGTCTGATTTAGTCTCATATAACTCCTTTAATGTTAGGTCCTACAGAACTGATTATACACACATTTTTTGGCTTGTCATCTGATTTTATAAATTCATAATGTTATTTTTTTTTTCCAAGAACTGATGCAACTCCCTCAAAATATTTCCATACACAGAAATTATATGATCCAATAGTAAAACTCACAATGGGCCCCATCCCAAAAATGGGAGGGGAAAAAAGCAAAGATATCTACTATCCCAGTTAAAACACAATATGCTGTGTATATATGTTTGTCCTAAATTCTGTGCAGACTAGCTGTTTATAGATCACACAACCATATATTTACAGTGAGTGGTGCTGGTGCTCAATGTACAATTGTAGATTTATGGCACGGGTTGAAGCCAGCTGTCTGAATGATGGCTACAACTGAATGTAAGGTACCCAGCTGTCAGAGATTACCAAGCACCCAGGGCATAGGACAGAAGCGGTACCAACCATTTCTATGATTTCACATGCAAAGCACTGATGTAGCGCTGTGTATAAAACAGAGGTGGCAGGAGTATTTTTTCCAGTTAAGGCTGTATTACAGGGACGGGAGGGAAGCAGTCCCTCTCAGCAATCGCCTGCTCACCAGCGGAGGAGACCACTGCTATTACATGCAGCGATGTCCTCCGTAGCATGGGGAGGAGCAATCACTATGCCATAGCTCGTCCCCATGCTGTATAGTGGTTTGACAGCTGCAGATCGTGGCGTCTAATAACGATCTGCCACAAACTAGAGATGAGCGAATCTATTCGGCTCTTCGTAGATTCGTATCGAATATTAGAAATTTTGGGCTCCGAAGCGAATCCGAATTTTGACGGATTCGCTTCGTATTATTTGTAAATCTTCACAAAATTTTGCACACTAACGATACGTACCTTACGTATGAAGCATACAAAATGTACGCATTCTGCGTGAGGTGGAGAAATGAGGATACGCCCCCGCTAGAGCGGGAAAGTGAAGATACCCCCCCCCCCTCAGAACTGGAAAAAACAGCCAGGCCCAGCCCGGGATCTGACTATTTGCACGTATAGGAAGACTCCTCCCTCAGTACTCCACCTTCCTCTGGACCAATTTAGACCAGTGCTGAGTCTGCTGACCTCAGAGCAAGTAGCAACTGCTGCAAGCATGGCTAAAAAAGAGCTGCGCCTGCGTCCCATCTGGAACCAAATGTACTTTGGGGATGAGCTCCCTGAACCACTGCCCGCTCCAGACATCAGGGTGTCACACTGTGAACTGAAGGCGAGTAACCCACCTACAGTGCCTTTATTCTCCTTACCACCTGCTGAGTTCACTGCGCACCGTGAGGCGGTTCTTCATGAGGCAGCTGGTGCGTCTGCTGTGGCTGGTGCGGTGGAGGTGGCTGGAGCGTCCACTCCGCTGCCCAGGAGGAGATCCACAACACCTTCCATACACCAGAACCCGATTGTGCCACCATCGGTGATGGCCCATACGCAGACCCTCTGGGACTATAAAACAGCTGTGGAGGACTGGGTCATCCAGGTACTGGACCACCCTAGGCCGGGAGATCCTGCATTGGAACGGCGAAGAGTAACGGTCCTGTGGTTTTCGGTGGAGAGAGGCTCTGGCTTCTTGGCGGACGATGAGGACGGAAAGGAGTATTTTGTGGGCCGCAGGTCAGTGAAACGGCCATACCTGCCACAACCTCGTCACAGCCTGTACGTGGGGGATCAGGTGGAGTACACCCCCATGGCGTCCCTGAAAGGCCCCTTTGCAACCGGGGTTACCCTCCTTTCCAAGACCCTGGTACCTACAGCGGAACCAGAAGTGTGGCCGGATGCACCAGGTCCAGGACACTTGCGCTGCCTTCAAGAGTCCCCAGATGGCGTGCTCCGGTTCAGGGAAAAGCCACAGCCGGAGCCAGAGCCTCTGATCCCTGGACTGCCAGCACCACCACTACCACAGTCTTTTCAGCTGGGTCAGCTGACAACCTCTTCATTCACGTTCCAGTCCTCGGTGATCCACCAATACCAGCTGCTGTGGAAGATGAAGCCAGCAGCAGCTGGGGCTACTTCCCTGGATGCAACCTTGCCAGAACCGCTGCAGCCGGAATTCCTTACCCCTGCTGTCCCGGCAGGAGGATCCGGAAAAGCGTAAGTGGCTGCAGTGCTCACAAGCGTGACCACCACCAGGACACGGTCATGTCCGACTTTAGGAAGAAGAGGGCAGTGGAGTTCTACCACAGCAGCGAGCGTGGCCTACAAGAGGCAGGAGCGTCCTCTGATGTCCTTGAGCAGCAGCTCGAGCGAGGAGGACTTCAAGTCCCTCATCTGAGGAAACCAACTACTGGCTGAGTGAAGGACACCTCTGGAGGACCTATGGGAGCCACACCATGGACTGCACCTGACAGGTGAGCTGCTAGTTGGCAGTTGTTTTTGTTTAGTTTGTGTTGCCCCCATTTGACTCTCACCCAGATGGGCATGGCTGTCAGGACTCCCCCCATTCTGCAGAAAGTTCCCTGTTGCGCCGAAGTGTACCTATTTTCCTTTTTCCCCCCTTCTCAGGTTATTTGGGAGCCCCTTTTGCAAAAGGGGTTCTCTATTTGCTGCTATTTTCTATTATCCATGTGAATTACACGCCTGTTTGGATTACAATTTTACCTCACGTGGATTACAATTGAATTTTGGACTTTGTGTTCCAGACAGTGTTTTATCATGCCAACTAGGAGCCATAAGGAGAGACTCAAAGGTATATCTGAGCCTTTTATGCTTGCAAATGTGAAATTGATTGCACTAAAATGTTTGCATACTTATGTCTTTGCTGTAGTTTAGCTAGTATAGTAGCTACACTGTTTTTACTGGTTCAGCACTTTAGCCCATTGTCTGTATTCTTTTTCTGGTACTGCAATGTGTCCTATTATGCACTTATTGTACAGTGTTTTTAATAAATTATGCACTTAGCTGGATAGCTAGCAGTGAGCACCTTATTTTTCAAGCTCATATAGACTGCCTCTAAAGACTGTACGCCACGGCCTAGCCTCGTGCGTATGACGCATTCGTGCGTCAATAGTACGTTAAGGATTCGTAATCACTTTTGTACGCTAATGCTTACGTATTGCGTCCTTTTAACTACGCTGACTGTACGTTAGTAATTTGTGCAGGAATGTTCGCAAAATAACGATTGTTTTTTGAACGTAGATTCGACTGAAAAAATTCGTAAAAGAACGAATCTTGTCAGAAATTCGGCGAATATTCTGAGAAGCGAATTTTGGATGATTCGCTCATCTCTACCGCAAACAATAATTTTTTAACACATCAAAAGATTTTGTTTGCCCAGTGAACGTTCATCAGGCAATCACTGTCAGTATTACACTACAAAATGATTGCTAATGAGTCTTCATACGAACGCTCGTTAGCGGTCATCTGACAAAGAATCAGCAGGTGTAATACAGGCCTAACAAGAAGGAAATCCAGTTCTAAAAAGTAAATAGGAAAATAATACATTCCTCTAAGGTCTTTTATTGGGGGGGAAAGGCAATAAAAATGAAAAAAAAAAAAAATAGATACAACAAAAAAATTCTAAAAACTTCCCAATTACTCAAAATGATACATGTAATATATCAAAATAATTGTTCAATAAATATATAAAAATAATTTTATAGCAATACTATATGATTAAATAATAATAATATAATATATCCTTCAGGAACAAAGTCCCTCAGTCCTGAACAAGTTCATTTAATGATAAGCTCATAATGGCAGCCTCTATGGTAGGTAATACCTAACTGTCCTTAAAATATATTGATTAGGGTCCTGTAAAAAGACTTCTATTTTGGACTTTTATAAAAAAAAAAAATCCAAAGACTGAGGTGAAATCTGCAGACAAGTATATATTTCTTGTTAAAATTAAGTACTTAACCCGTAAAGGGGTTGTTGGGTTGTCCAGATTTTTTTTTGACCCCCTACCCCTTCCTCGGTCAACGGTACTGTGGGGAAATCCTTATTCACCTGCTCCCTGCCGGTTCGTTCTAGAACCCAAGCTCACTTCCCTGGACTTCGGGTCCTCATCACATGTGCTGCTGCAGCCAATTAATATCCTCAACGTTAACATGTCTCCAAGCAGGGCATGATCCAGCAGTGATGGGGACACGTCACTGCTGATATCAGTCATTGGCTGCAAGGTGCATGTGACCACATCCCTATGGAAGTTAACAGAAAGGGAGTGGAAGGCCTTTGAAGAGAGCCTGGAAGCCACAGATCTAAAAGAAGCCAGCAGGGAGCAGGTGAGTATGGATTTCTACACAGGTACCATGTTTGGGGGGCAAATAAAAAAAAGCCCTTACTTATAGTATCCTTTGCATATTATGTTGTTATTTCCCCCGACACGGCTCTCTCCAAGTTGAAACATATATTACTATAAATTAGTAAGTGACATTACTAATGTCTCATGGTGAACATGACTATAAGATGGTAAGGCTATGTACACATTGCATTTGTGCATTCAGCCTAAGGCCTTTGTGGAATGTATTTTGCATTCCGCAAAATGTGGATCCACAAAATATAGATGGCATCCGTGTTTATATGTGTATTTGAAGACCCATTGACTTCAATGGTTCCATGATCCACATTTTGCTGGCCTCCCACGTGTGCTGTGTATTTGTTTGGTGGACCCACAGAAATGAATAGTCTGGTTGCAATCTGCAAAAAATGCAGATGGGAAACGGATGCTAAATACGGCTAATAGGCATGAGGCCTATAGGACATGTTCTATCCTTTTGCAGAATGGACATAGGGATGTGGAAAGCACATGGATCAAAACATAGAACATGCTGTATACTTGGCTACAAAATGAGGGCTGTGGACCCAATGAAGTGAATGGGTCACCAAAAAATAAGATGCAACATGTCAGAAGGACACCATCCGTATTTTGCGGATCTGTGTGTTGCCGACCTCAAAATACATACAGTCGAGTGCATGAGGCCTAACGTATACATTAATGTTTCCATAGGTCCCTTATACACCTGACAGTAGCCAAAAGTGTCAGGCTGGTATGCATCTACATGTTGTTTTCACATGTATAGGAAACAGCAGAATAATGTGCTTTCCTATACAGAGGGTCACTGAAAAAACATATAAATAAAACAAACATACTAAACAAAAAAAGTGTACTAAAAACAGACAAAATAAATAAATAGATAAATACTATACTGTGTAGTATACCTTTTTTTCTTATAATGAGACCCTATGGGGATAGATGCCACTATAGGGCAAAAATTGTTACAGCAAGTACTTTGCCACAGTCACTTTATGTCATGAATATTCTTTCGTTTTATGACCCTTTAAATCATCTAAAACTCAACGTTTATAGATTGTTAAAAGGACGGTTACTCACAGGACGCTCTGGATGGGCCAGGAAGTGGCGGGACACAGGAAATAACACCCGTGGTACCAAGAATATTGATTATTGATGTCTGAAGTTGGCTCAGAATGACAATGAACTAAAAAAAAAAAAAAAAGCAAATGAGAATACATCAACAGCAGAGTTGGCCGATTTGATTTTGTATGTTATGGAAATTTTTATCATCTTACGGGAACAGGCAGCTAAATTACAAGAACTCATTAGGTCCCTGGCAGGTTTCCTTTTCCTTAAAAAAATGTGTTGTTTTTTTTTTTATAACAAACAAACGCGCATAATCTGTGATTTTGAAAAACTGGTTTGGCTCCATGACAAAAGTCATTAGGAAGAAATATTTATGGGAAAAGTATTGTCATCTTTGCAGGCATTATTTAAAGGAAGTTGTGAATACAATAACCCTATGTTACAAATCTACCGTATGTTCAGACACACAAAGGTATGTTCGCAGAATTTAAATGCAATGTTTTTTCGTATCGGCAGAAATCCAACTCTGACCCTCATATTGCAGGCAAAGATGTGCAGTTTGTGATATTGCAGATCCACATGCAGATTAACCCTACGCAATTCTTTTTTTTTTAGTTTAATTCAATTTCATTGTCATTATATCGATATGAAAATGTACAGCAGGGGTAGGCAACCTCCAGCACTCCAGCTGTTGTTTTCTTTTTCTTGCTGCAAGCTGCAATAGAAACAATGTAAGTCAATGGTGACGGATCCATTTCATTAGGAGCCTAAAAATCGGATGCGTCACTCATTGACTTTCAATGTATTTAGTGACAAATCAGTTTTTTTCTGTTTAGATTTCACACAACCGCATTCTAACGGAACGGATGCATCCTGATGTGCAAAATCAAAACAGATCATTTTAATTCCGGTATTGAGATCCTCTGCTGGATCTCAATACTGGAATTAACAACGCAAGTGTGAAAGTAGCCTTAGTTGATACATTCTATAATATTTATAGCATTTGAAGCATCATAGAGTAAAATATTAATAATATTATAACTATTTACTGCTACCACTAGGGGGAGCTTAGCTGCTTACTGTATACTATTTATTACTGAGTTCAATGTATACTTTGTCGGCCCTCTCTAGTGGTAGCTGCAGGTAGCCAACATGTTTATTAATTAGCTCTTTGTCTGTGCTGAGGGATTGGGGCTGTGTGTAAGAAAATATGAGCTTCAACCCCCTATAAAGAAATATAATACAATTAATCAGCACAGAAATTTGTACCTCTTTAGATTTTAGGGCCCTATTACATGGCAGATATTGAAGCTGGTTTCTGACACAGTTGTTCATTTTGCACGGAGCTTAGCTTCATTGAATGGTGCTAAATTGCAAGTGGACACCCTCCATGGCTTCAACCAGCGGGCATCCACACACTACACCAAGAAGGGTGTCCACTGCAAAATTCCAACAGCAGATTCCCCCTGTGAATAGGATCTAAGAGAATTCAAAAGTTGAAACGTTCACGACATTGGGCTTTACCCTATATTTCTGTCAGTCATAGTTATGTCAGCATATTTGTGTTTAGAACTCAGTATCTTACCTCGTAACAGGCAAATTTTGAAGTAATGTTTTTATCCGCTAAGGAAGGTCTGACCAGGTTAAACAAGATTCCCACAGCCCAGAGTGAAGTAATAGTGATCACACCAACGAACACGTTTATATAGATTGTGGCCGAGTCTGCGCGCGACTGGAAAAGAAAATAACATACAGTAGGTATTAACAGAGGTCATGTATTATTACATTATTTCATGCTGATATAATTGACTACGGGTGGGTTCACAGCACACTTTTTCCTGTACAAAAAATGTACATGTTAGGGCTCGTTCACATCACCGTTCAGCCCTTCCGTTCTCCTGCTCCATTATAGGAGCAGGAGAACGGAAAGGACGGATTCGGGACATAATTGAGCTGAACGGAGCCTACGGACACCATAGACTATAATTTTCAAATGGAGGCATAAAACGTGATGTGACCCCCATCATTCTCAAATCTTTAAAACTGTGCCAACTCACACTCATTTTCTGTAGTAGCCTGCTGCCTAGCTTGTCCCTCAGACAGTTCTATCCTGGAGAACTTGGGGAAGAGTCAATAAAACGGAGTTAAGGAAAACTGGCTTAGTGACCCATAGCAACCATACAGATTCCACCTTTCATTCTTCAAAGGATGTCTGGAAAGGGAAAGCTGGAATCTGATTGGTTGCTATGGGCAATTAAACCAGTTTTCCTTTAAACCCAGCCCAGTGTTGATAAATCTCCTCCCTTGTCTCAAGTCTTCTCAGCCACCCAATGCATCTACAATAATAAAATGGGTAGTTTGTTAAGTAATGTACCCAGTTATTTATATGATTGCATAGGCTGGTTGAGATGCCGTACACTGAATACCTGTTTGCAGTCAGTAATCTGCGCCATTGTTATTATCCATATTGCTTCCTTTGCTGGCTAGACTAATTTTTCCATCACATTATACACTTCTCGTTCCCATAGTTAACAAACACCCTTCAATCCAGCATTGGTGGCCGGACTTGCAAGTGTTTTTTTCCTATAATGTGCAAGCACGGCCACAGATGCTGGATTGCATGGTGGTCGTAACCATGGAAACAAGCAGTGTATAATGTGATGGAAAAATTTGTCTAGCCAGCAAAGGAAGCAATATAGACAATACATTAGTAAGTGGCTTGTATTAAATTTCTCTACATAATATATATTACTTGCTGAAATGAGACATCCCATTTAAGGTTGGGTTCACATAAGCGTTATGCTTTTCGTTTGTGTTTTCCGTTATAACATGGTTATAACGGAAAATAATGGCAACCATAAGACAGAAGTCAAAACGGAAGCCTTTAGAGGCATTCCGTTTTGAACCGTCATAATAGAAGCCTAAAGTCAAAACAAAGTCATGTCGACAGGACTTTTTTTTCCGTCTTGCATAACGGGAACCAAACGGATCCGTTATGATTCTCATAGGCTTCTATTATGACGGATCAAAACGGAATGCCTCCAAAGGCTTCCGTTTTGACGTCCGTCTTATGGTTTCCGTTATTTAAAACACAAATGGAAAGCATAACGCTGATGTGAACCCACCCTAACTCTGCTGTGGATCAGAGTACTTATTGATAAGCCTAGTGTGTCAGCAGTCTATAGAAGTATGTTGATGTACTATATCCTGAATATGCACTGTAACAGAACAATACTTACATTGCCAATGGTGTATGTTCCATTGGTCCAAAGCACAACTGCCAGAAACATAAGCATTGGCCTCAGCAAAGCAAACTGGAAGGTCCCCAACTTCAGCATAAATAAAGTGCGTCTGCAGTATTAAAAAAGATTTATACTTATTAAATATTACACATATTTTATCTTAGAATTTTATAGCTTAGTTTACAGGGAAAATCAAATCTAAATCTCAACCATATAAATTTTAATTCTATAATAATGATAATTACATTTAAGCATTAATACTAATAACTATTACCTACCATAACATAGCATTATATATCTTATTAAAGAGTATATGTCAACAGGATTTTTTTTTTATTACACAGAACAGCAACAAAGGCTGCAGTAAAACTGCTTGAGTTGCAGAGATACCGCCATAGGTTTTTAGGTTGCATGGCATATACAAAACAGATGCAACACATTATTTCAATGTGCTTCACCTGCACAAGCTGTTTGGCCTAAAGCCTTTTACTGTGTTTTTTGATGCAGTGCACAAGCCACCGTTGTACAGTCTTATTGCCATTTTATTCTTGTGGAGATTCAACTCCCCTGCTTCTCCTTTGCTAACCTGCATTCTGCTTTTACCGTATCCAGCAATTGCAGCTAAGTAAGAGTTCATTTTCCTTCAGTGCAGAAGTTACTAATTATGTAATCCAGGCCTTGCTATATTACCCAGCTTTCCCAGAATTCCCTTGACAATTATTGAGCTTTCACCTTGGTTTCTCTGTTGTGCACATTTAGGCCTTATGTACACAGCTGTAGTTTTGGTCTGCATCTGCTAAAAGATACAGACAGCATAGTGTGTGCTGTCCACATCCATATGTCCGTTCCATGGCCCCATCAAACATAAGAAATAGATAGAACACGTCCCATTCTTGTCTGTTTTGTGGACAAGAATATGGCTTTTCCCTAGACAGGAGGAAAAAAAGATGGCATGCTCACAGTCTGGATCCGCGATTTGCGTGCCGTAAAACACGGCTGTGTGCATAAGGCCTTACTCAGTAGATATCCTATGATACTGAACTTGGCTTTGCTTCTGACCACTTCTTCTGGATTTACTCTCAACTGACTGATGACTACTAACCTGACTTTTAGACTCTATTTTGGTTTCTTGTACTTGTTGTTGTCTTGTACGCTTGGGAAGCCCCCCATACAGATTAGATGGTGGGCTGACATTCTTCTCATTTTATGGACACCTAGCTATATGTGGACAACAAGTTTTAGGTATCCAACAGAGGGAAGAGTGGCCTTCTAATAAAACCTCTCAGTGCTATGAAGAAAGCATTGGCCACCAGAAAAATTGTTGCATAGAAACCATATGTCAAGCAAGGTTTTTAATTGGTTGTTCCACTTAAACTTCATGGAGTTATTTAGTGAGGTCTATACCTGGCCACATTTGTGCAGTAGGAGTTACCTGTACATGCGTACTAACCTTTAGGTGGACTAGTAGGGGCCAGGAGAGTAGAAAACACTTAGGGAGTCATTTATTAGGACCAGCATTTTAGACATTGGTCTATATAACCCCTGCACTGGCAGTGGATCAGCCGAAGTTATGTAGATGCACTGGCCTCTACATAACTTCGTTGCATCCACCGCCAGTCTAAATCTACACCAGTTTCTGTGCTGGCATAGATTAGATCATTTTCTACACCTAAAACACTCTGGATATATCTTTTATCATAGTTTAGTAAACTCTTTATGCATCTAAGTCGTGTTAAAGGGGTTGTCCCACAAATACATTTTTCAAACCAGCACCTGAATCTGAGTACTTTTGTAATTGCATGTAATTAAAAATTTAGCATAGCCACTGAGTTATTCAATAAAATGTATCTGTATAGTGCCACCTGCTGTTTGTTTTTTTCTCACTCCTTCGACCTGCTCACTGAGATGGCCGCACATGCTCAGTTTCATCCTTCAACTGCCTTCTGAGCTGTGAGAGCTGGGAGAGCATGAACACGCCCCCTGATCTGCAGCAGAAAAGATACTCCCCTTGAGCTGTCAGCTTGATATAAACCTAGCAGAGCAATGAATAAGGAGATCTCTGGATCCATGTGACGTACAGTACATGGCTGGTTCTAGCTTTGTTAGAAAGAAATTGTCATGTGCTATCTGATTTTCATTTTTTGCATTAATCATGGGATAACCCCTTTAAGTATTTTTTTCCCGAACTTCCCATCTCACGATAATACACCATATATACCATATCACAGTTTGAGTATATCATTAATTGTATGTAGACTAACTTGTGAATATTTTTCCTTGGAAAGCACACACAGCAGCAGCACAATGGACCTGTGTGGAGCTGAAGCTTTGCATCTGCGTATTTCTTCAGGAATTCTTTATCACCACCACTTTCACTTATCAGCATTAGCTGAAATTTGTGTATAAGTACAGCCAGAAACCTAACAGAGAAAAGATAATGCTGAATATTGTGCCCCATTTTGCCCCAGTTCTATCATGACATTAGTGTAGTTTTATCATGAAATGGTGCCCATAGAGTCACATGATCAATGACAGACAATATTTTGCTGGCCTCAGTGATGTTTCAATCTGGGTTAGGCTACTTTCACATCTGCGCTCTCCCTTTCTGATATTGATATCAGTCATAGGATCTCAATAGTGGGGGGAAAACGCTTCAGTTTTGTCCCCATTCATTGTCAATGGGGACTGAACTGAACTGAACAAAACGAAGTGCACCAGAATACCTTCCATTCTGTTTGGTTGTGTCCCCATTGCGGACAGAATAAGGCCTCATTCACACGACCGTTGTTTGGGTCCGCATCCGAGCCGAATATTTTGCGGCTCGGATGTGGCCCCATTCACTTCAATGGGACCGCAAAAGATGTGGATAGCACTCCGTGTGCTATCCGCATCCGTTGCTCCGTTCCGTGGCCCCGCAAAAAAAATAGAACATCTCCTATTCTTGTCCGTTTTGCAGACAAGAATAGGCATTTCTGGATAGGTGGACCGTTCCGCAAATTGCGGAACGCACACGGGCAGCATCCGGGTTTTGCGGATCCGCAATTTGCGGACCGCAAAACATGGCACGGTCGTGTGCATGTAGCCTTACGCTGCAAGCAGTGTTTTTCTGTCCACGGTGTGGTGCGGAGCAAGACGGATCCGTCATGACACACAATGTAAGTCAATGGTGGTGGATATGTTTTCTCAGGCACAAAAGAAAACGGATCCGTCCCCCATTGACTTACAATGGTTTTGGAGACGGATCCGTCATGACTTTTTTAGAGATAATACAACCGGCTCCGCTCAGAATGGATGCAGATGGTTGTATTATTATGACAGAAGCGTTTTTGCTGATCCATGCATGTTTTTTGCTGATCCAGCAAAAGCGTTGGTGTGAGCGTAGCCTAACTAATTTTTCAAAATTAGAGAGCTTTATGTTTTCTTATATCCAGAGGGAAAAAGACACATTAATAAAACAGTCTCAGAGAAAAGCTATATTTGTTGCCCATGGCAACCAATCAGAGCTCAGCTTTCATTTCTTAAACTGCTCTGGTAAAATGAAAGCTGCATTGTGATTGGTTGTTCTCAGCAACAAAGATTTGTTTTTCCATTTTTGATAAATCTGCCCCTTAATATTGTATGTTAGATTCAGTTGCAACAAACAAACACTAAAATTGAAGTATATTGAAGTATTCAATATTTTTCCAATTCATTTTTTGTCATTTTGCCATTTTTGGGAGGGTATATTTTTATACCATTCGCCTTGCAGTATAAATACTATACCAAGACCCATAGCAATTTTAGTTTTCAGTCGATGTAGCTGTATGAGAGCCTTATTTTTGCAGGACAATTGTAGTTTTCATTGGAACCATTTTGAGAATACATATGACTTTCTGATTACTTTTTTATTCATGTTTTTCTGTTTGTGGCATGAAGAGAAAACAGCTATTTTAAAAAAAAACAACATTTAGTATGCAGGACAAATAATTAAAGGGGTTTTCCAGGATTTTCATATTGATGGTCTGTTCTCATCAGTATGAGATCAGCTGGGATCCAACTGGGACCTGGGACCCCATTGATCAGCTGTACAAAGAGGCTACAGCTTTCCCTGAGGGTTTCAGCCTGTTCCTAGGTCAGTGACATCACGTTCATCACATCACATGGCCTAGGAGCAGCTCAGTCACATTCAATGAGTGATACAAAACACAGCTGCTGTGCGCTCAGTAACCTGCAAGGAGGTCTCAAATAGCATATGTATTCTCAAAATGGTCCCAATGACAATTACATACAATTGCCCTGCAAAAATAAATGCTAATTTTCTAGTATTGGTCCTTATGTGTCCTTTTTATATTTTGCTTTTTTCAATAATAAAACCTAAGGGAATTTTTTTAACATTTTACTTAGGATTGCTTTTTTTTAATACTTTAACTTTTTATTGAAATTTGTTTTTGTTTAACTCTGCAATCCTTTAATTGTTTAAATACACTACAACGGTATTGTATTGCACTGTATTGTGCCTGTCAGTGTTACACTGACAGGCAGCCTAGTAAATGTTGTCTTAGGCCTAATAGGCTCTAGTACATGGTGGATCTGAGGGCCACTGTTTGGTGCCCCTGCCAATATGGCATACCGTCAGTACTCTGTGATTGCATTTCAAAGGCAATGATGGTCTTACAGAGAGAGCCTGCTCCTTCTGTTAAACTACTTAGATGCCAATGTCAACAATGGAGGTAACTGATCCCAGCCGATGTAGCAGGGGACATTGCAGGGGGAAATAGCCCCTTCTATTAATTAACAGCTCCCTTTGTGCTGACACTGCATCCTAAGCTCTGCTTGGTCATATTAAGGCATCAGACGTTGGCGCACATGGCTCAATAATGGCCATTACTAGATAAACCCCTTTAAGTATTTCTGTACATGTATGTGACCGAGCTTCTAATACCTACACGTGGGAAGTAAAATCTGTAAACATTGTGCTCCTAGGAATCCACATTCCAATACAGCTTGTTATTGCTATTATCTGTAAAATAAGAGAATAGACTGTTAAAACACGGACGTGTAAGGCTACTTTCACACTTGCATTTTTGCCTGATCCTGCAGGGATCAGCAAAAAACGCTAGATAATATAACTGGCTGCATCCATTATGAACAGATTCCATTGTATTATCTTTAAAACAGCAATGACAAATCCGGCATTAAAACCACTGTAAATCAATGGGTGCTGGATCCGTTTTCCATTGTGTTCGAGAAAATGGATCTGGCATCATTGACTTACATTGTGTGTCAGGCCAGATCTGCTTTGCGCCACATCCCATGCTGGTATGGAAACGCAACCAAACAGAACGGAATGCATTCTGGTGCACTCATTGACAATGAATGGGGACAAAACGGAAGCGTTTTGTGGCGGATCACAATACCAGAAAAGAAAAGACAGACATAAAAGTAGCCTAATTGTTGTTTTTTTTTTTAGTTATTGCTAAATGTAGTGATTAATATTTTTTTCAGGTACATCACAACGACAGTGTCCTCTCTCCTGATGAGTCTGGTTTCATAAATGATTCCGTTCCTCAACAATGCTGGAGAATTTTTACTAGAACTCAGCACTGTGTCGTTACTCTATTACTCCTCATATAGAAGTAAATTGACACTGGGATGTTACTTTTCCCCTTGGTAATGGAGCATGCTCCTTCACTTCTGACACTGTGCACTGTTTGGGCAGTGTCAGAGTGGTCAGGGGCACATCATTTTGACATGGGGAATGGTAACATTCAATTCATTGGTGATTTACAAAATCGTTCAGTGTAAATGAGAATTTTTTTTTGTTCTAACAAAAACAAGCACCATGGACAATTGCGTAGAAAGTCAGATCTCATTTCAGTAGGTTTCTGAAGTGGGGTGTGAATATAGAGCCAAAAGAGAAAAGTAACAAAAACAGAATGAGTATACACAAATTCTAAATAGTAACCGCTATTTCCCTTGTTTGGATAAAAACTGTCGAGTAACCAATACATAGTTTATAAGGCCGAAAAAAGACATCTGTCCATCCAGTTTGGCCTGTTATCCCCCCAATTTTCCCCACTTTAGGGTAAAAAAATTCCTTCCCGACTCCAATCAGGCAATCAGAATAACTCCCTGAAATCGACCCCTCTCTAGTAACTATAACCTGTAATATTGTTAACCTCCAAAAACACATCCAGGCTCCTCTTGAACTCTTTTAGTGAACTTACCAGCACCACCTCCTCAGGCAGAGAGTTCCATAGTCTCACTGCTCTTACCATAAAGAATCCTCTTCTATGTTTGTGTACAAACCTTCTTTCCTCCAGGCGCAGAGGATGTCCCCTTGTCACAGTCACAGTCCATGGGATAAAAAGATCATGGGAGAGATCTCTGTACTGACCCCTGATATATTTATACATAGTTATTAGATCTCCCCTCAGTCATCTTTTTTTCTAAAGTAAATAACCCTAATTTTGATAATCTTTCTGGGTACTGTACCCATTCCAGTTATTACTTTAGTTGCCCTCCTCTGAACCCTCTCCAACTCTGCTATGTCTGCCTTGTTCATAGGAGCCCAGAACTGTACACAGTACTCCATGTGTGGTCTGACTAGTGATTTGTAAAGTGGCAGGACTATGTTCTCATCATGGGCATCTATGCCTCTTTTGATGCAACCCATTATATTATTGGCCTTGGCAGCAGCTGTTTGATACTGGTTTCTGCAGCTTAGTTTGCTGTTCACTAAAATTCCTAGGTCCTTTTCCATGTCAGTGTTACCCAGTGTTTTACCATTTAGTATGTAATGGTGACTTGCATTATTCCTTCCTATGTGCATAACCTTATATTTGTCAGTGTTAAACCTCATCTGCCACTTCTCTGTCCAAGCATCCAGTCTATCCAGATCCATCTGTAGCAGTGTACTGTCCTCTTCTGTGTTAATTACTTTACACAGTTTGGTGTCATCTGCAAAAATTAATATTTTACTGTGCAAGTCTTCTACAAGATCATTAATAAATATATTGAAGAGAATAGGGCCCAATACTGAACCCTGTGGTACCCCACTAATGACCCAATCTGAGTATGTACCATTAATAACCACCCTCTGTTTTCTATCAGTGAGCCAGTTACTTACCCACATACAGATATTTTCTCCCAAGCCAAGCATTCTCATTTTATATACTAACTTTTTATGTGGTACAGTGTCAAATGCTTTGGAAAAGTCCAGATATCCGACATCTATTGATTCACCGTGGTCAAGCCGAGAACTTACCTCCTCATAGAAACTGATTAAATTGGTTTGACATGACTGATCCCTCATGAAGCCATGCTGATATGGCCTTATTTGCTTATTTTCATTGAGGCACTCCAAGATAGCATCTCTTAGAAAACTGTCAGTTTACCCACAACAGATGTTAAACTTACCTGCCTATAGTTTTTGGGCTCCGTTTTTGGACCCTTTTTGAATATTGGCACCACATTTGCTATGCACCAATCCTGTGGAACATCCCTGTCAGTATAAAGTCCTTAAATATCAGAAATAAGGGTCTGGCTATGACATTACTTAATTCTCTTAGGATACAAGGGTGTATGTCATTCAGTCCAGGCGATTTGTCTATTTTAATCTTTTTAAGACGCCGCTGTACTTCTTTTAATGGGGAATTTACTTTCATATTCTGCATTTCATCTGACAGTTTATTTTCCTCAGTGAATGCAGTGGAGAAAAATATTTAATAGCTTTGCTTTCTCTTCATTGCTCTGTGCAACTCCCCCCTCATTACTCTGTAAGGGTCTGACACCTTCAGGTTTATACTTTTTACTATTTATATAATTGAAGAACATTTTTTGGTTAGTTTTACTCTTTTTGGCGATTAATCTCTCGGTCTCTAGTTTGGCTGCTTTTATTTGTCTTTTACATACTCTATTTTTTTTTCCTTATAGTTTTTCAATGCTTCCTCGTCACCCTCCTGTTTTAGCGATTTAAATGCTTTCTTTTTGTCATTTATTGCTTTCTTTACAGTTCTATTTATCCACATTGGTTTTTTCTTGTTTCTTACCCTTTTATTCCTATAAGGAATGTACCTCTCACAATTAGATATTAGGATGCTTTTAAAAATATCCCATTTTGTGGCTGTATTTTTTTTGAGGATGTTGTCCCAGTTAGTTGGGCCTATGGCCTCTCTTAGTTGGCTAAATTTAGCTTTTTTGAAGTCTGGTATTTTTGTTCCTCCCTGAAGAAACACTCTTTTGAATGACAATTGGAAGGTTATTATTTTGTGGTCACTATTTCCCAGGTATCCCCCAATCTGCACATCTGTTGTTCTGTCAGGTCTATTGGTTAATACTAAGTCCAGTATGGCCATCCCTCTAGTCAGGTCATGAACCAGTTGGGAAAGGTAATTGTCTTTGGTTATTGTCAAGAACCTGTTTCCTTTATGAGATATACAGGTTTCAGTTTCCAGTCTATATCTGGGTAGTTGAAGTCCCCCATAATAACGACCTCATTATGATTTGCCGCCTCGTCTATTTAGTTTAGAAGTGGATATTCTGTGGACTCTTGTATATTAGGTGGTTTATAATAAACTCCTATTAGTATTTTATTATTGTTTTTTGCCTCCATGTATTTCTACCCACAGTGTCTCCACATGTTCATGTCCCTCACTTATATCTTCCCGGAGTGTGGGCTTTAGACAGGACTTTACATAAAGGCAGACCCCTCCCCTCTCCGGTTTTGGCGATTCTTTCTAAACAGACTGTAACCCTGTACATTAATTGTCCAGTCTTAGCTATCATCCAGCCAAGTCAGTTACTCCCACTATGTCATAGTCTTCCTCACACATCACTTCAGTAATTCCAGTTCACCAGTTTTATTAATTAGACTTCTGGCATTGGTGTACATACAATTAAGAGGTCTATGTATATTTTTTACCCCACTTTTTAAATTAATATTTCCTGTAAAGTGAGTATCTGGGATTTTTGGTTTACTTTGGTTGATGTCTTGCCTAGTCTTCTCCCTACTTTCCTCACTAACCTCAGCCCCCACTAACCCCCCATTGTCCCCTCCTATGTCTCACTCTCTATCTACACTATCTACCCCCTTATTAGTATTAATATATCTAATGATTTTTTTCCCCCGGGGCAGTTGCACCCTCCCCATTAAGGTGCAGCCCGTCCCTACTGTAGAGTCTGTAGCCGACAGAGAAGTCAGCCCAGTTCTCCATGAACCCAAACCCTTCCTTCCTGCACCAGCTTCTGAGCCACTTATTTAACTCCCTAAGCTCCCATTGTCTCTCTAGTGATGCTTGTGGCACTGATAGTATTTCTGAAAATACCACCTTGGAGGTCCTGGACTTGAGCTTCTCTCCTATTTCCCTAAAATCATTTTTAAGGACCTTCCATCTCCCCCTAACTTTGTCATTGGTGCCATTGTGTACCATGACCACCAGGTCTTCCCCAGCCCCACCCTGCAATCTGTCAATCCGATCCGCAATATACCGAACCCGAGCACCCGGTAGACAAGACACTGTTCGGCATTCACGGTCTCGGCGACAGATGATCCTGTCTGTCTGCCTAATAATAGAGTCCCCTACCACCACCATCTGTATGTCCTTTACTGCTCTTGTTTTCCCATCCTTTCTGCAGTGGTCATCCTCCTGGTTGCATGGAGAAACGGCCTGCTGCAGTGTTGCTGGTCCTGGGCTTTCATCCCTAATATCCCTAATATCAGCCAAACAGGCATATTTACTACGCCACAGTACTTTTCCTAGTTCAGTACAGAAAAATCTTCTCATGTAACACTATATGGTTATGATGGGATCAGACTGTATTTTAAAGCCATGCCTGAACTCTCTGCCTAATTACCAGTGATTTTTTTGAATTTATTTATTTAATCTCCTGGCTCTTTAATTTCCTCCTTTGTTTGGTCTTTTAACATAACAGACAGATTTGCTTGACTTTCTCGGTCAGACTCATTCACCTCAGCCAGAGAGGGAAGAGGAATGAGCAGCTAAATTACCGTATTTTTCGCCCTATAAGACGCACTTTTTTCCCCCCAAAAGTAGGGGGAAAAATGCGGTGCGTCTTATAGGGCGAATACAAGTGAGCGCTTCCATAAGGAAGCGCTCACTTGTACGTAGGGACCCCCATCAGTGGCTGGGTGGGCTGATCTGAGGTCTGATAGGGGCACAAGACGCTGATCTGAGGCGTGAAGGGGCACAAAACGCTAATCTGAGGTCTGATGGGGGCACAATATGGTAATATGAGGTCTAATGGAGGCACAATATGATAATATGAGGTCTGTTGGGGGCACAATATGATAATATGAGGTCTGTTGGGGGCACAATATGCTAATCTGAGGTCTGTTGGGGGCACAATATGCTAATCTGAGGTCTGTTGGGGGCATATACTGCTGATCTGAGGTCTGATGGGGGCACATTCTGCTGATATGAGGTCTGATGGGGGCACATTCTGCTGATGTGAGGTCTGATGGGGGCACATACTGTTGCTCTGAGGTCTGATGGGGGCACATTCTGCTGATTTGAGGTGTGATGGGGGCACATTCTGCTGATCTGAGGTCTGATGGGGGCACATTCTGCTGATCTGAGGTCTGATGGGGGCACATTCTGCTGATCTGAGGTCTGATGGGGGCACATTCTGCTGATCTGAGGTCTGGTGGGAGCACAGTGAGATGGTATGGGGGCACAGGGGGCTGATATGGGGGTCTGATGTGATGTCCTTAAATTTATGGGCAGTCTGATAAGAGGATCTGATGAAAAATATTTTTTTCTTATTTTCCTACACTAAAACCTAGGTGCGTCTTATGGGCCGGTGCGTCTTATAGGGCGAAAAATACGGTAGACATCACACATTTTACTGATACATGCAACATTCTTCTGTGGACATCTTTATCTAGGCCTATCAAGAGAACGATAAAACAGTCATACTGTTATCCTAATTGTACTAATCTACAATATTTTTAACAGATAGCATCTTTCCCTGCCAGCAGCAGTAAAATAGCAATGAGATCCCTATATGAAAACAGCCAAAAATTCTTTAAAAAATGGTTTTCTATGAATATATGAAAACGATATTGAGTTTTTAAAAAGTACTTCTTTCTGACAGAAATGTCCCTTTAAAGCTGGCACACATGATAGAATCTATATACATTATACAATATATTCAGTTTTACATACTGGTGCTGCAGCGTTCACCCAGATAATGATTTCCTTTTTGTGTCCAGATAGTTTCTTGTACAGGTAGTATGCTTCTTCAAGGAATACCAGCACATTGACCAGTGTCATAAATGTTAAAATAGCAAACAGCAGCATTCCAGTGACGTCCAGCTCTGGAGAAATAAATGATAAAAAATTATTGTCAGCACAGTGGTAAAATGATCCAACTTGTATCCAAGCTGCACAGTCAAGACATTTTACTAGCTAGAATGTGATTGCTTACCTACAGCCCTGAGCTGGAGAGAGGTAATCAGTTTATTACCTTGTAAGATGTTACTGTAACATTTTGCAGACTGCATAATTATATAGGAATACAGTATGCAAAACAACAATGTGGTCAGTATCCTGAAGGTATAAGGTGAGGATGAACAGCACCCAAAGGTGTATGTACCACAGAAGCAGACCATGCAGCTGTCATGGAGCCTTGTGAAGATGGAAATATATTGGCCAAATCTCCCTTCCTCCTAACTGGCACATGGTTCCTCCGTCTTGGCGTTATAACATTAGCAACACTTGCCCTACTGTCCTGTTGGGGGAGGGGAGGGGGTGTAGTTTGATGAATAAGCCCAAATATTTTGCACACATTTTATTGTACAGTTGACAAGTTCTTCACTTGATCTCAAATGACAGCATGGCAGAAATACTGTAAGAGAGGTTGTCCTTCATTAAACAAATACCAGTGCACAGAGGGTAAGGTGGTGGTGCATCAATATCTGTCCAAGTGCATGCACCAGGGTCATCAAAAGCTCAAGATGGTGAATACAGAGAAGGCTGAAGACATTGGGGGTCATTTATCAAACTTGTGTAAAGTATAACTGGCTTAGTTGCCCATTTTCCAAAGGAGCTGTCCAAAATCAAAAGTGGAATCTGATTGGTTGCCATAGGCAACTAAGCCAGCTCTACCTTACATCAGTAAATTACCCCCATCGTCTTTTCTTAAAGGGAATCTGTCACCAGGACATTCACTGCAAGCTCAGCTGAATGTAATGATACCTTTCACTTGCTCCTCCTGCTTCTTCTGCCAGACCCTCCCTCTGCTTCTTGCTTAACATGGCCAAGCATGATGACTATGTAGGAACCTGGCCCTATCAATGAAGAAGTAGAAGGAGATGCTGAAAAGGAAACCGGAAGAGAAAGGGTGCACAGAGTGGCTTAGGTCTGCCCTCAGTAAAAGGTATCATTACATTCAGCATTTATCAACAGTGGCATTCCCATATGTCAGTCTTGATCCCCTGTGTGCCTATTTTATTAAGAGTTTCCAGTGTAAGTTATAATAAATCCCAAAAAAATAAAAGTCTCAAATTATGGCACAAATGTGTGTGCCATAATTTGCAACTTTTTATGTTCCCCTCATTGTGCATGAAGTCTAAACACAGACAGACAGATACATACATAAACCTGCATAGAGATTTCTCTATTAAGGACATCATGGATGTGGGGGCCCCCACTTGGGACCCTTTTCAACAGGGTTGCCAACCGTCCAGAGATTTCTGGACAGTCCGTAAAAATAGGTGACTTTTTTTCTGTGTCCATGAAAAAAAATTGATGTGTCCGTGATTTTTTTGATGCTGCTCGTACTTAACTAAATTATTTTGGTGGTAATTATCATTATTTTAGAGCTCACAGTAAATGCTGGTAAAGAGTTCTTATCAGTATATTGAGCTTTAGACATGCATTACTTATCTTCATCATTCATTATGGTTTTCCAATTTGTCCGTAAAAAATGTTGGCTCTCCGTGATTTTGGGATAAGTTGTCCATAAAAAAGAAAAACTTTGGTAGGCAACCCTGCTTCTCAATTGGCCACAATGGAGAAGTAGTCAAATAGGTGCTGAACCCCCAGTGATTAGCTGATTGGGCGGCTTGCACTGGAGAAGGGGTTTTCAAGTTGGGAAAATGCTAATCTGTACAGTATATCAAAAAAGCTTAAATTAATAGTATAGCATTCATCCAATACATATTTTCAGATGTGAAAACTATGTTTTCCAGCACAAAGAACCAAATTATAGAATTCTTAGAGATTGGCAGCAATTCATCATCCAACATATCAACTGGTCGCCAGCTGGCAATATATAAAATATACTGTCTATTTATGTGCAGTCGGAGTATATCAGTCCTGTCATATGTGGTGTCAAAGAGAAAAAAAACATTTAGGAACATATTTCTTTAATACACTTTAAGTCACACTTTTCCACATAGATTGACAATATTGCAGAGTGCTGGGCACATGGCAGCGCTGAGTGTATAGTAAACTCTATGAATATTTATCATGCATACTTCTGACGCTGAGTGAGAAGTATGAGAAAGGTTAAAGTTGAGTTTTACATGTGTCAATCACCTTTAATAAAGCCGAGGAACGCCATAAAGAGGTGCGGCAGCAGTGCGTTCTGTCATCACAGGTTATTCAGGTTATTTACCTTCTCTTCTATGCTAAATCAGTGCCAAGGCAGAATAAAATGTATTAACCCATAAATGACTTCTGTACTAAACCCGTATGTGATGAGAGCACCGAGGTTATAGCCTACACTACACCTGGAACTTATTATATATATATATATATAGGGAAACATGTCACAGATTATATCAGCTTTTAGCTTTAGCTTCAGTCAGGATCACTCAGAATTAAAGGGGTTGTCTCACTTCAGCAAGTGGCATTTATCATGTAGAGAAAGTTAATTCAAGGAACTTACTAATCTACTGTTATTATCGATATTGCCTGCTTTGCTGGCTGAATCACATTATACACTGCTTGTTTCCATGGTTATGACCACCAGACAATCCATCAGTGGTGGTCATGGGGGTGATAAGGATGGCTCTCAAGGGGAGCCTTAAAGTTTGTTTCTCTGCTCCAAATTAAAGTAATCCTAGGATTTTACATGCATGGAAGAAACAACACTGACACCTGGTCGGGTCAAAGAGGTTCTTGTTTATTAGAGGAGGGTACAAAGGTTATATACCCCAGGGAGGGGAGTATAGAATATACAGTACAGACCAAAAGTTTGGACCCACCTTCTCATTCAAAGAGTTTTCTGTATTTTTATAACTATGAAAATTGTAGATTCACACTGAAGGCATCAAAACTATGAATTAACACATGTGTGCAACAACTGAAAATATGTCTTATATTCTAGGTTCTTCAAAGTAGCCACCTTTTGCTTTGATTACTGCTTTGACCACACTCTTGGCATTCTCTTGATGAGCTTCAAGAGGTAGTCACCTGAAATGGTTTTCACTTCACAGGTGTGCCCTGTCAGGTTTAATAAGTGGGATTTCTTGCCTTATAAATGGGGTTGGGACCATGAGTTGTGTTGGGCAGAAGTCAGGTGGATACACAGCTGATAGTCCTACTGAATAGACTGTTAGAATTTGTATTATGGCAAGAAAAAAGCAGCTAAGTAAAGAAAAACGAGTGGCCATCATTACTTTAAGAAATGAAGGTCAGTCAGTCCGAAAAATTGAGAAAAGTTTGAAAGTGTCCCCAAGTCCAGTCGCAAAAACCATCAAGCGCTACAAAGAAACTGGTTGACATGAGGAAGACCAAGAGTCACCTCTGCTGCGGAGGATAAGTTCATCCGAGTCACCAGCCTCAGAAATCTCAGGTTAACAGCAGCTCAGATTAGAGACCAGGTCAATGCCACACAGAGTTCTAGCAGCAGACACATCTCTACAACAACTGTTAAGAGGAGACTGTGTGCAGCAGGCCTTCATGGTAACATAGCTGCTAGAAAACCACTGCTTAGGACAGGCAGCAAGCAGAAGAGACTTATTTGGGCTAAAGAACACAAGGAATGGACATTAGACCAGTGGAAATCTGTGCTTTGGTCTGATAAGTCCAAATTTGAGATGTTTGGTTCCAACCACCGTGTCTTTGTGCGATGCAGAAAAGGTGAACGGATGGACTCTACATGCCTGGTTCCCACCGTGAAGCATGGAGGAGGAGATGTGATGGTGTGGGGGTGCTTTGCTGGTGACACTGTTGGGGATTTATTCAAAATTGAAGGCATACTGAACCAGCATGGCTACCACAGCATCTTGCAGCGGCATGCTATTCCATCCGGTTTGCGTTTAGTTGGACCATCATTTATTTATCAACAGGACAATGACCCCAAACACACCTCCAGGCTGTGTAAGGGCTATTTGACCAAGAAGGAGAGTGATGGGGTGCTACGCCAGATGACCTGGCCTCCACAGTCACCAGACCTGAATCCAATCGAGATGGTGAAGACAAAAGGGCCAACAAGTGCTAAGCATCTCTGGGAACTCCTTCAAGACTGTTGGAATACCATTTCAGGTGACTACCTCTTGAAGCTCATCAAGAGAATGCTAAGAGTGTGCAAAGCAGTAATCAAAGCAAAAGATGGCTACTTTGAAGAACCTAGAATATAAGACATATTTTCAGTTGTTTCACACTTTTTTGTTAAGTATTTATTTCCACATGTGTTAATTCATAGTTTTGATGCCTTCAGTGTGAATCTACAATTTCCATAGTCATGAAAATACAGAAAACTCTTTGAATGAGAAGGTGTGTCCAAACTTTTGGTCTGTACTGTATTTTATTGGTTAGTAATGCAAAATAAAGTTTCATTTCTGTGCATCTAGTCTAGCTAAGGCTACTTTCACACTAGCGTTTTTAAATTCCGGTATTGAGTTCCGTCATAGGGGCTCAATACCGGAAAAAAACGCTTCAGTTTTGTCCCCATTCATTGTCAATGGGGACAAAACTGAACTGAAGACAACGGAATGCTCCTGAAAGCATTCCGTTCCGTCTTCAGACTGGAGAATAAACCGCAGCATGCTGCGGGTTTCTCTCCGGTCCAAGCATCCACACCAAGACGGATCCGGAATGACCCCCAATGCAAGTCAATGGGGACGGATCCGTTTGGTGTGACACACCAGTAATCTGGATCTGTCCTCCACTGACTTGCAATGGGGGGTCATTCCGGATCCGGCTACACAGAAATACATACAGACATACATACATACATACATACATACACATACATACTCACATACTCCAGGCAGGGACGCTGGCAGCATGTCTTCACGCGCCTCCTGCACGCAGCTATGACGTTTCCCCACTGCGCCCAGCAGAGGGCGCTGTGGGGAATCGTTATCACTGCGCGCAGGAGGCGCGTGAAGACGTGCTGCCGGCGCCCCGGGCTGGAGTATGTAAGTATGTATGTGTTTGTGTGTGTATGTCTGTATGTATTTCTGTCCCAATGTCTGTCAACATGTGTGGGGCCGGAGCGCTGCTCCGGCTCCACACATGTATCAGCGGCAGCACGGATCCGTTGGCACCCTTTAGGTGCCGGATCCGTGCTGCCGCTAGTGTGAAAGAGGCCTAAAGAATGTAAACTATAGATAAGAGCAGAAGTGGTCCCGGAGCCGACGCCATCTTGTAATGGCTTCATGTCTTCATATCCATAACATTGTCTGTCCCTAATCTAAATGGGCCTAACAATCTGTCCCATTGTGCCTGCGTCCTCTTCATCAGTTAGGAGACAATCTATCTCTAATAGATAGACTCCCTCTTAATGGACTTACACAAAGGAAAGTTAGATTCTAACTCTGGTCTTAACATGGGCTTCACTGGAACTGCATGGGGGACTGCACACGTAGGCTGGTACATTTTCCTATAGTGTGCAAGCACGACCACCGCTGTTGGATTCCAGGGTGGTCGTAACCATGGAAACGAGTAGTGTATAATGTGATGGAAAAATTAATCAAGCCAGCAAAGGAGGCAATATGGACAATCACAATACATTAGTAAGTGGCTTGTATTAACTTCTTCTACACAATAAATGCTGTTTGCTGATGTGAGACAACCCCTTCAAATATGATGTGAAGCCTGAAAAGTAGAACTGGCTAAGTTGCCCAAAGCAACCAATCAGATTCCACCTATCATTTTTGACTGCTCCTTTGGAAAATGAAAGGTGGAATGAATGTGATTGGTTGCTATGGGTAACTAAGCCAGTTCTACTTTACAGCAGTTTGATAAATGAGTCCCTATATGTCTTCATGGTAACTGAGTACAAACAAACCCTGTGAGTAATCTTCACACTTTTCTTGCAAACCTGCAAAGAGTAGAAATTGGAGTATTGGGGTGGGGTAGGGTCGTATGAAAGGAAAACAAATTTGTTTTGTAGTCATGGAAACAAATAGGTCTGCAAATAAGCTGTGTACACAAAAAGCTAGACATTTCTTTCATTCAATACTAGTTGCAAGCGACAGATGAAAATTTCCCGCCTTCCAGCTTCATCTGGATTTTTGTATAAGGCTCTCCTGAGGTTGTACATAGTGATTGCATAAATAAGGGACTTGCATATGATAAGTTATGTAGATTCTTGTCATGTAACTGCACTGTTAATGTTTTGCTCCTGGTGGTGGAACAATCTTTTTCTTCTTGTATACTACAAATTACAACCTGTTCTCACATTCCCTAATACTTCTGTGTGATATTATGTTGATTCCTATGCGAAAGGTCACTGCTACGAATCCAGAAGCAGCCATGAGGAAGATTTCCCAAGAAAAGAGAAACAGTATCATCCAGCTCATCGATAGCGGTATTTCAGCGAAGAAGATTGTCAAATTGCATCATGTGAGTGCCAGGATTGATGGTGGCCTCAGTGCTGAGCTATATGTGAGTATCCTACAAGATGAGTTACCTTGAACCAGAGGCATAGCTAGAGGTTCAGCACAGGGGGGGCGAAACATACTTGAGTGGGCCCCCCACTTAGTGGCTTCCCAAACGCACGTTTCCAACTTCACAGGCACATACTACTAGTTGTGGTTATAATATTGCATTAGAAAGACTGTATAAACTGCTAGATCATCTATGCTGTTAAGTACAGTACAATAGACTTTCTACATACCCTACTCTAAATACTCTACCGTATTGTGCCCCCATAAGACCTCAGATCAGCAAAATGTACCCCCATCAGACCTCACATCAGCAGAATGTGCCCCCATCAGACCTCAGATCAGCAGAATGTGCCCCCATCAGACCTCACATCAGCAGAATGTGCCCCCATCAGACCTCAGATCAGCGTATTGTGCCCCATCAGACCTCAGATCAGCGTATTGTACCCCCATCAGACCTCAGATCAGCAGAATGTGCCCCCATTAGTCCTCACATCAGCCTACTGTGCCCCCATCAGACCTCAGATCAGCGTATTGTGCCCCATCAGACCTCAGATCAGCGTACTGTGCCCCATCAGACCTCAGATCAGCGTACTGTGCCCCATCAGACCTCAGATCAGCGTATTGTGCCCCATCAGACCTCAGATCAGCGTACTGTGCCCCATCAGACCTCAGATCAGCAGAATGTGCCCCCATTAGTCCTCACATCAGCCTACTGTGCCCCATCAGACCTCAGATCAGCGTATTGTGCCTCCATCAGACCTCAGATCAGCGTATTGTGCCCCATCAGACTTCAGATCAGCGTACTGTGCCCCATCAGACCTCAGATCAGCGTATTGTGCCCCCATCAGACCTCAGATCAGCAAAATGTGCCCCCATCAGACCTCAGATCAGCAGAATGTGCCCCCATCAGACCTCAGATCAGCAGAATGTGCCCCCATCAGACCTCAGATCAGCGTATTGTACCCCCATCAGACCTCAGATCAGCAGAATGTGCCCCCATTAGTCCTCACATCAGCATACTGTGCCCCCATGAGACCTCAGATCAGCGTATTGTGGCCCCATCAGACCTCAGATCAGTGTATTGTGCCCCATCAGACCTCAGATCAGCGTATTGTACCCCCATCAGACCTCAGATCAGCAGAATGTGCCCCCATTAGTCCTCACATCAGCCTACTGTGCCCTCATCACACCTCAGATCAGCAGAATGTGCCCCCATCAGACCTCAGATCAGCCTACTGTGCCCCCATCAGACCTCAGATCAGCGTATTGTGCCCCCATCAGACCTCAGATCAGCAAAATGTGCCCCCATCAGATCTCAGATCAGCAGAATGTGCCCCCATTAGTCCTCACATCAGCCTACTGTGCCCCCATCAGACCTCAGATCAGCGTATTGTGCCCCATCAGACCTCAGATCAGCGTACTGTGCCCCATCAGACCTCAGATCAGCCTACTGTGCCCCCATTAGTCCTCACATCAGCCTACTGTGCCCCCATCAGACCTCAGATCAGCGTATTGTGCCTCCATCAGACCTCAGATCAGCATATTGTGCCCCATCAGACCTCAGATCAGCGTACTGTGCCCCATCAGACCTCAGATCAGCGTATTGTGCCCCCATAAGACCTCAGATCAGCAAAATGTACCCCCATCAGACCTCAGATCAGCAGAATGTGCCCCCATCAGACCTCAGATCAGCAGAATGTGCCCCCATCAGACCTCAGATAAGCAGAATGTGCCCCCATCAGACCTCAGATCAGCATGTTGTGCCCCATCAGACCTCAGATCAGCGTATTGTACCCCCATCAGACCTCAGATCAGCAGAATGTGCCCCCATCAGACCTCACTTCAGTCTACTGTGCCCCCATCAGACCTCAGATCAGCAGAATGTTCCCCCATCAGACCTCACATCAGCCTACTGTGCCCCCATCAGACCTCAGATCAGCAGAATGTGCCCCCATCAGACCTCACATCAGCCTACTGTGCCCCATCAGACCTCACATCAGCGTATTGTGCCCCATCAGACCTCAGATCAGCGTATTGTACCCCCATCAGACCTCAGATCAGCAGAATGTGCCCCCATTAGTCCTCACATCAGCCTACTGTGCCCTCATCAGACCTCAGATCAGCAGAATGTGCCCCCATCAGACCTCAGATCAGCCTACTGTGCCCCCATCAGACCTCAGATCAGCGTATTGTGCCCCCATCAGACCTCAGATCAGCAAAATGTGCCCCCATCAGATCTCAGATCAGCAGAATGTGCCCCCATTAGTCCTCACATCAGCCTACTGTGCCCCCATCAGACCTCAGATCAGCGTATTGTGCCCCATCAGACCTCAGATCAGCGTACTGTGCCCCATCAAACCTCAGATCAGTGTATTGTGCAGCATCAGACCTCAGATCAGCGTACTGTGCCCCATCAGACCTCAGATCAGCAGAATGTGCCCCCATTAGTCCTCACATCAGCCTACTGTGCCCCCATCAGACCTCAGATCAGCGTATTGTGCCTCCATCAGACCTCAGATCAGCATATTGTGCCCCATCAGACCTCAGATCAGCGTACTGTGCCCCATCAGACCTCAGATCAGCGTATTGTGCCCCCATCAGACCTCAGATCAGCAAAATGTACCCCCATCAGACCTCAGATCAGCAGAATGTGCCCCCATCAGACCTCAGATCAGCAGAATGTGCCCCATCAGACCTCAGATAATCAGAATGTGCCCCCATCAGACCTCAGATCAGCATATTGTTCCCCATCAGACCTCAGATCAGCGTATTGTACCCCCATCAGACCTCAGATCAGCAGAATGTGCCCCCATCAGACCTCACTTCAGCCTACTGTGCCCCCATCAGACCTCAGATCAGCAGAATGTGCCCCCATCAGACCTCACATCAGCCTACTGTGCCCCATCAGACCTCAGATCAGCAGAATGTGCCCCCATCAGACCTCACATCAGCCTACTGTGCCCCATCAGGCCTCACATCAGCGTATTGTGCCCCATCAGACCTCAGATCAGCGTATTGTACCCCCATGAGACCTCAGATCAGCAGAATGTGCCCCCATTAGTCCTCACATCAGCCTACTGTGCCACCATCAGACCTCAGATCAGCAGAATGTGCCCCCATCAGACCTCAGGTCAGCATATTGTGCCCCCATCAGACCTCAGATCAGCAGAATGTGCCCCCATCAGACCTCACATCAGCCTACTGTGCCCCCATCAGACCTCACATAAGCCTACTGTGCCCCATCAGACCTCAGATCAGCGTATTGTGCCCCATCAGACCTCAGATCAGCGTATTGTACCCCCATCAGACCTCAGATCAGCAGAATGTGCCCCCATTAGTCCTCACATCAGCCTACTGTGCCCTCATCAGACCTCAGATCAGCGTATTGTGCCCCATCAGACCTCATATCAGCATATTGTGCCCCCATCAGACCTCAGATCAGCAGAATGTGCCCCCATTAGTCCTCACATCAGCCTACTGTTCCCCCATCAGACCTCAGATGAGCGTATTGTGCCTCCCTCAGACCTCAGATCAGTGTATTGTGCCCCCATCAGACCTCAGATCAGCGTATTGTGCCCCCATCAGACCTCAGATCAGCAGAATGTGCCCCCATCAGACCTCATATCAGCGTATTGTGCCCCCATCAGACCTCAGATCAGCATATTGTGCCCCATCAGACCTCAGATCAGTGTATTGTGCCCCCATCAGACCTCAGATCAGCGTATTGTACCCCCATCAGACCTCACATCAGCCTACTGTGCCGCATCAGACCTCAGATCAGCGTATTGTGCCCCATCAGACCTCAGATCAGCGTATTGTACCCCCATCAGACCTCAGATCAGCAGAATGTGCCCCCATTAGTCCTCACATCAGCCTACTGTGCCCCCATCAGACCTCAGATCAGCGTATTGTGCCCCATCAGACCTCAGATCAGCGTACTGTGCCCCATCAGACCTCAGATCAGCGTACTGTGTCCCATCAGACCTCAGATCAGCGTATTGTGCCCCATCAGACCTCAGATCAGCGTACTGTGCCCCATCAGACCTCAGATCAGCGTATTGTGCCCCATCAGACTTCAGATCAGCGTACTGTACCCCATCAGACCTCAGATCAGCGTATTGTGCCTCCATCAGACCTCAGATCAGCGTATTGTGCCCCATCAGACTTCAGATCAGCGTACTGTACCCCATCAGACCTCAGATCAGCGTATTGTGCCCCATCAGACCTCAGATCAGCGTACTGTGCCCCATCAGACCTCAGATCAGCGTAATGTGCCCCCATTAGTCCTCACATCAGCCTACTGTGCCCCATCAGACCTCAGATCAGCGTATTGTGCCTCCATCAGACCTCAGATCAGCGTATTGTGCCCCATCAGACTTCAGATCAGCGTACTGTACCCCATCAGACCTCAGATCAGCGTATTGTGCCCCCATCAGACCTCAGATCAGCAAAATGTGCCCCCATCAGACCTCAGATCAGCAGAATGTGCCCCCATCAGACCTCAGATCAGCAGAATGTGCCCCCATCAGACCTCGCATCAGCCTACTGTGCCCATCAGACCTCACATCAGCGTATTGTGCCCCATCAGACCTCAGATCAGCGTATTGTACACCCATCAGACCTCAGATCAGCAGAATGTACCCCATTAGTCCTCACATCAGCCTACTGTGCCCTCATCAGACCTCAGATCAGCGTATTGTGCCTCCCTCAGACCTCAGATCAGCGTATTGTGCCCCCATCAGACCTCAGATCAGCAGAATGTGCCCCCATCAGACCTCATATCAGCGTATTGTGCCCCCATCAGACCTCAGATCAGCATATTGTGCCCCATCAGACCTCAGATCAGTGTATTGTGCCCCCATCAGACCTCAGATCAGCGTATTGTACCCCCATCAGACCTCACATCAGCAGAATGTGCCCCCATTAGTCCTCACATCAGCCTACTGTGCCCCCATCAGACCTCAGATCAGCGTATTGTGCCCCATCAGACCTCAGATCAGCGTACTGTGCCCCATCAGACCTCAGATCAGCGTACTGTGCCCCATCAGACCTCAGATCAGCGTATTGTGCCCCATCAGACCTCAGATCAGCGTACTGTGCCCCATCAGACCTCAGATCAGCAGAATGTGCCCCCATTAGTCCTCACATCAGCCTACTGTGCCCCATCAGACCTCAGATCAGCGTATTGTGCCTCCATCAGACCTCAGATCAGCGTATTGTGCCCCATCAGACTTCAGATCAGCGTACTGTACCCCATCAGACCTCAGATCAGCGTATTGTGCCATCAGACCTCAGATCAGCAAAATGTGCCCCCATCAGACCTCAGATCAGCAGAATGTGCCCCCATCAGACCTCAGATCAGCAGAATGTGCCCCCATCAGACCTCACATCAGCCTACTGTGCCCCATCAGACCTCACATCAGCGTATTGTGCCCCATCAGACCTCAGATCAGCGTATTGTACACCCATCAGACCTCAGATCAGCAGAATGTGCCCCCATTAGTCCTCACATCAGCCTACTGTGCCCTCATCAGACCTCAGATCAGCGTATTGTGCCCCATCAGACCTCAGATCAGCATATTGTGCCCCCATCAGACCTCAGATCAGCAGAATGTGCCCCCATCAGACCTCACATCAGCCTACTGTGCCCCATCAGACCTCACATCACCCTACTGTTCCCCCATCAGACCTCAGATGAGCGTATTGTGCCTCCCTCAGACCTCAGATCAGTGTATTGTGCCCCTATCAGACCTCAGATCAGCGTATTGTGCCCCCATCAGACCTCAGATCAGCAGAATGTGCCCCCATCAGACCTCAGATCAGTGTATTGTGCCCCCATCGACCTCAGATCAGCGTATTGTACCCCCATCAGACCTCACATCAGCCTACTGTGCCGCATCAGACCTCAGATCAGCGTATTGTGCCCCATCAGACCTCAGATCAGCGTATTGTACCCCCATCAGACCTCAGATCAGCAGAATGTGCCCCCATTAGTCCTCACATCAGCCTACTGTGTCCTCATCAGACCTCAGATCAGCAGAATGTGCCCCCATCAGACCTCAGATCAGCCTACTGTGCCCCCATCAGACCTCAGATCAGCATATTGTGCCCCATCAGACCTCAGATCAGCATATTGTGCCCCCATCAGACCTCAGATCAGCAGAATGTGCCCCCATCAGACCTCAAATCAGCCTACTGTGCCCCATCAGACCTCACATCACCCTACTGTTCCCCCCATCAGACCTCAGATCAGCGTATTGTGCCTCCATCAGACCTCAGATCAGTGTATTGTGCCCCCATCAGACCTCAGATCAGCGTATTGTGCCCCCATCAGACCTCAGATCAGCAGAATGTGCCCCCATCAGACCTCATATCAGCGTATTGTGCCCCCATCAGACCTCAGATCAGCATATTGTGCCCCATCAGACCTCATATCAGCCTACTGTGCCCCCATCAGACCTCAGATCAGCCCACCCAGCCACATAAGATTAAAATAAAAAATCATGCAGCGTCAGGTCATAGTGCGGGCCGGCCAGGGAGACAGTGGAGCGCCGGACCGGAGGGCAGCCGCAGCGCCGGACAGATAAGAAAGATTTTTTATTTTAATCTTATGTGGCTGGGTGGGCTGATCTGAGGTCTGATGGGGGTCCCTAAATACAAGTGAGCGCTTCCATAATGGAAGCGCTCACTTGTATTCGCCTGTATTCATCCTTGCTGGGCCCCCCTGAGTCACTGGGCCCGGAGCCGTCGCCCCCCCTGCTCCCCCGGTAGCTACGCCTCTGCCTTGTACACTCGAGTACTATAGGTATGAAAAGGACAAGATAGTGTTCCAGCAGGACAACGACCTGAAGCATACGTCGAGATTGGCGAAGAAATGGTTCCATGACAATGAAGTAGAGGTGCTGGATTAGCCTCCACAGTCCCCAGACCTCAACTCAATCGATCATTTGTGGGTAGAGTTGAAGAAAAAGCTGTATTCATACCCAAGTGACCAGTATGCACCAACATTGGGAACGTGTAGAAGAGACCTGGGAACAGATTTCGGTCGAGACATGCTTGAATCTGATCAAGAGCATGCCCGGAAGGATTCAGGCAGTGTTGAAAGCCAAAGGTGGATTTACAAAATACTAACAAAATAGTAAAAATTACAATTTAGAATTTTTGGAGCAAAACAGTAACAATGCAGTTACAGGACCATAACCTGCATAACTAATCATATGCTAAATAGTTGCAAGTCCAATTCATGTATGAGATAGCCAAGATGATTATAAAATTATGGTAGTCTCATGTTTGAAGCTGTAGTGGATGGTGAGATGTGGAGCCTGAAAGTCAAAAGTTCAAAACATTGTTACCCTTTTGCTCGTGAGTTGTATACAGCTCTAAAACAATGTTTAACCTGACAAGTTTCCTTTAAGGCACCTTTGGCAGCACTTATCTCCTGGGACAACACAAGGTTTAGCATGTCAAGTTCTAAGATTTCATATTTTGTTTCACCTGGTATAATTGAACAACCATGCTGCACCCACAAACATTAGAGTTAGTTGGATCTCCTGTTATTAATCTAATGTGCAGTCAGTAAGCATTATTCACATGAATACATCAGGGCACAACTTCACACCCTTCTTTTCCTCACCTCTCCTCTATATTTTGGTCTTCAGGGTTTTCAAAGCATTGGAATGATCATTAGAATCATCCTAATAATCACCCCAAGAAAAACCTACTATATGGTCATTTTTTAAAATGTAATTTGTGCAATCTGCTCTCACATTGGCAACCAGATATTATCCATTGTGAAAATAAATCAAGAATTGGAGGCTCCGTCAGAAATTTCATGAAATTTGAGGACAACAATAGTTCTGCATAAAGCACTAATACTGGTGTGAACACGACAAAAATCATGACGTAAACTAGGACAGAACCTCAAGGGAGCCTATTATACATCAATGGCTTCTGTAGGGCTTTGGAAGCTGTCAGATGATGAATATGAGACATCATTTTGGTGTCTGATATGAGCAGAAGCTTTTTTGCATATGTTATCCGAGTCTTACACAGATGTCAAATTACAAAACCACCACAATAAACAGCTTGTTTTCAGCTACCGATTCTGTGACTTATCTGCCACTGATTTTTCTACTGTTGATTTTGTCACATCAACATAACCTGATAAAAGTCACTATTTTTGAATAGTCCTTCTCCTTATTCCAATAATCCATAAAGTGTTACAATTTAGTACAGTTTTCTTTCCGGTATACGTTCACTCTGCTTTCACATGCGTACATTTGAACTCTCTGTAGCTGAGATAAGCTATTCTACCTGTCTTAATGACTCGTCTACTGATAAAAATCATTTGTTTCCTTATGAGAACGGTATATCCTTAAAGTGTTCTGGTCACCTGGTGGCAATACTAGTACATAACTTACCAATCCTACAAGACATACAAAACATACAATTATTGTGGCTGTATTATGTTTAAATCACCAAAGTAGAGTGATTTGTACTTACGTTGAAGAATTTCATATGTGTATGGTGCTTGTCTAGTTCTGCAGATTGGGTTGATAGGAGGCTTAGTTACATTTGGAGTCACCGACGTCTGTTGTGTCATTTCTGTTATATCCATTTTGTCCTCAACTTTCTGGAGACACTTTTCTCTTCTACTCCCTGTTGCTCTTTGCCTTTCTCGTGCTATATCTAACAGTCCAGAGCTCTCTTCTGTGAGACGTCAGATTAGAAGACAATGCCACTCTGATTTCTTTTTGTCTCCAGAGGAAGTCAGTGTCGTTCAATAGGCAGATCTACAGTAATGCTGAAAAGTAGTTCAGAAAGGTTTTACAAAGTGGAGGTGGAATCTGCTGCTGTGAGCTTCTTATACTTGGCTGTACATATCTTAAAGACAAGGCAAGTTCAGCTAAACATCAACCAAAGGATATAAAAGCAGGTTGTAAATCACTTATCCAGGCGCAATAGACAAACTTGGGTTGTACCTGACTAATCTGAATGGTACTGATAGAAGATATAACAGGTACAGTCAGCAGGGGGACTCCGATCACTACTTCACTTTTATTTTTTCCTCTAGATTGATTTCAATTTGCAGACCTGAGACAAATTTAAAGGGGGAATGCAATGTTTATTCTATTCATTCAATACACTAAACAAATGGTAACATAAAGGGGATGTCAAGGATTGGCATGTTTAAATTTTCCCCCCACTCCCCTGAGCCTATGAAGGGAAGCATACATGCAGGGACCAAAGTGCAGTGAAGACAGCCATGTGGCTAAACCACGAGTGGGTCCACGACTCCACCACATTCAAATTGATAAAAAAAAAACACTGAAAAAACTCAAAGGTGTTCTGCTGCTGAATAAGCAGCTTATTTTGCCAGCTGCCGTGTGAAATATCCCTTAGATGGGCTACAGGATTTTTGGAGGTCTACATTTGCTAATGCAAATTCAGCACGTCCATGTCCCTCAACTGTACCATGCTAGCATGAGGATACACCAGCTGATGTTATGTCATAATTGCTGTTCTCATACTTAAACCACTACCATACATATTTCATAGTTACTGAGTTATGTGGGGGGACTCCTACTGTATACTCATGAAATGATCCAACCTCCTAGAAAGACCCTATTCCCATCACCTGTACTGATAGACTCCACTGAATCATTCTTCAGCTGGAAACTTGAAAGTGCTCCTCTTCTTCACTGGATGTGTGTGTGCTCTTGGACACCAACACCTAACCGGCAATCATGTAAGTCATAATTTAACCCCTCTCCCCCTTACTTTCCAAATGAACACATCTTTTTTATTAATGCCTACTTCCCTAACTACTGTACATTTTCCATAAAATGCCTATTCCTCCACACCTTTGTCTCTTTTATAGTCATTCTCTAACATAGACCTTATTACACCATGACTCTAGTCGGCATATACCCTAACTACTCTTGTCCCTATGAGATTAGAATCTGCCTGGCATTTAGGACATATCAATCCATTTTCATGCTTTCCTTTTTTTACAATGAAGTTTCCTCTTGCATCGTAGTGCAGTGAATGTCAGAGGAAAAATAATGCACAGCGTAACTCCACAGTAGCTTCTTAGAATTACACCACAAGTATACATGCACAAGAATCCTCCTATGGCAAACTACCTACCAACATTAATGCACACAGAAGGCTTACCACATTCAAAAATCTCCAGTAATTTCCACATAGAAGTGCTACATGGAATATTTAAGCCAAATAGTGTGATTAGTAGGAGATATTCTGCCTTAGAAGAAGGGAATCCTATAGAAAACGCTTCCACGTGAAGGAAGAGATGATACGCACACTTTTATCTGGCAGGATTTTTTTAAAAGTAAATATTTATTCTAATCTAATTTAAAAAGAATGTATAAATATATATGGGGTGTTTCACCTCTAAATCACAAACTAGAAAATTTCATACAAGAATATTTCATAAAAGAATATCCTAGCGCTGGGTTAAAAGGTGAAATAGCACAACTGCCCAATTCACAACTGTCCAATTCACATAATCAACACATTAAAACGCCTTAAAACGCAATATAAGATAAAGAGTGAGAAAGAGGAGGGAATGAGACCAATTGATATATAGTTCTGGTTCCCCTTTATATTAAACTAGCTGAAGGACCCAGCTTCGCCCAGGCATATTTAATCTATTTCATTTAATGTTTGTGTGTGTGTCGTTAAAAGATATCGAGAGTGACCTCTACAGTGCCCGCCCCTTAACAGAAACATCCACAGCTCCCTCCCCTTTAACTGTTACCTCCACAGCAGCTAGGGTGGCCACTGTCTCCACCCCAGAAAGCCGGACCTCACCGGCCATTCCCCCAAACGGGAAGCAGCGCCCCCGGTCCCCATGAAGCCACACCACTAAAAATGAGGCCATGCCCCCTGGCTCCATGAAGACACGGAGGAGAAGCTGTCTGAGCGTGAGCTACTGAAAGGGTGGACATCCCTGCGTCCGCCGGACGGAGAACAGGGAGCCAGAAAACTGGACTGTCGAGCCTAAAGCCGGACATCTGGCTACCCTAACATCATCCTGCCCCTAGGGTGGCCAGAGGTCCGGTTTTAGGCTGGACACTCTGGCTTTCAGACTCCCTGTCCACCGGCCGGCGCAGGGCCTGGAGAGACACAGGGATGTCCACCCTTTCAGTAGCTCACGCTCAGACAGCTTCTCCTCCGTTTCTTCACAGAACCAGGGGGCATGGCCTCGTGTTTAGGGGATTGGCTTCATGGGGACCGGTGGCATGGCTTCACGTTGGGGGGAGACTGGACAGTCTGGCTTTCAGAGTCCCTGTCCTCTGTCATGCGCAGGGCCTGGATGGACACAGGGATGTCCTTTTGAACAGCTCACTCTCAGACAGCAGCACTGTGCAGTCTGAGCATGAGCTGCAGGGAGAAAGTCAAGCAGCTGACAGAAGTTGATTTTTACCTTCATTTTTGCAATTCCTGTCGGCTGCGGAGTGAGAGGGGGCATGGCCTGACCGGCCAGTGGTGTGACTTAGTGGGACCTGGAGGTGGGGATTTTAAGTCCTTCTTTTGAGGGTGGCCTAAATTACAGGTCGATGCCATAGTAATTTAAGAGGAAACACAGTGGGTAGCAGTAGAAGAAAACATCTTTTATTACTACTGAACGGTAAATATGTGAAATTTACATTATATAGGTAAAACATAAAGTATATTTATGGTAACCGGAATACCTCTTTAACAGTATCATCCACAGCGCTCAGTCCCTTTAAAGCAAACCTACAGCAGTCAACTGGCTGTGTTGTTATGAACACCTGTTGTGTGTGGAGACTAACTGCCTGTGAGCTTCTATTGGCTGATAAGGATCATGTGACCAGGCTTCTATTGGCTAATGCATTTTTTTAGAATATCTCAGGAACGGTACTTCCTGGAGAGCTGAGACCAGTTATAAAACCTTCCCGGACACCTGATATACCTGTGTGCCAAATTTCGTGATTGTATCTGCGATGGTGCGGATTCCTTTAGCGGACATACACACACTCACACACACATACACTCAGCTTTATACAGTAGATGGAGTTTATATACATATAGTTCATATATTAGACTCATATGTTGGGTTCGATGTAGTTCATACAGTTCATATAGATAAATAAGTGAATTATATGTATAGCTCAACAATCGCGTCCATACTCCATATAGTATGTGGTATATTATAAATCTAGAAGTTGTTTTATTGCCATATATTTGTTTCCAATAGACAATATTTTCAATATGGAAAGTAGCCACTTCAAAACTCTCAGTGCTGTATTGAAACTTGCATAATATATCTTATTAATGAACGTGGTATCCTTATTTTAACTCCCTTTATGGGTAATTTACCACTTCGTTGCTTGGCCGTTCCTGTATATTGCTCCGGCGTTGGGGAGCGCGCTGGTACGTGCTTGAAAGAGCGCGCTGGTTCGCACCTGAGAGCGGCGTTCCACGTGGCGTCCCATGTGGGCGCTCGCAGGTGCTGCTGCTTAGGATGTTTCGGCGTGCTGCTATTTGAAAAGCACATCCTGCACTTAATAGTAATCCTTAATGGGGGATGTTTTGAAGTGTATATACAGTCTTTAGAGCTATAAAGTAAGGCTCTTCTCCCAACTAAACGTCCAAAATAAATAATGGGCCAGATGTAATTCTCCTCAGTCACTCCCAAACGCGTTTCTGGGCTTTGTTTCCCTGCCCCTTCCTCAGTGGTTTGTGAAACCATAATATGAGCATGGGCAAGAGGATGCAAATCTTGTGCTGTGAAACCAGTTCACTGAAGGTCTATAAAACTCCGCCTCTCTAACTGCTTAAATTAAAAAGTGTCACAGAAATGGGGGAAGTAGATTTACTAATCCTAGAGATCAGTGTTCCTCAACTCCAGTCCTCAGGGCCCACCTCTCGGTCATGATTTGAGAATATCCCACAGAATGAATACCTGAGGTAAGTCCTGATGCACTGACACTAATTATATCACCTGCTCAATACTAAGGAAATCCTGAAAACATGACCAGTAGGTGGGCCCTGAGGACTGGAGTTGAGGAACCCTGCTATAGATGGTGTAAGCTTAGACAGGCTGTCTATTCCTGCACCAGATTTATTACTGTGGCTCAGACAGGGTGATAAATGTGGTGTGGGGATAGACACTTTTGTTTAACTCAATACCAACTATTGGTTGGTTTAGTTTGATCCCAGAATTGTGGAGTTATTTTGGAGTTAAATATTGCATCAGGTCACACCCATTTTGCTCCCCCTTTCCTTGTTTGACTGAGCACAGATAACTTCTCGAAACATAGATGTGCCAAATTGCACCAAATTATGCCACAATTTATGCCAGAATCTAAGTGCTCTGATATTAGTAGATGTGGAACAATGATGTTCTTGTATTTTATACTGGAAATATAACAGATTTTATCTATCAGTTACGGACCGATGAAGGCGAAGTGAAACACACATGGATTCCTTGTTTCATGATTTTTGGTCATGTGCACTGGTTAAACCATACTGGGAAATGGTACTGACTTTGGATATGGCTGCCCCATTGGACCCTCTTTATTATTTGCCTAATGCATCTATGAGTACAGCTTGTACATTGCGTGCATGGCTGTTTCTCCATTTCCTTGCAACTGCAAAATGCCTTATTGTCCTACACTGGAAGAAGATATTTCTGCCTTCCCAATTTGAACTCTACATGTGGCTCAGGAATGTCTGTAGTATGGAGTACTTCATGTCTAGCCTTAACAATACGCTGGACCATTTCTACACCCTTTGATCTCCATGAGATGACTACGTTACAGCCCAGACCAAACTCATGTTCCATTGGTCTCCCACTTCCTGTGACCTGTGCCTGGCAAGACTGGTAGTCCCTACCAATCCTTTCCTTCCCCCTCATCTCTTTCCTTTTTTTTCTTTTTTATTTATTTTTCTCTTTTATGAGCATTTCTATTTATATGTGTCATACCTGATTTTATGAAGTTGATAGATGCTGGTTGTTGAAAGGATTGTATTTCACAGCTCAGCTTTTTCTGCCTGTGCTTGCATTTCTTTGTATCTTCTGCAAATTATCTTAGAGATATACTGTATTTATACTTCTATACTGATACTTGACCACACACACACACACACACACACATACTCATATATATATATATATATATATACTGTATGCTTGATACATATTTCCTTTATTCTTTTACTTCATTACTGAAAAAGTTAAATAAAGTAGACAAAGTGCCACCAACAGGTGCCAGGAAGAAGTAGAAGAAGTAGAACTGGATGATAGATTACTGGGTGGACTCTTGGAAGGTTATAGGTAAACTAGCACAGTAACTTTTTACCTTTCTTTTCTTTAAAGGGGTTGTCCGATCTCTGCAGTGGCTATGACATATGCAGAGGATATTAAATATGCAATAAGTTCCTGATAGGTGTGTATCCCACCTCTGGAACAGGGTGCTTACTTTGGCAATTTTTGAGAGTCCAATTTAGAGATGTACACATGTCTGCAGCATATGACTGGACCCCATTCTTGAGATAGGGGCTGGTCTCAGAGGTGAGAATGAGGCACATCTATCAATATTTACGGCATATCCTATGCATATGCCATAAATGGCTTGATGGGAATACCCCTTTAAACTAACTCAATCATCATGAAAGTAATGTATGCAGCAGCCACTGCTCTTGACACATATGAACAGTTCATATTAAAAATGTGAAAAACACTTTTCAATATCTTACTTCTATTCTGAAATATAATCAGTGATTAATGTTATGGATGGAATTTTTAGATCTTATTGACTTGAATATTGATAGATATTTGTGTATATATGAATTACACATAAATCAAAAATCAGAAGATAAATTTTTGTCTTCAGAATCTAGTAGTAGTTATGCCACAGGCTCATGGCTGTATTTATACCTAGGCACCAATTCTGAATACTCCCTGTCAGGAGGGATGGAGTGAGCACAGGAGCAGACTGGGAAGTTAAAGTGACCTTGTGTTGTAGGCTGGCCCAAAATGACAGAAGGTAGAATTAACTCAAATAGCTGAGTCTAACACACATAGATGGGGTCAGCAATACTATAGAGGGTCAGTATTTTGTGTTATGCTTTGGTATTTGGTTCTGTAGCAAAACCAAACACCAAATCACAGCACAACATAGTGGCCCAGCAGAACCAAATACCACATTGCAACATAATATACCGCCCTACCAGAACAAAATACCACAGTGTAGCACAGAATACTGTACTGACAGAGCCAAATACCACAGTGCAGCACAAAATACTGCCCCAGCATAACCAAATACCATAGTACAACACAAAATACGGCCCTAGAAGAAGTTGCTGTTGAACTGTGGTATTTGGTTCAGCTAGGGCAGTATTTTGTTCTGCACTGTGGTGTTTGGTTCTGCTGCGGCTGCACTATGGTATTTGGTTCTGTCTGATAGGTACCACAGCGCTGAGCAAAACACTGCCCCAGAAGAACTAACTGCCACAATGCAGTACAAAATACCCCCTTATAAGCTGCCCCCCTGTAGAGACCAGCGCCAGCTGCCACGCTCTAATGCCTGTATTACACTGGCAGATGATTGCTAATGAGCATTACTATGAACGCTTGTTAGCAATCAGCTGGCAGTGTAATACTGCCGCTGATTACCCAGGTTGTGTAATACAGCATTTAGCCTTCTATTCCTCCTCCAGTTGTCTCTAAGATACGAAGGAGGAGGCTGAGTTGCAGGCCACAGCACAGAGCCAGCCCTACTGTTAGTATGCTGTCTGGTTCTACAGGAGAATATAGCATCATATATCTCTTACATCCAGCTATGTCTCCTCTGATGTAGACATTCTCTTTCTTAATTGTTCTCCATTCAGCCTGAACCCCCATGATAGCTTCTTTTAGTGACGTTTCCTCTGAAACAGACGTTCTCTTTCCTCATATTCTCTGTTCGGCCCTAAGCACCTCGACAAATTCTTTCAGCCACATCTTCTCTCTGCAGAGTTTACCATAAAAAGATCTTAGGTTCCTCACTTTTTCATGATCCTCCCCACCTTCTCAGCACAAACTTTACAGTGTTATCCTGCTGCCAAAACCCATAACTGTTCCCACTCTGCTCCCCAATGCCCCCAAATACTATACTGCTGAAAAAGTAGTGCCCCCAGTAGTAAAAAATACCCCCTTAAAATGCTTTCATTAATGATAATGGCTTTCCAGTGCACCCAGTAGTAATAATGCCCCTATAGTGCCTCCAGAAATAATAATGCCCCCCTACAATGCCCCATGTAATAATAATGTCCCATAAATGCCCCCAGTAATAATACCTCTTCCCAGGGGCGTAGCCAAAGGCTCATGGGCCCTGGTGCAAGGGTTCAGCTTGGGCCCCCCTTCTGTCAGTGCTTTGTGGCAAAGACAGACATAGCCTTCGTGCTGCCTGAGGCAAAAATTGAAATGGCACCTCCCCTTCCTAGGCCAAATTCTTGACCTAACCTCTTCCCTCCTGCCAGAGGTGTAACTTGACCAGCATGCACTTTCTGTAATACCAGTGTCTTTTTATGTGGCACAAGGATCTTTGGGCCCCCTCAGGCTCCTGGGCCCGGTAGCGACTGCTACTTCTGCACCCCCTATAGCTACACCCCTGCCTCTTCCATTGTGCTCCCACTAATAATGTTTGTATAGTACCCTCAGTAATAATGTCCCCTAATATGCCCTTAATAATAAAAATGCCCCTACACGGCCTCCAGTGCCTGTCACCGCTCTGCGTCTCATTGCAGTCGCGCCTGCCTCATAGGTGTTAGGCCTACTAGAGTAGGCCTGAGGTATATGAGGGTGAAGGGCAGGGAACTATTGGCTACCATGCACCACTACAGTATTCAACTGCATTGCCACCCTGAGGACAGAGATACAGTTGAATTCAGGAGGGGGACTTACGGCAGCACAGTAAAGTGCTGCTCCCCGAACTACGTGGTGCCCTAGGCACACACGTACCTGAGGGCGCCTAATGTTAAATAAAATACGGCCCAGCTCAGGCTTTAGGATTCAATTGATTATATTTTAAAGCACATTCAAAGGCATTATATTTTCTTTTCTTTTTAGGTTTCCTTTAAGCCCATGAGCTGAAATCTTCACAAATCTGACTACAACTGAACAGACATTTGAGCCTGGTTACATTTATGCGGATAATCAATGTGTCTATTGTTACAAAACAATCATTTCTGATGAGCGGAAATCTAGTGCATTAGTGGAATATTATTGGACTTGCTTATATTTTTCCCGAAACATTATCATTATTTCTATAGTTGCAGTGTTTAACAATAATAAGCTGAGCATTTTCAATCTTTTCCAACTAATGTACTGATAATATTTTTTTTCAACTGTTGAAAATGACTTTTTCATGCCGATGACATGATGTTTCTTGGTGGATGTTCAGATAACAAAGAAATATCACGACATTTGTTCTATCGATGATGCTTTAGTGTTTCTTTGTACAGATTTCCTGAAGCTTAAAGGGGTTTTCCGAGACTTTAATACTGATGACATCCTTTGGATAGGTCATCAGTATCTGATCGGTGGGGGTCTTACACCCTGGACCCCCACTGATCAGTTGTTTTAGAAGGCAGCAGTGCTTGCAGTAGTGCCACAGGCCTTCTCTCAGCTTTTCCAAGGCCCAGTGATGACACATTCATCAGTCACATGGCCTAGGAGCAGCTCAGCCCCATGAAAGTGAATGATGCTGAGCTGCAATACAGAGGACAGCCGCTATAAAATGTACAGCGCTGTGCTTGGTAAGCAGGGGGAAGGCCGTGGATCACCAGTGCCTTCTCAAACAGCTGATTGGTGGGGGTCCCAGGTGTCAGACCCTCACGATCAGATACCAATGACCTACAGGCGATAGGTCATGAGTATTAAAGTCTTGGAAAACCCCTTTAAGGGTACCTGCACATGGATGTGAGTTGACAAATAAATTCCACATGGATGTTCATGCAGATTTCTTTGCATTTCCCCACGAACTGTGCACCAAAATCTTCATTTGTTTTTTTGCTACGGATTTGCCACAGATACAGATTTATGAACCCGCATGGCAGGTCATTTTCTGAAAGAAAAAGCAAAGTGTACATGAAGATTGTCTAATCTCATTCACTTTGCTGGTACTGTATTATAGTGTGGTTTTTCTGCACGAAAATCTGTGTCCAGTTACCGTAAGAGCTCTTGCACACAAACATATTTTTTTGTCCTCATCCAATCCACTTTTTTTTTAACCTCAATGGGCCCACAAAAGATGTGGATAGTACACCGCGTGCTTTCCGCATCTATTTGTCCGTTCCGTGGCATCCACAAAAATTTAGAACATGTCCTATTCTTGTCTGCATTACAGACAAAGATGGGACTGTTCTATAATAGGTCAGACGCTCCGTTCTGCAAAATGCAGAACACACATGGCTGGTATCCGTGTTTTGTAGATACCTCATACAGCCATGTGAATTGCGGACCGCAAAAATGGTTACCGCCCTGTGCAAGAGCCCTAAAGGGGATGTTCGATCAAAACAAGACCTTCTTAGAATGAATCTGCTCAGGGAAGCAACTGATTGCTTTATGCATCTTAAAACGAATGTGTGACTCTGCACGTCATGACATGTAAGTCCACCAGAGTTTGAGCTGACTTCTAAAGCGGCTTGCTGTTCTTGCTCACAGAGGGGTCCAAAGCATCTCCTAATATCTATATACCCCTATAAAGCATATGAAAACAAGTTGTCCATATGGGACAATCCTTTAAAACGTTTAATAAAAATGGTACCCTCTGACCCCTATTAATCAAATTAATTACGTAACTTTCATGCAGATACTGCATAGTCCGCCTTATTCAGCATGTAAGAGGTGTCCACATTTACAGAGACAAGGATATATGTAAAGGCACTATAAGTGGGTCAGTTTTTTGTGTTGCCCTTGACTTTGACAGGGGACTTCACGGGATGGCAGGACAAAGAGGTAGACACCTTATAGTTAAAGTCAAAGAAAGTTTACTCTAACATGGCACACAACACTTGATGCTTACACACCGACAAAAGACGTCACATCTGACCCTGTCAATCAAAGTGGAGAGGGCGCGGCAGTTGCAGAGAGACCTGAGCCTCTAGGTGTAACGGCAACTCCCCCATTGCTCCTAGAGGCTCATTTGCATATAATAAAACATCATTTTTCTCAGCAATGCAGGCAGATGAACATGGGACCAACACAGATGTCTTCAGCTGACAAGAGCACATGTAACAGGTCAGCCAGTGTCATAGGTACAAATCTGCTGACAGATGCCCTTTAAAGTGTAGCTGTCGCTTCATTTTTAATGTATAGGTAAGGAGAGTGATCTGAAATTATTTTGTAATATACGGTACTTGATTAGGGATTTGTGTAAACCTGTATTAATAAACAGTCTGTAAAATGTCTCATTAGTAATTCTTATAGTGTTGCTTAAGAAATTCTGTCATAAGTGTCTAGTGAATGCTGAAGACAAAAAGTCCACAGCATCACAGGGGTTAATAGAAAACTCCAAGCCACTTTATTCAAATCAGTACATCAGTTACAAAAGTGTGATGTTTTGGCGGTAAGAAACGTTTCAAGCATAGAATACAATATAAAGTGCACATTTATATACCCTCCCCTCCTCACCATTGGTTACTACCCACACATTAGTTGCTATGACATCATGTGTAAACAACCAGTAAAAATAAACAATAGAAACCATTCCCATATATATGGCTTCGTTCGCATTTCTGTGTTCATTTGACGTTCATGAAAAAAATCTGTCTATTTTTTATCCGTGAAGATGTCCATGAAGGATCTTTGTTAGGTCTGTGTGTCCATTTTTTGCTCTCCGTGTCTCATACGTTATTTCAAGAGCATTTCCTAGCAATGTTTTTTTCATGGATCCATAGACTATAATGGGCATGTTTGGTCTGCATCACGGACCAAAGTAGTGCATGTCTACCCACGGTACTGGCAGGGTTACCAACCAGAATTTTTCTTTTTTCTGGACAACTTATCCCAAAATCACGGACGGCCAACATTTTTTACGGGCAAATTGGAAAACCATAATGAAGGATAAATATTATAAGTAATACAGGTCTATAGCTCAATATACAGATCAGGACCAGCATTTACTGGAAGCTGTAAAATGATTATAATTACCACCAAAATAATCTAGTATCACTGGCCTCAAAAAAATCACCTCGATTTTTTTTCACGGACAGAGGAAAAAAGTCACCCATTTTTACGGACTGTCCAGAAATTTCTGGACGGTTGGCAACCCTGGGTACTGATGTGTGAACAAATACACTAAAAATCAATGGGTACATGTGCTCTCCTCAGAAAATGCACACATCAGTTAAAAATGGAAATGTGAACAAGACCTAAATCCAGTTAACAACTACATATTACAAATGTAAGTGAGTACACGTTCTGGGGCACCATGTCTGATTGTTTAAAAAATATATAAAAATTTAAATTACCCCCCCCCTCCCTTCCCCTAGAATTAAATTAAAAATGAACAAAAAAAAACATAATGATCACGGGCATCTCCACATTCCAAAATGCCTGAACTATTAAAATATAAAAATATTTATCTCATATGGTGAATGGTGTAATGGGGAAAAAAAATCTAAATGGACGATTCGCCATTTTTTCATCGTCCCAAAAAAACTTAATAAAATGTGATCAATAAGTCACACACTCCAAAATGGTATCAATAAAAACTACATATCTTCCTGCAAGTCCACACAGCTCCGTAGACATAACTATGAAAAAGAAAAACTAAATAAATGTGGCATCATTATAATCCAACTGACCCAGAGAATAAAGGGCACAGGTCAGTTTTAAAGCATCACTAATGCCATAGAGACAAGACCCATAAAACTGTGGAAGAATTGTTTGTTTTCTAATTCCATCTCATTTTAATTTTTTTCCCTGCTTCCCACTACATTGTATGTCAATACATTAAATGGTGGCATTAGAAAGTATAACTTGTTCCGCAAAAAACAAGCCCTCATACAGCTATGTGAACAGAAAAATAAAAAAGTTATGGCTCCAGGAAGACAGGGAAGAAAAATGAAAACAAAAAAATTCCAGAACTCAAGGGGTAAAAATGTAAAAATGTAATTATGATATTCCATATGTGGGCGTGAAAATGTGTCTCCTTTTACAAGATTATTACAATGGCACAAACGTTATACAGCAGATGTAGCGCAGGTTGTGTCACTGTCACCAGTGGCGAAAAAATGACACTCAATGTCACAGATATTTAGGATGCGCAAATGTTATACAGGAGATTTAGCGCAGGTAATGTCACTGTCACCAGCGACGAAAAAATTACACTCAATGTCACAGATATTTAGGATGCGCAAATGTTATACAGCACATGTAGTGCAGGTAATGTCACTGTCACCAGTGGCTAAAATTACACTAAATGTCACAGGTATTTAGGATGTGCAAACGTTATACAGCAGATGTAGGGCAGGTAATGTCGCTGTCACCAGCGGCAGAAAAAAATTACGCTGAATGTCACAGGTATTTAGAATGCGCAAATGTAACACAACAGATCTAGCAGAGGTTGTGTCACTGTCACTAGCCAAGGCCAAACAATTGTGCGCAGGTTGCACTAATAATATAAATATGAGCAAGATAAAACGGATAAAAAGATAAAAGGACTTTTGGGTCTCTGAAAGATTCAAACTAAACCTGCCTAACAAATTCCTATCCCTACACTATCTGCGTAGCAGCCAACAAAAGTGCGGGGAGGAGACTCGAGCATTGCACTCAAGCACATGTGGTGTTCGGCCGAACACTGCGATGTGCCGAGTATCGAGATGCTCGAGCAAATATAGTGCTCGGGTGAGCATGCTCGCCCAACACTACTAGCAATGTCTTCACTCACCACATGATCCTTTAAATTACTTTCCATCCTACATGCCATCACTGGAGGTTCAACTAATGTAGTAGTCCTCCCTGTAAGATCCCAATTACTCATAATAATTTTCACATTCTTCCTGCTCAAAACATTAAAAGTATAAACAAAAGGGACTCAGTCTGACATCTTTTTCTGTCGGCCACATCATGGCAAGAGAGTCTCATCTACCTCCCTAACCTTCTGTCTACACTTCTTCATAATAGGTGCAGGATATCCATGTCTCTGAAATTTTTCACACATTTGTGTTAACTATGATTCCAGATATTTAGGGTCTGAAACAATCGGTTTCACCTGCAACATCTGGCTGCAGGGCAATGATTCCACCATGGTGTGGATGAAAGCTATCGGAACATAGAATGTTGTTCTGGTCGGTGCTTTTTAATATAGGTCAGTCATGAGCTTACCATCTCTCAATGCAGGGGCAGATTGGTCATAGACCTTACAGGGAAATTTCCCGGTGGGCAGATGACTAAGTGGTCCGCCTGAACCCTCCTCAAGGCCGGCCAGTGGAAGTTTTGGGGGATTTGTGGTATTTGGCTCTGTTGAGGTGGTACAATGTGCCACAATATGGTATTGCTGGCCCCACCTACAGGTCTGACTTGTGTTGGCCCTGACTTCCATCAATTGGGACCTGACCAAAAAAGGGGCCACTTTTAGTATTTTTTCCATGGCCACTTTAAGTTCCCAGTCCGCCAGTCTCAATTTCACCATTGTGACCATATAGAGATCATACTGAATGCTGAAGATGGATAACTGTAAGATGCAGTGGCAGGCTTCTTAGCCTGCCTCTACTCTCCCTGCCCCAGCCACTGCTTACACAAATGCTTGGATTGTCACTGATTGCTGACAACACGGCTCCCTTCTATCTTCCTGGCACTTACTAACTAAGCAGAAACAATGATCACCAGCACTAATAAAATTCCAAATTGGTTTTAATTTCTTGTTTATAGCAATTACAATACAGGGGAACACTCTGACGTGTCAACGTCCAGTCACAGTGTCATTCCCCTGTACGTGTACAGACCAATTTGGAATTTTAAGACCAATTTGAAGACCAATTTGAAATTTTATCGGTGCTGGATAATTGTTTCTGCTGTGTTATCAGGGTCAGGATTTGGACCGATTCTGTGCACTGGACTTACAACAAACGGCAGGTAAGCTGTGCTAGGCAGATAGAAGAGACCAGGGCTGCCAGCTATCAGCACCGGCATGAAGTCAAATTGGTAGTGAAGCTTAGTACGATCCATAGCTTTTAATTAAAAAGTATATATTGTCTTTTCCTTATATTTCTCTTTTGAAACAAATACTAATAAGCGCTTCAATTTTGAAACCACTCACTAATACACAGTAGGATTGGGAAGCAGTGAATACAGGTAAGGGTATAGCGTGCAGCACTGGCAAAAGAAGACCGGGGAGCAGTGAGTACAGGAACATCACCCTGGGTCTGTGAGTGGTGGTGCTGTCTTCAGCAGGAGAAGTAAGTTAATTTATTTATCATCTGAGGTCTGATGGGGTCTGCTCTGAGGTCTGATGAACAATGGAGGCCTGATCTGATGTCTGTTGAGGAATGGGGTTCTGATCTGAGGTCCGATGGGGATCTGATCTGAGATCTGATGAAATGTATGAATATTTTTTTCTTATTTTCCACCTCTAAAAATTTGGTGCGTGGATCCACCTCTTCGCCTGAGCTTTAGAAACCAGTGAAGGTAATTTGTTGTCTGAATACCCAAGTACTGAACCTTGCCTGTCTACTGATTCTGCTCCTTGTTGCCTGCCTCGACCTTGGAACTGTGACATGGACTACACACGTATTCTGACTGCCCCAAGCTTGTTATTGCTATTTAGAATATGCAAGTACTCAGCCTACCCTGACTTTGAACTGTGTTCAGGCTACACCTTGTGCCTGAGTCCTTGGTGCTTTGCATCGGTGTCTTTGATCCTTGTGGGTCAGCAGCCAACTACACCATGGTTACTCCAGAAGATAGCCACCAGAACCTCCAGAACAATGCCCTTAGGTTTAGCCCAAAGTCAACTGGTTAGTTGGCACAGTGGGGCAACACGCACTGCCAGTTACAAAAAGTTTACACTTTGAGTTTTGGGAGTCAGGACCTTCTTCTCAGAGAGTCCTTCTCTTTGCAGGTGTGCCACTAAAGTCGGCTAGCTGAACATGAGATGGCTGCAGCAAGGTGAGATGGCTCGGCACATGATATAGCAAGTAGTGATTAGCTTGAAAGGAAAGAGAGCATCCCCTCGCCAGGAGAGTAGCTGGGTGCGTAAAGAGTAGAAGCAGGAGTGCTGGCTTCTAGGCCTGAAGGGGAGCCAACACCCTGACCTCTCAGCCAATGTGGGAACACTGTTACAGTGGAAGGAGTAATGAACTCTGGCAAATGTGACCCCTTGCAACCAGGCAAAGTATGGAGACTGTATATAGTTTAAGGACTGTGTTTGTACATAGAACCAATGTGAATATTGTGTGTGAGCCCTAGAGATGTGAAACCAATAAGTAAATGTGCCCCCGGTGAGAGCCTGTAAATAAAATGGAGAAACCACAAGTAATATGCCCTCTTTGAGCAAACTGAACTGGTTGCAGTGTGTACAGTGTGAATATTTATTACACGGTGGGTCAAGTGTGAGCACCCTCCAATGATGCAGTTATATGTATATATTGTACAGTAAAGTTTGTATTTGCTGCCAAAGTTTGTATGCTGCCACCTACCTAATTTATGTGCCATCCCACGACACTTAGTAGCATAGCATACCTGCAATGGAGACAGACCAAGAAATGCTACAGGGCCTAGGGGGAGAGGGGCTGACCCTGGACCTTTCTTTCTGATGTGAAAACACTTCATTTTCCTGCAGTTACCACTAGAGGGAGCTCAATGCAAACAGATTATTACAGCTTCCATTTCAGTCAACTGTATAAATTACTATGTTCTTCCTAGTGGTGGCTGAACGCAGACAGCTTCATAATAAATGGGAAGCATGAAAATTTAGAAATATAGTGGTCAGAATGAGCGCTGTATTTATGAAGCACCTTTTCATCTTTCCTGACAAATCGAATAAAGTGGATGAGGCCATGGGTGACTTTTTGTTACAATTTTTCAAATTAAAATTGTGTCTGCTTAATAAAAAATAAAAATAAAATGTAAACTCATCAGAAACCTGGGGAATTGCCCTTTGCCTTATGCATTGCTTCAGCTGGGAAAACTGGGTGGGGCAGGGGGCCCACACAAAGGTTTTGTATGCCCCCTAAGTTTTGTATACTCCTGAGGTTACAATCCAGTTTTGGACCTTATTACCCAGTCAGAGCTACTGGGCCTATGGGACAGACAAACATTCTGTAAGTGGTTCAGAAACACTTGTAGATTCCATAGAATCAATGCTGGTCACAGAGGACTTTCTTGCCCTGCAGAACCAACCGCCACTATGCGTAGGGGGTTGTGCAACTTTTAACTTTTTATAACAGATGTGGCCAGACCTGCGGTGGTGATCATACGCTCCTTGTTCCCTGCAGCTGGCCTCCAGCTTCATGGCTTCATGGTCATTTCCACAGGTTTCTGGTCTCTCAGAATCAACATCCTGTTGATGGAGGTCACGTGACTGCAGCAGCCAATCACTAGCCACAGTGGTGACCAGACCGAATGACAGAAGTCTGTTAAAAAAAGTTTAAAGTTGACAAGTTACTGTGTTCTATATCACTGCTCAGAACACCAGCCCCAAGGTGTGCCAATCTACCTCAGTATATTCTCCAGCTCCACCCTTGCCTGTGCAGCACTGCACTCTTGACCATGTGCCCACTACTACAGAATAAACAGTGCAATCAAAAAATTCACAGGTTAAAGCCCAGTAGATGCAAATGAATATGGGTTAATGCACCGACAATAAACATGGTAATAGCACACAGCAGAAAATGTAAACTTAAAGAAGAACTCCCACAAACATTTTTATTCTCTGACCTGTTAGAAAGGTGCATGATGTAATCTGTAGTGAATGTAATCTTCTTATCAGAGACTGCATTTCTGAGTTATCCCCTCTCTTCTAATTGTAGCTGGATCATGTGACCAACTCCCTGATCTGCAACTGACCCAGGACAGGAAGCCAGTGTGGTGATGTGTACAGTAAAGGGCACGGTAGATGTATGATGGAGGTGTGTATCTCGCCCAGTGGTTCATTTTAGCTGGGTGAGATAACTGAAATCCTGTAGTGGTGCTGCTTCAGTAAGGCATAGCTTGCTGGAGTTCGTTTTCTTTAATGTTGTATGGGCTGGATTTCTTGGATTGGGAGACAGGTTGGTAGTGGGAGTCTTCCAGTCCACACCTCTAGTCCACTACCGAGATTACCTTGAACCTGAGGTGATCGCAGGTGAGGCCTGCTGTAATCAAGGGGGGATAAAACAACCCTCTGGTTATGTCTGAGAGAGGAAGTGATCCTACAGAGAGGGGAGCCTGGTACCTGTATGTGAAGTGCATTTGTAGAGGTGAGTCAGGGAGAAGACCTCTGTATTAGCAAAAGCCCAGATGGGCAGGTGTTTATGGGCAACGGCATGACAAAAGAGACTGTGCTGCTGAAGTTTGTATTAGGAAAAATTTAAAGGGCCAGAAGTCTGTTTGGTGAAGCTGCTGCTGATAATCTGGACACTTGTGCTTGTTGCAAGGAACCTTTGTGGTGCTTTAAAGGACTGGAAGCCCAAGTAAAGAGACTGATCTGTTGAGAGCTAATTTTTTTTTCTCCCCCTTTGGTCTGTAACTTGTATGTCCTGGGTAAAAGCTGCAACTACAATGCAAAGTGCATCCAGTGCCATGGAGGAAATGATGAAGCAGCTGGTGCAGGTTAACCTACAAGAGCAGAGGTTACATGCTGAGGATAAAAAGAGACACGAAGAAGCCTTGCGTGTCCAACAACAGGCCATGGCACAGCAGCAGGAAACTAATCGTTTGTTGATGGAGCAGATTGCTGCACTCAGAGAGACTGCAGTGGCTCAACCCCAACGAGTGGAGGTAAGCCCCCTAGGCACTGATGATGTGAGGAGTGTCGTGCAGCGGGCTTTGCAAAAGATGACACCTGATGATGATATTGAGGCCTACCTCACTGTGTTTGAGAGAGTGGCAGAAAGAGAGAGACTCCCAGCTGCTGAGTGGGCAGAGGTGATTGCGCCATTTTTAACAGGGGAGCCGCAAAAAGCCTACTATGACCTCAGTGAGCAGGATGTCCAGGACTATTGCAAATTAAAGTTGGAGATCCTTGCTTGCCTGGGAGTCAATCCAGCAGTACGTGCCCGCAGGGTGCATGACTGGAACTATAGTCTGGAAAAACCGGCCAGGTCCCAGATGTTTGATCTGGTCCATTTGGTGAGAAAATGACTGGAGCCAGAGACATCTACACCAGCGGAGATCATAGAGAAGGTAGTAGTGAACCATTACTTCAGGGCTCTCCCTGCGGAGCTGCAACGCTGGGTTGGACACGGAGATCCCAAGTCTGCTGACCAGCTGGTCAACCTGGTGGAAAGATATCTATCGACTGAGGATTACCTCCGGGATGCTCCTACAGTCCCAGCACCTCCTAGGAGTGCCCGTTCCGTGACATCTGTGGGTAAGAGAGCTCCAGCTGGTGAAGGTGTGTGGGAAAATACAAGAGGGAGCAAGACTCTGGAGGTTGGGCATGGGCAAAAGACTGATCGTGAATCCCCGGGGCCATCTGGTTCTAAAAAGGTCTTCCCGCAGAGGAAACCAGGGGTACCCCAGTGTTGGAGATGCCAGGAGAAGGGACATGTGGCTGCTTATTGCCCTCTTACCTCTGAGCCCATGGACTGTAACGCTAGTCGTCGACAGTCACTGTTTGCAGAATCTTTTTGTGCGACTATACCAGAGACTGGGCCACAGATGGGTCCTGTGGTGGTAAATGACTATTCCGTCAATTGGACTCTGGTAGCATGGTAACCTTGGTTCATGGGAGCTTGGTAGTAGGGGACTATGTGCTGGACAAACATATAAATGTACTGTGTGTTCACGGAGATACCAGGGTTTACCCCGTGGCCCATGTCAAATTGGTGACTCAGGCTGGTACTGTGACCTGTGATGTTGGGGTAGACAAGAGGCTCACATATGATGTAATATTGGGCAGTGATTTCCCCTTGTTCTGGGAGTTGTGGGGAAAGGGAAACACTTCTGCAGAAAGTGACAAAACTCCTGCAGAACCTGTACCTTTCTCTTTATATGATGATGATGATGACAACCCCTTTTCTTTACAGGTTGTGACCAGGGAAGAATCTCCCCTTGTTAGTAAAAATGTAAGTGATTTGGAAATGTCTATCAATAATGTTCACAAGGTATCTCAAAATACAGAGATTAAACCAGGTCGTATTGGTAAGCTAGCACTCAGGTCCCCAGATTATAGGAAAGAATTTTGGGTCCAGGCCGGTGTGTCTGATAAGGGACTGAGAGCTGTGGTGTATCAGATAGTAAATGGTAAGGAGCAGCTGGTGAGATACCTGAGCAGAAGGCTGACTCCTGTAGAGAAAAGATACACCGTCACAGAACAAGAATGTTTAGCCATTAAGTGGGTTGGTGGAATCCATAAAATACTGGTTGTGGGGTAAAAGGTTTACATTGGTGACAAATCGGGCTCTGCTGGATTGGATGTGGAGGAACAAAGAGAGTAACAGGAAGATGGCCAGGTGGGTTAAGTCGTTAAAGAAATGCAAGTTTTCCGTACAGCACAGGTCCGGGTGGTTTCTCTCCTTGCAGAATTTTAATTTCTCGGGGGAACATTGTAACGGAAAACTGCAGGGTAATGCGGATGCCCTGTCACGAGCATCCTGTGTTGGTGCAAGTGTTCACCCCCACAGGTGTGAACAGAGGTGGGGGATATGTGGTGATGGGCACGGTAGATGTATGATGGGAGTGTGTATCTCGCCCAGTGGTTCATTTTAGCTGGGTGAGATAACTGAAATCCTGTAGTGGTGCTGCTTCAGTAAGGCATAGCTTGCTGGAGTTTGTTTTCTTTAATGTTGTATGGGCTGGATTTCTTGGATTGGGAGACAGGTTGGTAGTGGGAGTCTTCCAGTCCACACCCCTAGTCCACTACCGAGATTACCTTGAACCTGAGGTGATCGCAGGTGAGGCCTGCTGTAATCAAGGGGGGATAAAACAACCCTCTGGTTATGTCTGAGGGAGGAAGTGATCCTACAGAGAGGGGAGCCTGGTACCAGTATGTGAAGTGGATTTGTAGAGGTGAGTCAGGGAGAAGACCTCTGTATTAGCAAGAGCCCAGACGTGCAGGTGTTTGTTTGGTTTTTGTTTATGTTTTGTGCTTGTGCTGAAGTAATAAAGCACTGTTTGGACTTGAACCCTGTTGTCTGAAGAGGAATCTGTGATTGCGCCCCCCCTGTGAGAGAGCGATCCCTTACACCAGTCACTTCTCTATTCATTCCTATGAGACTGAAAGTGAGGCTCCCATAGGAATACATAGAGAATTAGACTTCCTGTCCACACATAAGTTGCTGTGTTATCTGGTGAGTCTGATTCCTGGTCACATGACACAGATGAGAAGCATCAGGGAGATATAACTCACAAAGACAGCCATTGGTAAGAAAATGACATTCACTAAAGATTACATCATGTACATTTCTAGCATAAATATAAAATATTTATAAAATAAACATTTTTGCGGGAGTTCTTCTTTAACAATGATGCCTAGGTAACCTCACTGGGGGTGAACAGTCCAGGGCACAATAATGACGTTCAGTTCCTACGAACACCTTTGTAAGAGGAGCAGAGTACAGTGTTACAGTGTTGCATGTGCAACTCCATCTCTTATTGGGTCAAGCATATACAGTATTACTCCATACATTACTACATACTGTATACATATAATTGCTCTGTATAAGGTGAACACAGCACAGCTCTCAGGCACATTTTCTAGAACAGTTTTTTCTATTTTGGAAGTACAGCACTTAGCATAAAACGTTGTGTTGTATTACTAATAACAGTAGTTAGTGGATTATATCATACTTGGAATGGGTGCTATGCTATCAGGATATAAACCAACACAGGCTATTGCCAATGTGGTAGCCAAGGGTGCACCTAGCTTTTCTGCTGCCTGTGGAGAAAACTGAAATGGTGCCCTATGCCAATGTCTTAACATAACCCCTTCCCTTCAGCACATGGTTCTTTGGTTGCCCCTCTGGCATCATTGGTGGTGCTCCCCTGGTGGTGCTCCCCTGATGTTTCTATGACCATTTTAAGAACACTTGGTAAATAATTACTTTGTAAAGCAATGAATAATCACTGAGTTCCAGACATGTGGGTTTTAAGATTTCGGAAATGGGCAGGTTTTAAATCCATTATGGGAAGCTATCAACTTTGGAAACGTTCAAAACAGGTTAAAGACAAAAGGCAGTGCAGGGAAAATGTGCATAACACTTGTCCAAACATGAGAATGCACCAAGGGATTACTAAATGCTATCGTTAAAGAGTTGTTTCACAATACTAGGATATTCCCTGTAAAGCCATTGTAGTACTGTCACTTGGAGGTGGCCTGGGCACATAGAGGTACCTAGAATTAACAGGATGTATCTGCATTTTAAAGACCTGTTTCAGGAAAGGCTGTTTCTTTGAAGCATTTTGAGTATCTATTTTAAATCTGAGTTGAATTGTTCTTTTTTGTAGACTCAAATACATCCAGACAATTCTCTAATATGCAACTTTTAAAGTTTTATGTAATGATTAGTGGGCGTGGAACCACTATGTCAACCAACCAGTTTGTCTTTGAACCCAAGATGTGTTATGCTGGCATTCCCCCTGGAATTCAAACAGTAACCCCTATACAGGGATCTGGACTTCACTACAGGGGCCGCTACCAACCGGAGTAGGCCACAGACACACCGATGGGGGACCCCAGGGGATTGGGCAAACTCATAGTCAGCAACAGGCTGACATCAGGGCATGCAAGTTTCCTGCACATCCATGAAACTAGTCTGAGGTCAGGGCAGGCAGCAAAGGTTCAATATGGTAGTCAGGCACAGGTCAGGTCAGGCAGTGAAGGCTCAGAGTCAGGAATCGGGCAGAGGGCAGTATACGAGTTGACAAATGGAACAGAACACCTTTGCAGGGATTAGCACACAAGACATATTGATTCCCGCCAGGAAGGAGGATCATGGGACTGGTGGCTAGGCCTTCCAGTGTGGTTGCAGCGAAGGACCAGTGAGTCCGGACCTCTAGGATTACAGCAGAGTGAGTGACGTGGAACCCATGCACGCCAGGGAGAGCGGGAAGCAACAGGCATGGGACACCAATGTAACACTTTATCAGACTAAGGGTAGCTTTACACCCTTCCATAATGCACTTCAGCCCTTTCAAGTGATTCGTCCACTTGTCAACTATACTGCCTAATTGTAAAAAAGGAGTACTACCCATCTTTACATGTAGCAATTATTCAATACAGTAATAAAGCTGAAATCATAGTCGCATGCAGTGGTAAAGAGTCAAGGACCTTTAATATGGTACATTCTGCTGCATAGTTTTATGTGGCAATTACCCTTTTCAATTGCAACGCCATTGAATATTTATAAACCCTGATTTCATGATCTAATTTTTCAGATTCAGACATTCTAAGTATTTGTGAATTCAACTATATTAAGCAGTTGCCTGTCAATCTTTATATATTAAAGAAGAACTACCGCAAAATTTTTTATTCTCTAACTCTGACCTGTTAGAAAGGTGCATGATATAATCTGTTGTGAATGTCATTTTCTTATCAGAGGCTGAAATTGAGAGTTTCCACTCTCTTTCTATTGTAGCTGGGTCATGTGACCAACTCCCTGACCTCCAACTGACCCAGGACAGCAAGCCAGTCACTTCTCTATTCATTCCTATGAGACTAAAAGTGAGGCTCCCATAGGAATGCATAGAAAATTAGACTTCCTGTCCACACATAAGGTGCTGTGTGAGTTGGTGGGTCTAATTCCTAGTCACATGATACAGATAAGAAACTTCAGGATGATATAACTCAAGAATTCAGCTACTGGTAAGAAAATGACATTCACTACAGATTACATCATGTACATTTCTAGCAGGACATGGAATAAAAATTTTTGCTGGAGTTCTTTAAATTGATCATAACCGAAATTATTCAAAAAATTTCAAATTATATGAATTATCAAAGGGTATAAAGAAACACTAAAATAGGACTCTTTGGATAACACTAGTTATAGTAACAACAAGGTACCTTTAGTGCAATCTTGGTTAGAGTTTATATAAGGATAAGACCACACAGAGCAGTCGTGATCTGGGTGGGTTGTAGCCAGCTGTGGTCAAGAACCCCGCGGCCAATTACTAGCTGCCTAATATTTAAGGAATGAATACCGCACTGTGTAGGGCTGTGATGGCTAACCTCCGGCACTCCAGCTGTGGAAAAACTACAAATCCCAAGATGCACACTTGCTTGGCTGTTCTAAGAACTCCTTAGAAATGAATGGAGCATGCTGGGAGTCGTAGTTTCACCACAGCTGGAGTGCCACAGGCAGTGGCGGACTGGGAACTTAAGGTGGCCCTGGAAACAATTTTTAAAAAGTGGCCCTGTTTTGTAGTTGGGTCCAAATTGATGGAAGGCAGGGCCAGCAATACCAAATTGTGGCACATTATACCACCCCAACAGAGCCAAATACCACAGTCCATCACAAAATACTGCCAGCAGCACAAAATACATCCCCAAAAACTTCCACTGGCTGGCTGTGAGGAGGGCTCAGGTGGCCCCCTGGGCATCCGCCCACCGGTAACTTTCCCTGTAAGGTCTATGGCCAATCCGCCCCTGCCCGCAGGTTAGCCATCACTAGTATAGGCAGTCTGAATTCTTAAAGGCCGTGCGGTATTGAAGGTGCGTGCTATGTGGTTGTACCCTTAAGAGACCATGTAATTAGACCTACATATGAAATGGGTCTAGATTCTAGAGTGATCATTTCCATACAATTTTCCTTTGTACAGTGCTCTTTTGTCTATTGGACACAAAGAATGTTTACATGGTAGCAATACACTAAAATAATTTAAGTGCATTATTTTATTAAATAAAATGTCTTTGCTCCTGGAAAACCACTTTAATTATTTTTAATTAATTTAGGACCAAATTCAATAAAATATGTGTTCCCCACTAATGCTTAGTAGTCTAAGAAAGCAGCAACATCTACAGACATGACTGAACATCATTTAACCATAATTCCATTGGAGGAAAAACATGCTATTATATGGTTAACTTAATTCACTAACAAATACATAATTTTTATTGTCTGCCATGTTACAGATTCAGTGGACATGCAACCCAGTCATGGACACTCTTTCATAAGCCTGTTAGCTCACATTTCATTTCTTCCCACTCCCTTGTTACACTTCATAGACTGAGTGAATCAATGCCAATGTTGCTGTGATTACAGGACTTTGTTAGCGAGCAAGAGTTCTATAAAGACTTACAGACAGGCTGTAATTCTCTGTTTGAGGAAGATATTTGAGTTATTTTATCTATAGCTCCATCTCTCTGTCTCTAATTAGCATATGTGCATATATGCTGAGATATTCCTGACACAATCCATCTACAGGGTTTCTCACATGCATCACCCATACTTTGGAACACTCTACACAGCAGACTCTTCCCCGTCATCCAAACCTTCAAAAGTAACCTGAAGACCCACCTCTTCAGGAAAGCCTACCACACAGCCAGATGAGCGACAGTTATCCTCATCTACTGTCTCCTTTCCCCTTTCCTTATAGGTTGTAAGCCTTTGTGGACAGGGACCTCTCCCCCTCTGGACCAGTTTGTTAAAAAGTTCTTGCTGATTGTATGAATACCCTTTTTTAGATGTACAGCGTCTTGTAATTAATGGCACTTTAAAATAAATCTCTTTAGAGAGCACATTTAAAGGATTTTTCCCAACTCTTTGTAACTGATGACCTAACCTCTAGAGGATCCTACCATCTGGATAGGTCATCACCATATGAACAGTGGGGGTCTGATGCTTGGGACCCCTGACAATCAGCTGTTTGAGGAAGCCGCGGCACTCCTGTCAGCACCGTGGCCTTCCCACAGCTTACCCTAAGCCAGTGAGGTCAAGATACATGGCCTGGATAACCCCGTTAAGTAAAGACTTGGATCAGTGGCTTACATAGACAAGTAAGGACCCCATAGCAAGGATCAAACCAGGCTCTCCACACAGGACAGAAGGGTTTCCACCTAAATCCTTTCCAATGAGCCTTGTGCCATTTTTCCACTGCTAAAAGTTGTTCCTTTAGAGAAGGGAGTCCTGACCAAGTTTTCACCCCCAGCAGAAGAGGGGATGATCCCAACTGGGCCCCCTCTTGCCCTGGGCCCCATAGCAGTCGCATAGTCTGCCGCTATGGTAGATACTCCCCTGATTTGGATTTAGCTGCACAGCTGTGTTTCTCATTTGGCACAGTGCCACGATACCAGTATCATGATTTGTAATCTGTAAATTTCTAAAGTACTATTTATTCCAAAAAGGAAATTCCCAGGGTATTCCCATCCCAGTTATGTGATATCCACACTATAGGCTTGAAATATCTCTGGTGCTTACAGGGACAAGACAAAAAAGCCAACTTTCCAATCAGTTATCTCCAATACCGACTATCACGGCAGTCATGTAGCTATAAGTCACAATAGTCAATCCTCAGGACAGGTCTTCAATATTTGATTGGTGGAGGTTTGACTCAGGAAACCCTTGTTGGTTAGCTGTTTGAAAGGGCCACAATGCTTGGTTATGCATTGCAGCCTCATCACAGTATACCATGTACCATACCATACGTTGTCTAGTGTACTATTGTAGGTATTGCAACTCAATCCCATTCGCTTGAATGTTTGTATAACACTGACACAATGCTGTCATTGTTATACAATATACTCTAGAACTGTAAGGGTTACATAGCATCATAAATCAATATAATGCTATGCAATCCGGTCAGTGCTAGAAGGTCAGGACGGGAGCTGCTGCATACTCGAGCTGCGAGTCCGACGCGTGGAACTTGCTAGTCTGAAAGGGTTCAATGTGTATATAAGGGTGGGCCCTCGAAGCATTTCCACTGATGGGCCCATGGAACTTCAGTCCGACGCTGGGTTATGATTAGGGATGAGTGAATTACTTCACCACGAAGTGCATTTTTTGTAAGTAGTGGGTGCAATGACAGGGATCTGCGATAGCTTCGCCCCCATCATTGTACTCCTCAGATGCCACGTTCATACATGATTGCCGCGTCTGAGTGTAAAAACAGTGTAAAATAAACATTTAAAAAATACATTAAATCAAACTTACCTCCTCCATTTGCTCGCGACGGGCCGGCTGCCGCCATCTTGCTTGAAGATCTGGAGCGAAATCTCGCGCGGAGCGAGATTACGTCATCACGCCGAATGGCGTGGTGACGTGATACGTCACTACGCGCGGGATTTCACCCGGGGTCTTCAATCAAGATGGCGGATGGCGGCCCGTTGCGAGCAAATGGAGGAGGTAAGTATGGATTTTTTTGTTTTTTACACTATTTCAGGATAAATCGATTCCCCGACACGAAGCACAAGGAAATTCGGCTTCTAGGCAAATCGAATTTATCCTGAAATTCAGATCGAATTCCACTTTGTGGGATTCGATTCGCTCATCTCTAGTTATGATGTCTGTACTCAGCAGCCAGGGGTAAAATGCAGGACCCCGGTTGCATGTTCTATTAGGCCGTGCTAGAGTTGCAGCCTAATAGAATGGCTGTCAGTATAGTACAGTGCACCAAATAAGTACTATGTGAGACTTGTAGGACTAATTAGTGGTAAAAAAAAAAAAAAAAAATTATTTATCAAAATCTCCAAGTTAAAAACACACATTTGGTATCGCCACATCCATACAATTTTCACATCATTTATCTAGCACATTGAACACTGTACAAAATTCTAGGATTACAATTTTTTGCATATCTACCACAAAAAAGCAATGAAAAGAAATCAAAATGTCTTATGTAGCCCAAAATGATACAAATGAAAACTATAAGTCATCCCACACAAAAAACAAGCCCTCACACAGCTCCATATAAAGAAATAAATAAACTTATGGGTCGTGGGATGTGGCAATGCAAAAACATTTTCTCTTTAAAAAATGTGTTTTATGGGGGCGTGGCTTGGCTGCCGAGCGGAATGGCCGCTTGATTGTACAGCTCCGACACACAGCGGCTCAAAGCAGCTTTCCCCTGAGCGATCAACCCTCTTACAAGCCCACGGTGGTCACTCCCAGCCTCCATGATGACCAGGGGCAAAAGGCAACACGCCAAACAGGGGAAACTAGACTTTTACTTTGATAAAGAAGGGGAGCGGGAGAGCGCGAGTTCTGGGCCTTCCCCACCTCGCCCGCCATCTTCGTCTCAGTCCCCGCCGCATGCACAGTTACAGGCGGCACATTCACCATCGCCGGCGACTGGCTCTTCAGACTCACATGCATCGGGGAGCGGAGGTGAGAAAACCCCTAGATCCAGCTCCTCTGCCAACGGATCCTCACCCATCACGCCGGATTCTCGCAGCCCGCAGAAACAGAGGCCCAGGCTACAGGAGCAACCCTCTGCAGAGTCACCGCGTGAGCAGCATCCAGAACAATGGCAGCATTCAGAGGCCCTGCAAGTCTTTCAGACCTCGGAAGCCCCAGCCTCAGGTAACCTGCTGAAAAGCATGTTGGTGGCCTTTAGCCAGTCTCTCCACAAGGACTTCTCTGCTTTGCTATCGCCCGTGCAGGCCTCTATTAAAGATCTAGATAGCAGAGTAAGCCATATTGAATCAAAAACGGGCTCATTCGCTGAATCACATAATAAATTAGTGGATGCCCACAATGACTTGGCTGAGGAAATGGAACAGGTCAGGGCTAAACTTACTGACCTTGAAGATCGTTCCAGACGGAATAATGTTAAATTCCGTGGCATTTCAGAGGATATTCAGCACAGTGAGATTACCTCCCATCTGCAATCCCTGATTAAAGCCCTGTTGCCAGAATGCTCAGCTCATGATATCATTATAGATAGGGCGCACCGGATCCCGCGTCCCCGCCATCTACCTGAAACCACACCTCGGGACATTTTGGCGCGGTTGCACTTCTACCATATCAAGGAGAAGGTCATGGATGCTGCTAGGAAATCCCCAACATTGCCCTCGCCTTACTCCTCAGTTAAGCTGTACACGGATCTATCGGCGGTGACCCTGCGACAAAGGAGGGCTCTGGCCTCTATCACGGCCACATTACGTGAGCACAAGATCCTATATAAGTGGGGCTTCCCTGTGAAGCTGATCATTACCCGTAATGGGGTTCAGTATACTGTGCCTTCGGTGGAAACGGGCAGAGCGCTTCTAACATCCTGGAACATTTCCGTGCTGGAGGATCCGAATCCCCCTGGTCGTTCCCCTCAACGAATGGATCAGGAGTGGCACACGGTGGTGTCCAAAAGGGGAACGAAGCATTGATAACATTCAGGATCAAGTCATGTGTCGAACTGACTAACCTACTGCTCAGGTTACATGCCGGACTTTTTCCCCCACACTTCGGTATTACCTTGGATAGTGGTAATATGTCTCTATGTTTGTCTGGTTTCTCCTCTGTTATACCAGACTTGGTTATGTTCATTGTTTTACTTGTGTTACCCTAACACGTTATGTTCTGCTCTGTTTATTATGTTTAAGGTCACCGGTCTCAGGGCAGGGAGAATGGTGGTATGCTACCGGTCATATGTGAGTATGGCGTCTGTGTGGCAAATGCAGACTACAAAATGGTATTAAAGGTAGTGTCAATAAATGCTAAAGGCCTCAACAGCCCTCAAAAGAGGTCACATATGTGGACAGAGGCCACCCAATTGTCCGCAGATATCCTATGCGTGCAGGAATCGCACATTACTCAAACAGATGCACATCGCATACAGCATCCTCAATATCCCCATATTTACCAGGCCCACCATAATAAAAAGCAGAGAGGGGTTATCTTGGCGGTCAAATCTACGGTGGCGTTCCAATGTATCTCCTTGTTGATTGACCCCAATGGGAGATACGTGATCCTGGTTTGCAGACTTAATAATATGGCATATACCATTATCAGTCTCTATGCACCTAACCGTCACCAATTCAGGTTTTTGACAAGGCTTATGGGGAAAATCAATAAAATGAAACAAGGCCATCTTATTGTTGGGGGGGATTTTAACCTAACACCAGACCCCCAGATGGACTCCACAGCCACTAATAGATCTATAACGCACTCTCTAGCATCCCTCCTGCATACCGAGGAATTATACGATGTATGGCGGCTGCAGCACGGGTCAGAGAGGGACTACACTTTTTTTTCAGCAGCTCATAGATCATACTCCCGTATCGATCTTTTTTTAGTAGGCAGGTCCCTCCTCCAATTGGCCACTACATCCACGATAGAATTGATCAAATGGTCGGACCATGCGGCTATCTCTCTCACTATTCAGGAAGCCTATAATGTAAAAGACACTATTTGGAGGTGTAACCCATATCTCTTGAAAAACCCTTCTTCTAAATTGGCTTTACAAACTGCCCTTTCAGAATATTTTACTAATAATGATAAGTCAGTCTCCAACCCATATAGCCTATGGAACGCCCATAAGGCCTACATGAGAGGCATGTTCATACAACAGGGCCATATACTTAAAAAACAAAGAGAAAAAAAGATGACAGAGATCATGACTGAACTGTCAGCTCTTGAAGGACTCAACAAACAACATATAGAACCCTCCCGCACCAATCGAATCTCCTCACTCAGGCTTCAATTAAGGGAATGCCTCTTAAATCAATACGAAAGACAACTTACGGCAGTCAGGGCGAGGTATTATTCACAAAACAATAAGGCAGGTAGCCTCTTAGCCAAACGTCTCAAAGCCAGAGTAGCAAAATCTAGGATTGCATTCCTGGAACACCCCACCACCAAAGCCAAAATAGCTGACCCCAGGGCTATAGCCGATCAATTCAAGGACTATTATGCCTCTCTGTATAACCTCCACTCTTCCCCCCAGACAAATACTGCCCCTATTGAGGCTATTCAGTCATACCTATCGACCCTCAACCTCCCACAACTATCTGCTTCACATAGGCAATCTTTAGAATCTCCTATCACGGTTTCTGAAATAGAGAAGGTTATTAGGGACCTCCCCATGCATAAAGCCCCTGGGCCAGATGGCTTCTCCACGGCATATTATAAAACCTTCCACAGCCTCTTGATCCCGCACCTAGTGGTAGTACTGAACAAGGCTTTCCAAGAAGGTTCCCTGCCAAAAGAGATGCAAGAGGCAACCATTGTTGCACTGCCCAAACCAGGGAAGCCTCCCATCTGTCCACAAAATTTCAGACCCATATCTCTATTGAATACGGACCTGAAGGTCTATGCGAAAGTACTAGCTTCTAGGTTGAGCGTAGTCCTGTCAGCCCTGATCGACATCGATCAAACAGGTTTTATGAAAGGAAGGCAGCTGACTGATAACACCAGAAGAGTACTGAATATAGTGGATCATTTGGAGAGGTCGGGTAAGGGAGCAGTATTGGTTACACTCGACGCCGAGAAGGCGTTTGACCGCCTGAATTGGTCGTATGCCTTCTCGGTTCTGAAGACCATGGGCCTAGGGGATCCTTTCATTTTAGCCATCAGGGCACTTTATTCTAACCCCACTGCTAAAGTGTTCATTAATGGCACGGTTTCTCAAGAATTTAAGATATCCAACGGAACCAGGCAAGGATGCCCATTATCGCCGTTGATGTTCATACTAGCTATCGAGCCTCTGGCCCATGTGTTGAGGAACCACCCCGAAGTTCAGGGTGTCACAATAGGATCAAATACCCACTGCATTTCTTTATATGCAGATGATATTATGTTGATGTTGGTTAACCCTAGTTTATCACTGGCTACTGCATTCTCAATAATAAAGGACTTTGGCAAGATGTCCTACTATAAGATAAATGCAGCTAAGTCACAGGCCCTTCCTTTCAACCTTCCTCCCACTCAGCTTCAGGAGATCAAATCTCTTTTTCACCTAGACTGGCAGGAAGTCAGCATTAAATATTTGGGTACTCAGATTCCTAGATCCATGTCCTTAGCATTTCAATGCAACTATACCCCTATATTGGAAGATATAACCAAGGAAGCTTCCAAACTGAGTAAAGTAGAGACATCTTGGTTGGGTAGGATAGCCTCGTTCAAAATGTTGCTCCTCCCCAAACTACTGTTTATATTTCGTACAATACCTATCAGAGTGCCGTTGTCCTTCTTAAACAAGGCCCAGGCACTCACTAATTCTTTTATATGGGCAGGTAGGAAACCCAGTATTGCGGCATCTATACTGTATAGACACAAACAGGCGGGTGGTCTGAGCCTTCCAAATATTAAAGAGTACTTTCTAGCTACTAGAGTGCAGCAACTGAGAGATTGGTGGTGGAATAGAAGGAATACTCCTTGGCTGGACATAGAATCATCACTAATCCCTTCCAACAACCTAAGAGCCCTTCTGATACACAGCCTGGGATCTGAACCAGGGGGAATGCACTCTCTACCATATTTAGTGTCATCTTCTGTATATTATTGGAAAATGTTCCATTCCCAGGGGACTCCCACCCCCGTATCAGTACCTGATAGGGCACCCATACAAATACTGGAGCTCCGGATTCCAGGGCTGGGCCTGAGTGACTGGTATAAGAAGGGTCTCACCTCAGTACATATGCTTTATAGTAATAAAATCTTGAAGTCTTTTGAAAACCTGCAATTGGAATTCTCTTTACCAAAAGGAGACTTCTACAAATACTTGCAGATCCGACATTTGCTCTCTAAAAGTGACCCATGCCATATTACATTACATACGGATATCTTGAAGCTCTGGTCCAGCCCTGAGCCTCCAAGGACTCTCCTAGGCATGCGCCCGATATATAATATGTTGCATTCAAAAATGTCTTTTGTCAAATCTACTCCCTTCTTGTCGTGGGAAAAAGAACTTCAGTGCACCATCTCTCCCACAGACTGGAAAAAGGCTATACAATTTATGTCTACGGCATTCCACTGTGTCTCGCACTACGAAGCAGTAGTAAAAACTTACCTTCGCTGGTATTACACTCCGGAACGTTTAAGCCAAATTTATCCTGGCACATCTCAATATTGCTGGAGGAACTGTGGGGCACTAGGCACCCTGATGCATGTCCTCTGGTCCTGTCCAAAGCTGAAGGCCTTGTGGTCAGATACATTCCAGCTGGCATCTAAGTTCAGTGGCATCACTATTGCGAAATCTCCCCTTATGGCCCTCTTCTTTTTTGACATTAAGAAAATACCAAATGCTTTCCGCATCCCTATAGCCCATTTATTTCTCTCCACGAAAATAGCCATCACTAAACATTGGAAAAGCTCAAATGTTCCCAATATCCAAGAAATTATAGCAAGAGTGAATACCACTTGTCTCTATGAGAAATTGATAGCACTCAAAGAACACAGGTTTCCCAGATATGAGACACAGTGGAAGGCCTGGACCCTTTTCATGCCATCGTCAATCCCTGTCTGATATTAGAATCAATATCATTTTAGATCAACGAAGAAAGTCAACTCTTACAGACTTCTCCTGAGGACCGGTTTACCTATATGTGACCTTTTTGGTTCGTTATGTGTTCTTATTTTCTTTTTATGTTTACACATGTTATTTTGCATATTTAGTGTACAAACGCAGATCGAGAATGATTGTAACATGGAAGTTGGTTCTAAAACCCACTTGTCAGCTATGAAGAATGATTATCACTGTGCAGATTACAGTGGGGAACATGGAATGATGATTAGTACATGCATGATAGATATTCTATGTATACCTCTGACAGCTTATTATATGCCTGCTGATACACTTCCTTTGTACATTGCTATTTTATAACATATGTTTGTATGTGTATATTATTGTTTGGAAAAAATTTTTCAATAAAAAATACTTAAAACTAAAAAATGTGTTTTATTGTGCAAAAGTAGTAAAATGTATTTAAAAAAATTATATGTACTTAGCATTATTTTAATCATACAGTAAAGTTATGATGTTAATGTAAAAAGTCAATGAGGGCATTGCTGTTTTCTTTTTCCATTCCTGAAAGAATGAATAAAAGTTAATTAAGTATATGTACAACAAAATGGTGCTGTTAAAAACTACAACGTCGGCATCCATCATATGGCTACATCAAGGGAAAAATAAGTTATAGCTCTTGGAATGTGATGATCTAAACATAAAACTGCTTGGTCACTAAAATGCAAAATGGTGGAAGGGGTTAAACTGTCCCCAGACAGAACGGGCAGATTAATATTCTAGAATGTTATCCATGTAATATTACAATCAGGGGTGGGAGAAAGAGCTGCGGTTATCATCTGTAAATGGGTGGTCTTTAAAGTCCATTAAGGATGTCCTCCACCTAAATGTTTTAGAAGGGTTTCTGTTTAGTATATGTGATTTTGTATGCAGTGTACATTCAAATCATCCAGTCTAAAATCATTGTGGTTTAAGAAGCAATAAAAAAAAGCATATCTCCAACTATATCAGATTGTCCCTCATTACAACGTGACCTAGCCCTCTGTTATCTGAACACCTGTATGACTGAGCTCCAGCTCGGAGGCTGCATCAGAGAAAGTTACATCAAGATAACAGGATAAAAGTAGATATGTTACGTGGACTATTACACAGCTGAAGAGGTGTAGAAGATTTGTAAATAGTCATATTCAAGGATCTGAATAAAGGGGGGTCATTTACTAAGCTGAAATACACCTAAATCAGACGTATTACTGGCGCAGATGGCGGCGCAATGGTTAGTTGTGCCACCATCTGCAACTGTTCCCCGCTCACACCAGTTCTAAAACTGTGGGTGTGGTGTGAGCGGGGAAGGGGACATCTCATTCATCATTTTGTACGCCTGTTTTAGACTTAGAAAATGGTCTAAATGTAAGACCGCTCGGAAGATGTCTTACTTTTAGAACTGGTGCAGGATACACCGCCAGCTTAGGGCTTTATTAAGACTGACGTCTAAAGCGCCGGTCTTAATAAATGTGTTTCAAAGTGTCTAGCGTTCTCCCAACATTTCCTTGATGGTTGCTATAAGGGGGAAAGATATGAAAGGTTGCAATTTTAGCTTTGATTCCTTCAAAGAAAAGGAGCACTAGAGGTAGCTGGTTTATACCCTTGTCTCCCACTGAAATAACATTAAGAAGAGCAGAAGTTTGTTAAAGGGGTTGTCTGAGATTATCAAAAATGATTTTCCGTACAGGCAGAGTATGGTGAAATATAACAAAATAAACCTTACTTATATGTTGAATCACTCACTACTATCTTCTCGTCACTCCATCCCCACCCCCACAGCAGAAGCGCTGATGTCACATTGACAACACATGACTACTGCAGCCAATGATACCAGTCGATGCAAAAAAGCATTACTTGCTGTCTCAGTGCATACTGAGTATAGAAGCTCAACTTAGTTCTTGGACACGACTGTCTATGTGCTTGTTGACTGTTTCTGATAACAACCAGCAACACTGTAAATGTAGGGACAGTACAAGATAAGCAATGGACTGTTACAAACCTACTTAACCTTTTTTTTTTTACATTATATAGTATTTTGGTGTATGCATTTCTGGCTGAAGCATGGCCCTTACTCATAGCCATTGACTAAGGGCCATGCTCAGAGCAGAAATGCATAAGTGGTTTGTATGCCACTTTTTAAGATAGGCGTTTTGGTTTTTTTTGCAATAAAAGATTGGTTTTATTTCACTTTTTGGATTACAATGTGGATGCTGGTGTTTCACTGATTGGTTGCACAAGAGTCCAAAAGGAAGAGTAGAGGACCATCCTAACCATATTATTATATGGAGTGTAGAGTGCAGCACGGGGCATGAATAGAGTATCAGAGGGGTTGGACTGGAATTTGCTTGGCTGTGTTCTGGTGGGTACAGAGGCGTAGCTACCAGGGGGCAGAGGGGGCGACGGCTCCGGGCCCAGTGACTCGGGGGGGGGGGCCCAGCAAGGATGACTAACAGACGAATACAAGTGAGCGCTTCCATTATGGAAGCGCTCACTTGTATTTAGGGACCCCCATCAGACCTCAGATCAGCCCTGAGGGGGTGATCTGAGGTCTGATGGGGGCACAATACACTGATCTGAGGTCTGATGGGAGCACAATACGCTGATCTGAGGTCTGATGGGGGGCACAATACACTGATCTGAGGTCTGATGGGGGCACAGTAGGCTGATGTGAGGTCTGATGGGGGCACAATATGCTGATCTGAAGTCTGATGAGGGCACAATACGCTGATCTGAAGTCTGATGGGGGCACAGTAGGCTGATGTGAGGTCTGATGGGGCACAATACGCTGATCTGAGGTCTGATGGGGGCACAATACACTGATCTGAGGTCTGATGGGGCACAATACGCTGATCTGAGGTCTGATGGGGGCACAATACACTGATCTGAGGTCTGATGGGGGCACAGTAGGCTGATCTGAGGTCTGATTGGGCACAATACGCTGATCTGAGGTCTGATGGGGCACAGTAGGCTGATGTGAGGTCTGATGGGGGCACAATACGCTGATCTGAGGTCTGATGGGGGCACAATACGCTGATCTGAGGTCTGATGGAGGCACAATACGCTGATCTGATGTCTGATGGGGGCACAGTAAGGTGATGTGAGGACTGATGGGGGCACATTCTGCTGATCTGAGGTCTGATGGGGGTACAATAGGCTGATCTGAGGTCTGATGGGGCACAGTAGGCTGATGTGAGGTCTGATGGGGCACATTCTGCTGATCTGAGGTCTGATGGGGGCACAATACGCTGATCTGAGGTCTGATGGGGCACAATACGCTGATCTGAGGTCTGATGGGGGCACAGTAGGCTGATGTGAGGTCTGATGGGGGCACAATACGCTGATCTGAGGTCTGATGGGGCACAATACGCTGATCTGAGGTCTGATGGGGGCAGGGGACTGTTAGTTTAATGATGTCAAAACTGGGGACAGGTTTCCTTTAACATAGGAGTCCTCTTGTTTTTTACTCCTATTAATCCTATATTTTACTGCATTATGAGGTATTTAGACTAGGGTATGTAGAAAGTCTATTGTACTGTACTTAACAGCATAGATGATCTAGCAGTTTATACAGTCATCTTTCTAATACAATATTATAACCACAACTAGTAGTATGTGCCTGTGAAGTTGGAAACGTGCGTTTGGGAAGCCACTAAGTGGGGGGCCCACTCAAGTATGTTTCGCCCCCCCTGTGCTGAACCTCTAGCTACGCCTCTGGGTGGGTACAAGGCTGAGTGATGCTGGTGGGCATAGTTTAGTGTAAGTGTGACATATAAATCATGTGTGTTGCATGTATCCAATGTGTGTGTGGCATGTCTTCAATATATGTGATGTAATAGACCACTTTGTGTGCAGCGCATATACAACATGTGAACAAAATGTGTGGCTTGTGTCAGTGAAGGGAGGTGAGCCTACACACAGTACTTAGCTAGTGGCCCTTGCTTTCCGGGTCCATTCAAGTACAGTATATTTACACTTTTATGGAGAATAGGAGATGCTCTAGCAGCTGGAGGATTAACTTTTGCAAGAAGATCTGTTCCTCTACATATATACCAGCTCTTGCACCGAGGTTACAACCACTCAACGTGTGGCTTTGCTGTGGTCGAGGGACATACAGGCCACATCTGGCTCTTGTTAACTAATGAAGACAGGACTGTTTTGTCAGTCTGCATTGTTAATAGCTACGCGCTATTGAAGGGTACAACCTGGCCATTAGCAATGCAGACCGACTTAGGCTTGGTTCACATCACCATTTCATTTTCCATTCTTCTGATCCGTCAGAAGATCAGAACAAAACGGATCCTGAGCATGCGTTATGCACATTTTTATCCGTTGTAGCCATTTTTCATCGAATTCCATTATTTTATGCAGGACTTTTTCTGTCTAAAAAACAGATCACAGATGGAAATGGCCAAAATGGATGCAAAATGTGCATAATGGATGCTCAGGATCCGTTTTTTTTTTCTGGTCTTCTGACATATCATAAGAACAGATAATGATACAGTGATATCTTCATTAGTTAACAAGAGCCAGCTTTGGACCATATGGCCACATGGTACTTGATGGCAGCCCAGCATTGTCACAGCCGTGACATGACCATGCTGTGTGGTCGTCCCCTGATGTTACTAATGGTCCCTGTCATATTCTGTCCGTGTTTGTTCTCTACTATACCCATGTCCTGAGAGTACTTTTATTGTTAACACTGTACATGGAAAATTCCTACGGATGTAGCCCATGAACAGAAATGTATCCTTGAACTGCAGGTTATTGGCCTTGAGTGATGTTTATCTCAGGAAAGATCCCAAGAAAGATATGACATCTCACCGCAAAATCTCCATCAGAACAGCGATCGTAATCAAGTTATAAAACAACTACACTGTAATTGGACATATCACACTGCAAATACAGCACCTCATAAAACGAAGAGATATTTCTGTTATCTGATCGATCAGATAGATGAATTTTGTAATTCTATGTAAAACAAGTACTGGTGTAGTCCAATGAGCGCCTCACACCACCCAATTCTCTGAATACCACACAGAATTGTAGCTGTAAATACTGATGTATTTCAAAAGCAACAACGCACGTTGTCCTACATGTGAAATCTGTAGGATCAGAAGATGTTATAGGGAAAGAGGTACCTGGTACGGAAAGACCTGATTATCTCAATGGTTTCATACTCATAGTTTATGGGTTGGGGGATTGCTACAGCTTGATATACAGGCCACCCTCTTTCAAAAACTCCAGCCATTGGCTTAAAGGGGTATTCCCATCTTGGATGTTGATGGCATATTGCTAAGAGATGCCCTCAATGTCAGATAAGTGTGGGTCCCACCTTTCCAAAACAGGCCCCTTGAAGAGGAGAGTGCACAACACGAGCACGGCCACCCTCCTTTCACAGCTTGGCTTGCTTATTTCCAGCAATTCCATAGTGGTGAACAGAGACATGGCCATGCATGTGTGGTGCGCTCTCTATTTACTGCTCTGGGACTTACGAAAATAACTGAGCACGCTTGCTTGGCTAGTTTCGGAACTCCTATAGAAGTGAATGGAGAACACACTGTGCTCTCCACTTTTAGGGGCCCCGTTTAGGAAATAGGAGTGTGTCTGAGATGGGTATAACCCTTCAAAGAAAGTTTGCACAATTAATCCTTATCGCTCTCTCAGTGTATCACATTCTATGACAGTATTTTTCAGAAAGCAATATTACATTAATATGATACAATAAAATGCTGATAGCAATCATGTGATCGGGCGCCAGTATCAGTACACAGCAGATTCCGGTTGAGATCTAAGGAGGGTTTGTATCTGTTCATACGTCGCTCATACACTGCAATAGCCTCAGCCCTTCTTCATTCAGATTGTACTACTCAAGGGGCTATAATAAAACTTGATTGAAGTAGAAATTATACAGTTTACTACCGGGACATCACATTCTGTCACCGTCAAACCATTGCATCACATCCACCTGCAAGTAGATGAAGTGTAATTTGACGGCAGCACAGGACAAAAGGGTGCCTTCACATGTGTTGGAAATCCACATAAATAGTTCCCCATGTATTTCTATTGTGTTTAATGTGGTTTCCAGGATTTTAATATTGATGACCTATCCTCAGGATAGGTCATCAATATCAGATCGGCGGAGATCCGACACCCAGGACCAGAGGCGGCGCTCTGTGCCAGCGCAATCTTCCCTTTATTGTTTATCTGCTCGCTGTCGCCATCACAGCGGTGAGCAGGTTTAATTACAAGAAGCCATCCCATTCACTTCAATGGGACGGCTCGTTCCTATTCACGTGTATAGGAAGGAACCGTCCCATTGAAGTGAATTGGACGGCTTGTAATTACACCTGCTCACCAGTGTGATGTTGACGGTGAGCAGGTAAAAAAATAAAGGGAAGGTTGTGCTCACACAGAGCATGGCCTTCTCTTCAACCAGCAGCTCGGCGCTGATGCCATTTGTCGGACCCCCGCAGATCTGATATTGATGACATAACCTGAGGATCGGTCATCAATATTAAAATCCCAGAAAACCCCTTTAAATTTGTCTACTCTAAAGGTTTGTGCATCTGTGTTTAGCTGCAGAAAACCTAATTTGTTGCAAATTTTGTGAAGCCCAATTTCTTTGCAGATTTCAATGGGAAATTAAACCGAAACCAAAAACTGCATGAACCTAAAAATACACATATTTCAGTGCATATTTTTCCGTGATGCATGAAGGAACCCAGTCTTGCAAATTCAAAATGTCTTTGGAGAATGTTGCTTGTGATGCAGCAGTGAAGGTGCCAGTCAATATAGATACTGGAAAAATGTCCCAGGTGCTGCTTATCCAGTCTGTGCCTGTGGTGCTCTGCTGCGTTCTTACATATGAGTACCCAAACTGTTATTAAAAAAAAAAAGCTACAGCACCTACAAAAAATGGTGTGGCTAAATGGTTAACACTGGTGTCTTGCTAGAGCGGGGTTCCTACATTCAAATCCAACTAAGGACAACATCTGTCTGGAGTTTATATGTTCTTCCCGTTTTTCGTTGGGTCTCTCTCTAGTATGCGATTTCCTCCCACACTCCAAAGACATACTGATAGAAAAGAAAATGATGATCATGTATGTAACGAGCTGTGGATTATGTCAGCAATATGACAAACAGAAAGCATTTAAATCACTAAAACAGGAGGGGAGCGAGGAAGCATTAAAAAACTATAAGTAAAAAAATAGAATATGTAAAAGACAAATAAAAAAGCCAAACTAGAGACAGAGAGATTAATCGCCAAAGAGAGTAAAACTAACCCTAAAATGCTCTTTAACCCTTTCATGACCGGACCTATAAAAGGCCTGAATGTCCAGGCAACTTTTTGTTATTTGGGCACATGGTGGTTTAGTGACCCTAATTATTATTTTTTTTTGTTTGAATACGAAAATAATTTTTGCAATTTTTTTTTACTTGACACTTCACACAGGACTTTTTATTAGAATGGTTTTTTAAAGATTTTTTACATTTTTTTAGGTGTAATTTGGACGAAAACCGCTAATTCATTAAAAAGTAATTATTTTTGTTATAGATTTTTATCTTTTAAATATTAAAACTGACACACAAATTAATTATTGCAATGGGTTCCCTATTTGATGACGATCGTTTTGATATATAACATGTATAGATCTTATTTAACGGGGCGACTATGGTGACTGTTTCTATTGGCGACTGCGTGTTTAATTTTTATTTTTTTTTACCCTTTTTTTTGTTTTTTTTAATTTGTTTTTTTACTTGTTAGTCCCGGTGGTCACGTGTCTCGGGGTCAGAGCAGTGCTGCAGGGTCTAAGGAGACCCTGATCAGCTCTGCCTGTGTCTAATGAGCCCACAGGGGGCTGTTTTCCCCTGTAACTGGGCTCCTGTGGCTGCCCCAGTTACAGTGGAAACAGTGGGGAAAAAAAGTGTTTAAAAAAAAAAAGTCAATGTCTTCCAGAATAATGCAGAATAATGCAGATGAAATGCAGAATATAAAAGTAAATTCCCCATTAAAAGTGGGAAGTGACCCAGGAAGAAGTAGAGCTGCGTCTTAAAAAGATTAAAATAGACAAATTGCCAGGACCGGATGGTATACACCCCCGTATCCTAAGAGAATTAAGTAATGTCATCGCCAGACACTTATTTCTGATATTTAAGGACTCTATACTGACAGGGAGTGTTCCACAAGATTGGCACATAGCAAATGTGGTGCCAATATTCAAAAAGGGTCCAAAAACAGAGCCCAGGAACTATAGGCCGGTAAGTTTAACATCTGTCGTGGGTAAACTGTTTGAGGGTTTTCTAAGAGATGCTATCTTGGAGTACCTCAATGAAAATAAGCAAAATCAGCATGGCTTCATGAGGGATTAGTCATGTCAAACCAATTTAATCAGTTTCTATGAGGAGGTAAGTTCTAGACTGGACCGCGGCGAATCAATTGATGTCGTATATCTGGACTTCTCCAAAGCATTTGACAGTGTACCACATAAAAGGTTAGTATATAAAATGAGAATGCTTGGCCTGGGAGAAAATGTCTGTATGTGGGCAAGTAACTGGCTCAGTGATAGAAAACAGAGGGTGGTTATTAACGGCACATATTCAGATTGGGTCACTGTCAATAGTGGGGTACCACAGGGGTCTGTATTGGGCCCTATTCTCTTCAATATATTTATCAATGATCTTGTAGAAGGCTTGCACAGTAAAATATCAATTTTTGCAGATGACACTAAACTGTGTAAAGTAATTAACACAGAGGAGGACAGTGCACTGCTACAGATGGATCTGGATAGACTGGAGGCTTGGGCAGAGAAGTGGCAGATGAGGTTTAACACTGACAAACATTATGCATATGGGAAGGAATAATGCAAGTCACCAATACATACTAAATGGTAAAATATTGGGTAACTCTGACATGGAAAAGGACCTAGAAATTTTAGTGAACAGCAAACTAAGCTGTAGAAACCAGTGTCAGACAGCTGCTGCCAAGGCCAATAAGATAATGGGTTGCATCAAAAGAGGCATAGATGCCCGTGATGAGAACATAGTCCTGCCACTTTACAAATCACTAGTCAGACCACACATGGAGTACTGTGTACAGTTCTGGGCTCCTGTGAACAAGGCAGACATAGCAGAGCTGGAGAGGGTTCAGAGGAGGGCAACTAAAGTAATAACTGGAATGGGTGGACTACAGTACCCAGAAAGATTATCAAAATTAGGCTTATTCACTTTAGAAAAAAGACGACTGAGGGGAGATCTAATAACTATGTATAAATATTTCAGAGGTCAGTACAGAGATCTCTCCCATGATCTATTTATCCCCAGGACTGTGACTGTGACGAGGGAACATCCTCTGCGTCTGGAGGAAAGAAGGTTTGTACACAAACATAGAAGAGGATTCTTTACGGTAAGAGCGGTGAGACTATGGAACTCTCTGCCTGAGGAGGTGGTGATGGTAAGTTCACTAAAAGAGTTCAAGAGAGGCCTGGATGTATTTTTGGAGGGTAATAATATTATAGGTTATAGTTACTAGAGAGGGGTTGTTGATCCAGGGAGTAATTCTGATTGCCTGATTGGAGTTGGGAAGGAATTTTTTTCCCTAAAGTGGGGAAAATTGGCTTCTACCTCACAGGTTTTTTTTTTTTGCCTTCCTCTGGATCAAGTTGTAGGAAAACAGGCCGAACTGGATGGACAGATGTCTTTTTTCGGCCTTATAAACTATGTTACTATGTAAAATAAAATAATACAAAAGCCTGAGAGTCTTATGGCAGAAGAGCACACCTTTTGAGGGGGTCATAGACCACAGATCCCTACTGATAACATTTTCTCGGAAGTCTCAATGGACTTTCCCTGTAAAGAGGATGTGGATGTACTAGAAAGACTCAGTTCCACAGCTACAGTTTGGGTGGTATATAGCAGCTCAGCCCTATCTGAATAAAGGGAACCTATCAAATTAAACATGGCATCTGAGCTGCAGGCAGCAAGTTATAGAGCAGGAGGGGCTGAGCAGATTGCTATATAGTTATATGGGAAAAGATTCAGTAAAACCTGAATTTTAAATTCCTGCTCATTCTGGGCTTTGAAGTTGAGTAGGCGGTCCTATCAGTGATTGACAGCTATCTCTCTATACACAGTCATAGAGGGAAGACTGTCAATCACTGATAGGACCATCTCCTGGACTTCAAAGTCTAGAATGAGCAGGAATTTAAATGAATCAATTACAAGTTATACTGAATATTTTCATATAAAACTATATAATAGATATCATTCTGCTCAGCTCCTCCCGCTCTATAACATGCTGCCCGCAGTTTAATTTGCATTTTCATGGTGACAGGTTTGCTTTAAATTGAATCTAAAACCATAGATAGGTGTGTCATTGTTTTGGCAGAAAGCAGCCATGTTTTTCTAATCCCAGAAAACCCTTTTAAGGTGCTCCCACACTTCAGTTTTTTGAGGGGCATTTATTTGGGCTTGTTAAAAAACACCATGAAATTTTTGGAGTGGTATTTTGTAGTCACAGTGATTTACTTCACGCATTGATTCAGATTTTTTTTTTCGTATAGAGAATTCTATGGGGAAGATGCTTGAAAAAAAAAAACGCCACACCCAGAGCATGCTGCGATTTGAAAAAATGTCAAGGGAGAAAACGCAAGGAAACTGAATGAATATGCTGCTACAAAAAAAAAACAAACAAAAAAAACCTGTGATTCTAGAACATTTTATAATTGTAAACACGTAGCATCTGTCATTTTTGCTAAAAAAATGCAGTCAAAAAGCAGCAGTAACCAGAGCTTGAATTAACCACAGTGGTTGAAGCTGTTTAGTCCCAGAGCTCTGATCTTGATGATGCCTATCCCTGTGATGGATAACCTCCAGCACTCCAGCTGTGGTAAAACTACAACTCCCAGGATGCACACCTGCTTGGCTGTTCTAAGAACTCCTTAGAAATGAATGGAGCATGCTGGGAGTCGTAGTTTCACCACAGCTGGAGTGCCGGAGGTTAGCCATCGCTGGATCCTATGGGTCAGCAAGTCTTAAAGCCCAGAGCAGAGATCAGCAGCCTCTGGCACTACAACTTCTAGAATGCACATTTGCTTGGCTGTTCTCGGAACTCCCAGAGAAGTGAATGGAGCATGCTGGAAGTTGTAGTTTCACAACAGAGGTTGCTGACCCCTGACCCAAAGAACGACTTTTACAAGTACACCCATATTTTATGTATTATTTAGAAGTCCACCGAAGATTCCATAAATCCATATTTTACCAATTCCTTCAACTCAATGAGTTGTAACTAGTGAGTAGCAGAAACCAATCAAAAATACTATTAAAGAAGAGCAGTTAACATTTAACCCTGCACTGAACGTGGTAAAGCTGCTCTCCAACCTGCAGAAAAACAGCAGAAACAATTACAGCAATTATTTGTAGACCATCTTTTCTATCAACTGAGCCATATGAAATAAAAAAAAACCTGTTCAGTGGATATGTCCTTTAAGCAAACCCATAGCTGCTGCCACTAGTGTAATAATACCGTAATAGGTCTATTTAGTGCATTTTCTGGCATGAAAAGAGTGATCTCTGTTATTAAACAGCACTAGTGATATAATTACACAGCTTACGCTCGGAAAGATTAATGATCCCATCTAAGCAGTTTTGGAATAGCTTCTTGAATGGTGATTGAAGTGCTCTAGTGTATCATAAGCAAGCAATTTAAAGGGAAAATGGCAGTCATTTTGTAAACTATTGATTCTTAAAATGTAAGTGTAGTCCTGTCCGCTTCTATGTGTTTTAAATTGTGCTATGATTGCTGAGTCCTGTAAATTGTAATTTTAACTGAAATGCAGCAAAAAAATGTCTGTAGCTGAAAAAAAAATTAAATCACTTAAATTAAGAGAGACATTTTCACGAACTTATCTAACTGGGCGCCCTTTGTAGACTGGCATGTGTCGTCTTTCAATTTGGCATTGTGCTTTTTTAACACTTAAAAACCACCATAGAAACATTTTTTTTCATGGAGTTTTTATACCAGTGTGTTTTTTTTTTCTTCTAAATGTCTGTGTAGACCAGGGGTAGGCACTCCAGCTGTTGTGAAACTACAACCCTCATCATGTATACTTACTCGTCTCTTCTCCAAACTCCCTTAGAAATGAATGAAGCATGCTGGGAATTGTAGTTTCACCACAGCTGGAGTGCTGACGGTTGCTGACCCCTGGTGTAGACCATGTTTTTTCTGCCATTTTTCCCTGTTGAGATGAAGATGTCAAAATTCCATTAAAAAATTCCAAAAGTTTCACCATGCTGTGTTTTTTTTAAAAAAACGCCAGATGCCAAAAAACACCACCTGATTAACAAAAATGCCAGTAGAAAAAAACACTTTCATATTTCAACATCTTCAGCTGGCATTTCTCCTGCGAAAAACGCATAAAAAAGAAGGGCTTAAAAACGCACTCCGAAACTGCACAAAAACAGCACTAAAACCTAAGTGTGAATCTAACCTTACTACTGTGTATTTGTTCCTATCATTTCTATCGGACATGATAAAATCTATTTGTGAGGTTTGATTTGCATCAGTTTTGAGAAATTATTGGAAAATGGGCTCATCTGTCATTCTTTTTAATTGACGACATTGTAAAAAAATACTAGAACAGTAGCATAGCTATATCCAGTGCAAAAGTTGCAGTGCCCCATGCTTAAGGGCTCAATTGTAACTCCTCCTTTCTAAAAGGTCAGCAGCCAAATGTGCAGACATTCATATATCACGTCCAGGGGTGCACCACCAATGAGGCCAGGTGAGGCGATCACCTCAGGCAGCACCAGGTAGGGACAAGAATGGGGGCCATGGGCAATGAGCGGTTTCATTGTGGCAAAGGGGTTTCAGTTTTCGCCTCAAGCAGCAAAAACCTAAACTTCAGATCGAATTGCACTTCGGATGCTTTAATTCACTCAACACTACCACTGATTCCAAATGTATGGAAAGAATACGAATTGTTTGTGAAGTGTTTCATATTATCCGATTGCCCTACAGCTAATATTTGGATGAAAAATTATCATGGAAAAAAAATTGCTTCAAATAAAATAAAAACAAAATGCAGTTTTCAAAAAAACTCCTATGCTACAGGTTTCTGAAACCGTCTAAAAGAAAACTGTCTTTATTTCTCTGAGCAACCAATTACAGGACATCTTTCATTTTTCAAGGGCACAATAAAGCTGTGCTGTAACTGGTTGCTAGTGGCAACAAAGACAGTTATCCACTTAGGTCTTATCAGGGGCAGAGTGGGAACTTAAAGTGGCCCTGGAAAAAATACTAAAAGTTGCACCGTTTTGCATTTGGGTCCAAACTGATGAAAGGCAGGTCCAGAAATACCATTATGTATACCAATACCAGAGCCAAATACCACAGTCCATCACAAACTACTGCCAGCAGCACTAAATACATTCCCAAAAACTTCCACTGACCGTCCGTGAGGAGGGCCCAGGTGGCTCCTTAGGCATCGGCCTACCGGGAAACTTCCCTGTAAGGTCTATGGTCAATCCGCCCCTGGGTCATATTCACATGACCGTGTCCATGAGCTGAGGCCCATTTATCAACTGATATCAGTCGCAGATTTTGATGGAAGACATTTTGTGACAAAACCTGAGACTTTTCCCCACTCACACCACTTTCCCCACAGGTCTAAAAAAAGGGGACATGACGTGGATGCGGAAGAGGGCGGGCTGGCAGTGCCATGTTTTTCATCGTTTTCTACACCAGTTTTTGGTGGACAAAATGACCTAAACCTATGCCAACAAGGGAGCTGGCATATGTAGATTTAAGATTGTCGCACGTCCTGCCGGAGGAAGCAACAAAGTTATTTAGAGGCCAGCGCCTCCACATAATTTTGGCACTTCTTCCAACAGTGCAGGCACAATAAAGAGTGTAGTCTAAAACACCAGTCTTAATAAATGTACCCCTCTGTGTCTGATATTTGTTTGGTTTGTAGGGCACATTTACTAAGGTGTTGCCGGTTTACATCAGTAAAAAGCCTGTTTCCGACTGTTTTATTATTTAAGTCTCATTTACCAACTGTTTTTGCACCTGTTTTGGAGGTGTTTGCACCTGTTGCACCTATTTTGAGTTTTCACCTATTTTAAGGTTTTTTTTTACTTTTACGCCTAATTTCTGTCCTACAGTATTTATGTAGGTGCATCTTATTTTACGCCAGACATTGATTTCAGACTTTGCCAAAACAGCAGTTTTTTTAACTCCAAAAAAAAGAAAAACGGCTAGCTTAGTAAATGTGCCCCTGTGTGTCCAATTTTTGTCCTCCATGTTTTATCCTTTTACCACTGACACTGCTAGGCAGAAAAGAGGAATTCTAGAGCATCTCCTTCCAATGGTCTGAGTAAACTACTGACAGAACATGGATTCCATCCATGCTTTCATTGTTCTTCCACTGACCCATGGTAGCAAAGCTGAATCTACATCTCACTGGCTTCAGTGGGAGGCTGAGCTGTACTTAATGGGGCACACTTGCCTGTTTTTAGGCTCTCTATTAGACAGGTGTATTTGCTTTGTCTGTCTTTCTTTTGCCAACTATCAAAAGTCTCACAACACTTCATAAATTCAGGGGCGGATTGGGAACTCAAAGTGGCCCTGGAAAAAAAGGTAGAAGTGGCCCCATATTGTAGGCGGAGCCAAATATGTAGAAGGTGTGGCCAAAAAGGAGGTGGGGCCAGAAAAACCTGATACTGTATAATATAAAACATGTGGATTCACACCTTTGTATTTGTCAACAACATATACTTTCACTAGAACAGTTCTTACTTGTAGAAACTAGATAGATGATAGTTGTCCAAATATTCTCACAGCTCAGCTCTGCTCCTATTATTGCAAAAAGTGCAATATTATATGCAAAGTGGTAAATGTAAGACTTGTAAAGTGAAATGTCATGCACTGGGAATAATAATCTACTAAAATGTATCTATCTATCTACAGTGCCTTCCGAAAGTATTTGGCCCCCTGGAACTTTTCAACCTTTTGCCACATTTCAGGCTTCAAACAAAAAGATATAACATTTTAAATTTTTGGTGAAGAATCAACAACAAGTGGGTCACAATTGTGAAGTGGAACGAAATTTATTGGATCATTTAAACTTTTTTTGTAATAATAAAACTGAATAGTTGGACGTGCAAAATTATTCGTCCCATTTCCTTTCAGTCCAGAAGTTCATTGAGGATCTCTGAATGATCCAATGTTGTCCTAAATGACTGATGAAGATACATAGAATCAGTCGAACACTTCACAAATCTGGCCTTTATGGGAGAGTGGCAAGAAGAAAGCAATTTCTCAAAGATATCCATAAAAAGTCTCGTTTACAGTTTGCCACAAGCCACCTGGGAGACACCAAACATGTGGAAGAAGGTGCTCTGGTCAGATGAAACCAAAATCAGACTTTTTGGAAACAATGTAAAACGATATGTTTGGCATAAAAGCAACACAGCTCATCACCCTGAACACACCATCCCCACTGTCAGACATGGTGGTGGCAGCATCATGGTTTGGGCCTGCTTTTCATCAGCAGGGTCAGGGAAGATGGTTAAAATTGATGGGAAGATGGATGGAGCCAAATACAGGACTATTCTGGATGAAAACCTGTTGGAGTCTGCAAAAGACCTGAGACTAGGACGGAGATTTATCTTCCAACAAGACAATGATCCCAAACATAAAGCAAAAGCTACAATGGAATGGTTCAAAAATAAAGGTATCCAGGTCTTAGAATGGCCAAGTCAAAGTCCAGACCTGAATCCAATTGAGAATATGTGGAAAGAGCTGAAAACTGCTGTTCACAAACGCTCTCCATCCAACCTCAAAGAGCTCCAGCTGTTTTGCAAGGAAGAATGGGCAAGAATTTCAGTCTCTAGATGTGCAAAACTGATAGAGACATACCCCAAGAGACCACAGCTGTAATCGCAGCAAAAGGTGGAGCAACAAAGTATTAATGCAAGGGGGACGAATAATTTTGCACGCCCAACTTTTCAGTTTTATTATTACAAAAAAAGTTTAAATGATCCAATAAATTTCGTTCCACTTCACAATTGTGACCCACTTGTTGTTGATTCTTCACCAAAAATTTAAAATGTTATATCTTTTTGTTTGAAGCCTGAAATGTGGCAAAAGGTTGAAAAGTTCCAGGGGGCCAAATACTTTCGGAAGGCACTGTAGATAGATAGATACATTTTAGTAGATTATTATTCCCAGTGGATGACATTTCACTTTACAAGTCTTATATTTACCACTTTGCATATAATATTGCACTTTTTGCAATAATAGGAGCAGAGCTGAGCTGTGAGAATATTTGGACATTAGCATGCTCCTCTAGAATGTGAGAATTAGGAAGGGGCCGGTTCAAGCACAACTTAATAGAATACAGTGTTTACCTATCCTGCCTGCAGTTGTCTGAGATTAAACGAGGTTATCCAGGTCCAGGGAGTGTAATTTACAGAGTTGTGTCGGCCTGTCGGGGGTTTTGTGAACTGAATTCCGATGCACAGACCTTTCTGCAAGTCAAGTGTCAAAGTAAGTCATCCAGGCAGCCCAGGGGTGGAGCGACCAGGCCGGCCGGCAGGCTAGTGATGCGAGAGATCTCACACACTGCTGAGCCGACCAGCCCCATTCATAAATCCACTCACACTGTCACGGACAGTGTAGCGCAGCAGGGGCTGTCAGACAGGGACTACTTAACTCGCAGTAAGTCCGGCTGCTGCACGGCACGTAGCCCCACCCCCCCTCCTCCTCCTCCTCATGTACTCACAGGTAGCCAGCAGCCCAGAAGTGTCAGAGAGCAGCGCAGCAGGAGGTATGTGATTTGACGTGCGCTGGCTGAAAGAGTTTAGAAACAATAGCTGGGCTCCCTCCACAGGCCCACTTCACATAAAAAACATGCGGCCCACCGGGAACCGTCCCGGTACATTACATTGCCAATCCGCCCCTGCATAAATTAGACAAGGTGTATTCGTACCTCCCCATGCCACGGAGGCAGGGGCGGACTGGGAACTTAACGTGGCCCTGGAAAAAATACTAAAAGTGGTCCCGTTTTGTAGTCGGGTCCAAATTGATGGAAGGCAGGGCCAACAATACCATATTGTGGCACATTATACCACCCCAACAGAGCCAAATACCACAGTGCATCACAAAATACTGCCAACAGTACAAAATACAGCCCCAAAACGTCCAGTGGCCAGCTTTGAGGAGGGCCCAGGCAGCCCCCTGGGCATCGGCCCACCGGGAAATTTCCCTGTAAGGTCTATGGCCAATCCGCCCCTGCACGGAGGAAATCACTACATGTAATAGCAGCTGTGTCCTCTGCTAGCTACGGTATCTGACAATTGCCGGGAGGGAACTCATCCTTCCTGACTCCGACCCCACACATGTCACACAGTACTTACACACACACAGACATATACACATACAAATACACATACATACTTACATGCTCCCGGCAGGTCTCCACAGCGCAGGAGGAGCAGGACGGTGCGCACATAGGACGATTCCCCACAGCGCCCTCTGCTTGGCGCCGGGTGGAATCGTCCTATGTGTGCGCCGTCCTGCTCCTCCTGCGCTGTGGAGACCTGCCGGGAGCATGTAAGTATGTATGTGTATTTGTATGTGTATATGTCTGTGTATGTCTGTATGTGTGTATGTATGTATGTGTGCAGGTGACGGATCGTCATGAACTCCATTGAAAGTCAATGGAGGACGGATCCGTTCACCATTGTGTCACACCAAACGGATCCGTCCCCTTTGACTTTCATTGGGGTTCATGACGGATCCGTCTTGGTGCGGATGCCTGGACCGGAGAGCATGCTGTGGTTTGCTCTCTGGTCTGAAGACGGAACGGAATGCTTTTAGGAGCCTCTGTTGTCTTCAGTTCAGTTTTGTCCCCATTGACAATGAATGGGGACAAAACTGAAGCGTTTTATTCCAGTATTGAGCACCTATGACGGAACTCAATACCGGAATTATAAAACGCAAGTGTGAAAGTAGCCTTATACACCCTTTAGTGTTCTGCACTAAGGCAATTATGCTATCTTGAGATCTAACCCAACAATAGAATTTCACAGTGAACTAAGACAAATACTTCACACTGCACTTGAAAAGAGGCTTACTGATAAGAAGGAATTAGAATTTCTACTTCCATCACGTCCACTAATTCTACAGGCTATCTAAGGTCCATAAAAACTTCAACCCACTCAAATGCAGGCCTTCTGCAAAAATTGGAGGGTATAACTATAGAACAGGATATGTGGTTGGCAAGCATAGATTTGGAGGCACTGTATTCCTCCATCCCACATGACATTGGCTTACGGACAGTTGAACCCTTTCTTGAATGTAGATCTAACTTTTTGAGGGAACATAATATGTTGAGTTACTCCAGTTTCTTCTGACACATAACTACTTTATGTTTAACAAAAATTTCTTCTACCAACTCAGGGATACCGTGCTGGGAAGTCTGTTTGTTCACACGTATGCAAATCTTACCCTGGGCTCGTGGGAGGATTAAGTGGTTTTCTCAGAGGAAAGCGCCAAATGAACACATTATTTGGTCTTCTACACCATATACACTGATGATATTTTTATTATCTGGCCCGGAGACAAAGAGTCCTTTGGTAAATTTGTGAACCATTTGAATAATAATGATCGAGGCCTGAAGTTTACCTCAGTAATTTACAACAAATCCCTGCCCTTCCTGGATGTATGCATTTATAGAGGGGGACAATAGTATACAAACTACTCTGTTTAGAAAAGAAACAGCTAGCAATATGAGGGGTATTCCAAAGGGACAGTTCCTCAGAGTTCTGAGAAATTGCTCCAATGAAATGTCCTTTGAACAGGAATCTAAGAGACTAGCAGAAAGATTTAAGAATAAGGGATACCCCATTAATACTATAGTGTTGGCATATCAATAGGCGTCCTCTTAATCAAGAAATATTTTACTTTTAGAAACAATGAAAGAGACCAAGACAGATACTGTATTATGGATTGTTGGTACATTCGATACCCAGACTGCAAAGGTGCATAAAATAATCTCAATATAACGGGTTCTACTTAAAACTGATCCGGAATTAGCTGACCTACTTTCCGTACAATTTGCCATCACATTTAGGAGAGGTAGAAATTTACGTGATCGCTTAGTGAAAAGCTACTTTGAGTCTGGTAGGGTATTTAAGAACTGGACAATCGTATGAAAGTAGAGCCTTCAGTACTCCATACCAGAATTCTGGAACATGTAGGTGATATTACCAACAAGCCCCTGGCTAGACATGAGAAGGAGTGTCACAGCAATAATCCGGAGGAGATAAAGTTTTTTGCCCTTGAAGTGATTGAAGAACCTGTACAAAGAGGAGATTGGGACAAAAAAATAGAAAAAGAGACCCAGTGGATATATAGGATGCACACTGTGCACCCATTGGGTCTAAATGATCAAATTAATTACAGTATATGTGTTCTATTTAATCTGCCAGTTATTGAAGAATTATCTGGTAATCTGTGACCACAACAATTATATGTGTACCCTGCTCGGGCTGTAACCCCTGGCTTCACTTCTCGACACTATAGTATACTCTTCATTTAGGTAAGCTAGCTTCTTTGCTGGCTTACATTTAGACCATTTTCTATACCTAAAACAGACCTGGTGTTAGCAGGGAAAAGTCTTAGATTCTGGCACAAATAACCTTTATAGGCATATTTCTGGATAGTAAATGACTCCCTATATACTTTTTGGGACTATGGCCATCTGTTTGTGTGTTATCATATACACATTAGCCTGATTCTGCAGGAATTAATCTAGTATATATATGTGTATCATATTTGCCTCATATTTAGGTACTATCCTACTACATGCACTATTTATTTTAAGGTATTTAATCCTAGATATATAATTTTAAATAAGGGGGGTTGAGTTTTTCTCCCCATACTGTTTCTTCTTAACCATTCTAGAAGAGCACCTGATGAACCCTAGGATAAGACCTCCTGGGGGGAAACACGTTGGGATAACATTGTATACATCTATATAAAGGGTAGTGTTCCCACTATCCCTTTTGAGTTGATTACTTTTATACCAGGATATTGCATATACAATGTAAGCTACTTATCCACTATATAGCAAGTCTGTACATTGTAAGAATCTATCCAGTATATAGCAAGCCAAGCCAGCTTACCTTTTTTTTTTGAGATCCCACGTCCAGGGACGAAGCTATAGGGGGTGCAGAGGTAGCAGTCGCTACCAGGTTCAGGACCCTTAGAGGGCCCAAAGACCCTAGTGCCGCATAAGACATCGGTATTATAGAAAGTACATGCTGGTCAAGTTACACCTCTGGCTGAAAGGAAGGGGTTAGGCCAAGAATTTGGCATGGGTGGGATGCCATTTCAATTTTTGCCGTAGACAACATGTAGGCTATGTGCTTCCTTGCCCCTGGCCATAAAGCACTGAGGGAAGGGGGGCCCAAGCGGAACTCTTGCATCAGGGCCCATTAGCCTTTAGCTACACCCCTGCTTATGTCTATACCTGAGATCCCAGTGAGAATAGGGTTTCATAGGGTCAAAAAAAAGACAGTGGGATCGCCCTGGTCAGGGTGGCAGTTCCGATCTTAGGTATGGTCATAAAGGGACAGTGCAGGTTTTGCTGGTGTATTCTTTGGTATTTATTATTTAGAATTTTTGCGGGAATTTTTCATTGTTCTGTTAAAGGTTTTGTTTTAGAGCGTGAGGATAAAAAAACTGACTACATAAGGTCTCGTGTGCAAACTATGCATGGGAGGTCAAAGAATTAAGATGTGGCTGCATACACCCAGCTCAATGAAGTTTAAAGGGGTTGCCATTATAAGATAGTCTTCCTTTTGCTTAGTGCTATAATTTGATTTATCCTGTACAGCTTGGAAATCTGTAATCTTCTGTAATAATTTGTTCCATTAATGGTGTCCAAAGAGATCAGAGAGTCCCAGTGGCAGGCAGGTATTTTTAGTTGTACTAGATGTAACACAATGAGAAACCACCAGCTAGAAAGGTATTGAATAACCAGGGTTCTCTGGTACCCTGGGGTTTCTAGGCGCTCACACATGGGTTCCCTGGCAGCCCTGGAGCTTCAACTCATTTGACAAGGGTTTGACAGAGTATTCAAGAATAATGAGAAAGTCATGCTTTCTTTGTCTGTATGTTATATCACACAAAAGTACAGGAATAAACTTTTTTGTTTCAGAATGTTATACAAGTGTATATCATTCCACTGGCGTTAGGTGAGTGCCACACATCAAAATGACCCAATATACCATCTAAAACAGAGGCATATTAAATAATGCTTAGAAGAGTGTGTCAAAAATAAAGGGAAAAAGTCAGCATCAATAACTAGGCACACAACCTATGGCCTTATCCAGATTTCCACAACACACTGATGATTTCTAATACGGCAGTATTAGTCTGTATGTCTGTATGTCTTTGGAGGACATTGACCTCCAATGGTCTCCAGTCTGTGTAATGTGGTGCTCATTTTTTTAGAGATATGAACAGAACCACTTTACTTCTATGGGTCCATGTGCTGTCTATGTGGCACCTGACTGCGGATGGCAGGGAACGGCTGAATCAGTGCACATGATATAGGATGGGTCATTACACTTCCTGCCCACAGGGAATCAGAGGCAGCAGGGACAGGACTATTGCCCCTGGAACGGAGCTGCATGGAAGAAGTGGGTGTCTCCTTTTAAAAGTAGTACAGTGGTCCCTCAAGATACAATGGCCTCAGGATACAATATTTTCAACATACAATGGTCTTTTCTGACCCATCATAAGTTGAAACTAGACTCAACATTAGAGATGAGCGAGTAGTGAAATATTCGAAAGTTCGAAATTCGATTCGAATAGACTGCGAAATTCGACTATTCGACCGAATATCGAATCCCATTAAAGTCTATGGGAAAAAAATGCTCGCCACTTGGAAATCTCAATTCGACCACTTGGAGATCACCAAGTCCACCCTGAAACCTCAGAAAAGGATGCCAACACTGCTGGAATGCAAATGGGACAGCAGGGGAAGCATGTCTGGGTGCATATAACGCGCCCAAGTCGCACTATTACGCCACTATCACAGCCTCTCAACAATACATTCCAAAGACAATCTAATCTCTCTGTAAAGTGAGACCATACAAGGAAACCTTCTTTCCTCTACATTGCCATGGACCCCAAGCCAAACTAGACAAAAAAGAAGATGAAATTCTGCACCCCTTAAAATCACGTTGCCTATGACAACCACAGATGGCATAGGCAAGGGGGAAAGCAAATAGACCCCACCCCTAATTGTCATTGTGTGTGTGTGTGAAATGTGGTCAGACATGTCTTCTTTAAAATGTAAAAACAACTCAAACACATGCAGAAGCCTTAAATGCCCAAATTGTTGGCGCTAGAGATATCAGTGACCCGACCTGGCCCAGTGTCATGTCTAGCAGGTAAAGCAGTGGGGATGTGGAGGGATGCGTAGGACCGCAAAAGGCAGGAAGAGGCCGTGGGCTGGCCAGAGGCTCATGGAAAATTTTGTGGAGGCCCAAGAGGTGAGACCTCTTAAAGATTTTGTGGAGGCCCAAGAGGTGAGACCTCTTAAAGATTTTGTGGAGGCCCAAGAGGTGAGACCTCTTAAACATTTTGTGGAGGCCCAAGAGGTGAGACCTCTTTAAAATTTGTGGAGGCCCAAGAGGTGAGACCTCAAAGATTTTGTGGAGGCCCAAGAGGTGAGACCTCTAAGATTTTATGGAGGCCCAAGAGGTGAGACCTCTTAAAGATTTTGTGGAGGCCCAAGAGGTGAGACCTCTTAAAGATTTTGTGCAGGCCCAAGAGGTGACCTCTTAAGATTTTGTGGAGGCCCAAGAGGTGAGACCTCTTAAAGATTTTGTGGAGGCCCAAGAGGTGAGACCTCTTTAAAATTATGTGGAGGCCCAAGAGGTGAGACCTCTAAAGATTTTGTGGAGGCCCAAGAGGTGAGACCTCTTAAAGATTTTGTGGAGGCCCAAGAGGTGAGACCTCTTTAAAATTATGTGGAGGCCCAAGAGGTGAGACCTCAAAGATTTTGTGGAGGCCCAAGAGGTGAGACCTCTTAAAGATTTTATGGGAGGCCCAAGAGGTGAGACCTCTTAAAGATTTTGTGGAGGCCCAAGAGGTGAGACCTCTTAAAGATTTTGTGGAGGCCCAAGAGGTGAGACCTCTTAAAGATTTTATGGAGGCCCAAGAGGTGAGACCTCTTAAAGATTTTGTGGGAGGCCCAAGAGGTGAGACCTCTTAAAGATTTTGTGGAGGCCCAAGAGGTGAGACCTCTTAAAGATTTTGTGGAGGCCCAAGAGGTGAGACCTCTTTAAAATTATGTGGAGGCCCAAGAGGTGAGACCTCTTAAAGATTTTTGTGGAGGCCCAAGAGGTGAGACCTCTTAAAGATTTTGTGGAGGCCCAAGAGGTGAGACCTCTTTAAAATTATGTGGAGGCCCAAGAGGTGAGACCTCTTAAAGATTTTGTGGAGGCCCAAGAGGTGAGACCTCTTAAAGATTTTGTGGAGGCCCAAGAGGTGAGACCTCTTAAAGATTTTGTGTGGAGGCCCAAGAGGTGAGACCTCTTAAAGATTTTGTGGAGGCCCAAGAGGTGAGACCTCTTAAAATTTTGTGGAGGCCCAAGAGGTGAGACCTCTTAAAAGATTTTGTGGAGGCCCAAGAGGTGAGACCTCTTAAAGATTTTGTGGAGGCCCAAGAGGTGAGACCTCTTAAAAAGATTTTGTGGAGGCCCAAGAGGTGAGACCTCTTTAAAAGATTTTAGTGGAGGCCCAAGAGGTGAGACCTCTTAAAGATTTTGTGGAGGCCCAAGAGGTGAGACCTCTTAAAGATTTTGTGGAGGCCCAAGAGGTGAGACCTCTTTAAAATTATGTGGAGGCCCAAGAGGTGAGACCTCTTAAAGATTTTGTGGAGGCCCAAGAGGTGAGACCTCTTAAAGATTTTGTGGAGGCCCAAGAGGTGAGACCTCTTTAAAGATTTTAGTGGAGGCCCAAGAGGTGAGACCTCTTAAAGATTTTGTGGAGGCCCAAGAGGTGAGACCTCTAAAGATTTTGTGGAGGCCCAAGAGGTGAGACCTCTTAAAGATTTTGTGAGGCCCAAGAGGTGAGACCTCTTAAAGATTTTGTGGAGGCCCAAGAGGTGAGACCTCTTAAAGATTTTGTGGAGGCCCAAGAGGTGAGACCTCTTAAAGATTTTGTGGAGGCCCAAGAGGTGAGACCTTACTTCCAAAAGATTTTGTGGAGGCCCAAGAGGTGAGACCTCTTAAAGATTTTATGGAGGCCCAGAGGTGAGACCTCTTAAAGATTTGTGGAGGCCCAAGAGGTGAGACCTCTTAAAGATTTAATGGCAGGCCCAAGAAGGTGAGACCTCTTAAAGATTTTGTGGAGGCCCAAGAGGTGAGACCCTTAAAGATTTTGTGGAGGCCCAAGAGGTGAACCCTTAAAGATTTGTGGAGCCCAAGAGGTGAGACCTCTTAAAGATTTTGTGGAGGCCAAGAGGTGAGACCTCTTAAAGAATTTTGTGGAGGCCCAAGAGGTGAGACCTCTTTAAAGATTTTGTGGAGGCCCAAGAGGTGAGACCTCTTAAAGATTTTGTGGAGGCCCAAGAGGTGAGACCTCTTAAAGATTTTGTGGAGGCCCAAGAGGTGAGACCTCTTAAGATTTTGTGAGGCCCAAGAGGTGAGACCTCTTAAAGATTTTGTGGAGGCCCAAGAGGTGAGACCTCTTAAAGATTTTGTGGAGGCCCAAGAGGTGAGACCTCTTAAAGATTTTGTGGAGGCCCAAGAGGTGAGACCTCTAAAGATTTTGTGGAGGCCCAAGAGGTGAGACCTCTTAAAGATTTTGTGGAGGCCCAAAGAGGTGAGACCTCTTAAAGATTTTGTGGAGGCCCAGAGGTGAGAGCCTCAAAGATTTTGTGGAGGCCCCAAGAGGTGAGACCTCTTAAAGATTTTATGGAGGCCCAAGAGGTGAGACTCTTAAAGATTTTTGTGGAGGCCCAAGAGGTGAGACCTCTTAAAGATTTTGTGGAGGCCCAAGAGGTGAGACCTCTTAAAGATTTTGTGGAGGCCCAAGAGGTGAGACCTCTTAAAGATTTTGTGGAGGCCCAAGAGGTGAGACCTCTTAAACATTTTGTGCAGGCCTAAGAGGTGAGACCTCTTAAAATTATGTGGAGGCCCAAGAGGTGAGACCTCTTAAAAATTATGTGGAGGCCCAAGAGGTGAGAACCTCTTAAACATTTTGTGGAGGCCCAAGAGGTGAGACCTCTTAAAAATTAATGTGGAGGCCCAAGAGGTGAGACCTCTTAAAAAATTATGTGGAGGCCAAGAGGTGAAGACCTCTTAAAAATTATGTGGAGGCCCAAGAGGTGAGACCTCTTAAAACATTTGTGGGAGCCTTGCCCAAGAGGTGAGACCTCTTAAAATTTTGTGGAGGCCCAAGAGGTGAGACCTCTTAAAAAATTATGTGGAGGCCCAAGAGGTGAGACCTCTTAAAAATTATGTGGAGGCCAAGAGGTGAGACCTTCTTAAAAATTTTGTGGAGGCCCAAGAGGTGAGACCTCTTAAAATTTTGTGGAGGCCCAAGAGGTGAGACCTCTTAAAAATTATGTGGAGGCCCAAGAGGTGAGACCTCTTAAAAATTATGTGGAGGCCAAG